>JAHRHZ010000019.1:49625944-49723116 GCA_024137785.1 Ginglymostoma cirratum | reverse complement strand
ACAGGCTCATAGGGCCCAGGTGCGACCACAGGCTCACAGGGCCCAGGGTGTGACCACAGGCTCACAGGACCCAGGTGTGACCACAGTCTCACAGTGCCCAGGGTGTGACCACAGTCTCACAGTGCCCAGGGTGTGACCACAGGCTCACAGGGCCCAGGGTGTGACCACAGGCTCACAGGGCCCAGGGACAACTACAAGCATTCTCCTACAGGGCATCTGCCTCCATCCTGTGGCTCCTCTGTATGGTTTTGTTCAAGAAATCACAGTTTACTCAAAAAAGCGATCAAAATTATTATTGATTTTAAAGCAGTTAACTAACAATAGTTTAGATATGATGCATGAGGTAAGTACATGAAAGAGACATACAACCTGTAACACATGAGAACAATTTAGTGATTCCCACAGGAGATGAATGGATGTTGGAAACAGGAAGATGCTGATCTCCAGTTTGCTTCGAGGAGTTTGCTGATCTTGGATTAGACAAACGGACGGCTGAAGTTGAAATTTATAGCTGGAGGTTCCAGTTTCTCCTGTTCTCGATCTTCTTGAAACTACCGAAGTTTTCAGCCCATGTCAGCAATGATCATTTAAAGAAAAACTCTCCTTTGCCGTCTTGTGCTTGGTTAAGGCACTTTGATGGCCATTCACCCACTACATATAATATACAAACAATGAACCCTTTGGTGAAAGTAGTTTGTGTAAGGAAAAACGTTTGGATGGAATTCATTGAAAACTTTCCACTATGTTGAAATTAACTCTTTTCTGTTACAGGGCAGTAATTTTGTCAATCGTCTTGACCAATTTCAAGGGTAGGCGATGGCCTAGTGGTATTATTGCTAGACTATTAATCCAGAAACTCAGCTAATGTTCTGGGGACACAGATTTGAATCTCACCATGGCAGATGGAGGAATTGGAATTCAAAAAAAAATCTGGAAATAAGAATCTACTGACCACCATGAAATCATTGCGGATTGTTAGAAAAATCCATCTAGTTCACTAATCACCTTCAGGGGAGGAAATCTGCCACCTTCATCTGGTCTGGCCTACATGTGACTCCAGACCCACAGCAGTGTAACTCTGAACTGCCCTCTGAAATGGCCCAGCAAGCTACTCAGTTGTACAAATCGCTACAAAAACTCAAAGAAATGAAACTGGACCGATCACCTGGCATCAACCTAGGCACTGGAAAAGGCAATGGCAGAAACAGCCATGTCAACCCTGCAAAGTTCTCCTCACTAACATCTGGGGGTTAATGCCAAAATTGGGAGACCTGTCTCACAGACTGGTTAAGGAACAGCCTGACAATGTCGTACTCACAGAATCATACCTTCCAATAGATATTTCCTGTCCCACTGGCAGGACAGACCCAGCAGAGGGGGTGGCACAGTAGTATATAGTCGGGAGGGTGTTGCTCTGGGAGTCCTCAACATTGACTCCGGACCCCATGAAGTCTCATGACTTCAGGTTAAACATGGGCGAGGAAACCTCCTGCTGATTATCACATGCCGCCCTCCCTCAGCTGATGATTCAGTACTCCTCAATGTTCGGAAGCACTGAGGATGGTAAGGGCACAAAATGTCCCTTGGTGGGGGATTTCAATATCCACCACCAAGAGTGGTTCGGCAGCAGTGCGACTGATCGAGCCGGTTGGGTCCTAAAGGACATAACTGCTAGACTGGGTTTGCGGTAGGTGGTGAGGGAACCAACAAGAGGGAAAAACATACATGACCTGATCCTTACTAACAGTTGCATCTGTCCATGAGAGTTTCAGTAGGAGTGACCATCGCACAGTCCTTGTGGAGACGAAGTCCCGCCTTCACATAGATAACAGCCTCCATTGTGTTGTGTGGCACTATCACTGTGCTAAATGGGACAGACTTTGCACAGATCTAGCAACTCAAGACTGGGCATTCATGAGGTGCTGTGGACCATCAACAGCAGCAGAATTCTACTCTAGCACAATCTGTAACCTCATGGCCTGACATATCCCCCACTCAACCATTACCATCAAGCCAGGGGATCAACCCTGGTTCAAAGAAGAGTGCAGGAGGGCATGCCAGGAGCAGCACCAGGCATACCTGAAGATGAGGTAACAACCTGGTGAAGCCACCAAACAGGACTACTTGCACGCCAAACAGCGAAAGCGGCAAGCAATAGACAGAACTAAGCGATCCCACAACCGATGGATCAGATCTAAGCTGTGCAGTCCTGCCGCATCCAGACATGAATGGTGGTGGACAATTAGATTCCTCACTGAAGGAGGAGGCTCCACAAATATCCCCATCCTCAATGATGGAAGAGCCCAGCACATCAGTGCAAAAGATAAGGCTGAAGCATTCACAGCAACCTTCAGCCAGAAGTGCCAAGTGGATGATCCATCTCGGCCTCCTCCAGTGGTCCCCGACATTATAGATACCAGTCTTCAGCCAATTCGATTCACGCCATGTGATATCAAGAAACGGTTGGAGACGCTGGCTGCTGCAAAGGCTACCGGCCCTGACAACATTCCGGCAATAGTACTGAAGACTTGTGCTCCAGAACTTACCGCTCCCCGAGCCAAGCTGTTTGAACACAGTTACAACACTGGTACCTCCCTAACAATGTGGAAAATTGCCCAAGTATGTCCTGTACACAAAAAGCAGGACAAATCCATCCCAGCTAATTACCACCCCATCAGTCTACTTTCGATCATCAGTAAAGTGATGGAAGCTGTCATCAACAGTGCTATCAAGCAGCACCTGCTCAGAAATAACCTGCTCAGTGGCACCCAGTTCGGGTTCCACCAGGGCCACTCAGCTCCTGATCTCATTACAGCCTTGGTTCAAACATGGACAAAAGAGCTGAATTCCAGAGGTGAGGTGAGAGTGACAGTCCTTGATAGCAAGGCTGCATTCAACCGAGTGTGGCATCGAGGAGCCCTAGCAAAACTGGAATCAATGGGTACCGGGGGCAAATGGTCCGGTGATTGGAGTCATACTTGACACATAGGAAGATGGTCATGGTTGTGGGAGGTCAATCATCTCAGCTCCAGGACATTTCTGCAGGAGTTCCTCAGGGTATTTTCCTAGGCCCAACCACCTTCAACTGCTTCATCAATGACCTTCCCTCCATCATAAGGTCAGAAATGGGGATGTTCGCCAATGATTGCACAATGTTCAACACTATTCGTGACTCCTCAGACACTGAAGCAGTCCATGTTCACATGTAACAAGATCTGGACAATATCCAGGCTTGGGCTGACAAGTGGCAAGTGACATTCGTGCCACACAAATGCCAGGCTATGACTATCACCAATAAAAGACAATCTAACCACCGTCCCTTGACATTCAATGGTGTTACCATCACTGAATACCCCACTATCAACATCCTGGGGGTTACCATTGACCAGAAACTCAACTGGACTCACCACATTAACACAGTGACTAAAAGAGCAGGCCAGAAGCTAGGAATACTGTGGCAAGTGACTCACCTCCTGACTCCTCAAAGCCTAACCGCCATCTACAAGGCACAAGTCAGGAGTGTGATGGAATAGTCCCCACTTGCCTGGATGAGTGCAGCCCCAACAACACTCAAGAAGCTTGACACCATCCAGGACAAAGTAGCCCGCTTGATTGGCGCTATATCTACAAGTATCTACTCCCTCCATCACCGCTCAATAGCAGCAGTGTGTACTATCTACAAGACGCACTGCAAAATTCACCAAAGATCCTCAGACAGAACCTTCCAAACACTCGACCACTTCCATCTAGAAGGACAAGGGCATCAGACATATGAGAACACCACCACCTCCAAGTTACTGTCCAAGTCACTCACCATCCTGACTTGGAAATATAATGCTGTTCCTTACTGTCACTGGGTCAAAATCCTGGAATTCCCTCCCTAATAGCATTGTGGGTCAACCCACATCATGTGGACTGCAGCGATTCAAGAAGGCAGCTCACCATCAACTTCTCAAAGGCAACTAGGGATGGCCAAGAAATGGTGGCCAGCCAGTAACGCCCACAAATGAATAGAAAAATAAAGAGGAAATTGTTCATTGTGACAACAAATTCAGTCAAGTGGAGGAGTGTAGTGGTGGATGAGAACTGGTTGGGCCTCCATTCAAGGAAATAAAACAGAAAGCTCGCTGAAAGTTTTGCTGATGGTTGGAGACATCGAGGGATTGAATGGAACCAATGAAAAGAAAACATTTAGGGCCAGAAAGCTGGAAACTATTGAAGTGACAGAGGCATTGTAAGGGTCATGAATGTTGATGGGAAGAGATTGGACAATGGGAAATAAAACAGTTGAGATCAGAACATTAGAATTGGAGTAAGAGTAGGCTGTTCAGCTCCTCAAGCCTGCCTGGTCTTCAACAGATTGTGGCCAGTATGTCCCAGGCTTTAACTCCCCTTTTGTGACATCTTCTCATAGCCCTGAACTCCCCGATATTTCAAAAATCCATCTACCTCTTCTTTAAATACCTTCAGTGATCTACCCTCTCTACCATTCTGTCACAGAGAATTTCAGACATTGATTACACTCTGAGAGAAGAAATTCCTTCACATCTCAGTTTGAAATGAGTGTCTCCTTATTCTGTAACTGTCTGTTTGTTCGAGGCTCCCCCACTAGTGGGAAACAGCTTCTCGATATGTTAGCCTCACCTAACCCCCCGCAACCCTCCCTTCCCCCCCCCCCCAAGAATGTTGTATGTTTCAATAAGATCACCCCTCATTCTTTTCAACTCCAATGAATAAAGGTAACCTGTTTGGCTGTTTTTGATAAGTCAACCCCTTCATTCCGGGAATCAGCTAGTGAATGACTTTAAACTGCCTCCAATGCCAGTGCATCCTTTCCCAAATATGACAACCAAAAAGTGCATACAGCACCCCAGGTGCAGCCAGGTCAACATCCTGTACAGTTGGAATAAGACTTACCTATTTTTAAATTCCAGCCTCCTAACAATAAAGGCCAGAATTCCATTTGCATTCTTCATTACCTGCTATACCTGTATGCTAACTTTTTGTGCTTCATGCACAAGGACTCCCAGGTTCTCTGCACTGCACACTCTTGGAGCCTCTCTCCATTTAAATAATACTATGCTTTTTGATTCTTCCTACCAAAGTGCATGACCTCACAGAAAGTGTCGGTGAACAGAGACTTCTTTGTCTGTGTCCAGTAGCTCTCCTTGAAATTCCAAAAGGTTAGTAACCGACCTCCACAAATACAACACAATACTTCCACTAACTTGCAGCAGAGAGCCAAATTCACAGCCACTGCTTTCTGACACAACATGGAAAGTACATGTAGCTATGCAATTGGAAAGCTCAGCACTAAGTTCTGAACTGTTACCGATGCGCTCCCAAAAAGTAACATACTCACTAAGAATGACTTATTTTGTCCATTTACCTTCTCACCTAAAGAGCATCTTAGAAATAAACACTGTTCCTTTACAAACTTTCATCCTTTATAATTGAATGTTCGATTTGGCATGATGCTAGGAATCAGAAAATACATCTGAACTGTGCTGCACAATGTTCTATCTTGGCCCAATAACCCTGCCCTGAAATCTAAATTTATTTTCTTTCATATTCACTTGTGGTCTCAGGTATGATTTTTTTACTTCCTTATGGAAACTACAATCATTGTCCAACACAGCTTGCTGCTTCTACAGCATTGAGGTGCTTTCGTCACATCTCAGACCACTACATTTGGGTAAATCTTTAACTTGTCACCTAGCTAATAAGCTGGTATTGTGAATCAATGATTTCTATAGTGGTCAGCTATTCTACATGCCAGTTTTATACCCAATGGTGATTTGAAAATTGAATTCATCATTACAGAGTCCTGTTGTCTGAGATAAAAGTGCATTACACTATTTGTGACAGCTTTAAATTTCTGATCCAGTTTATTTGTGTGATTTTCAGTTTCTCATGGACAAAGAAAAAGTTGCAATGTGGAAAGAAATGACTGTAACACACAATTCTATAATACACAATACCATAATGCAACATTTCACTAAGGTCTTTGTGTCTCATTCAATCTCCCATGTTATCTTTGATTCAAGCAATTTTAGAAGTTTTAAGATTTCTCCGGATAATAATAAATATAAGAATATTTGCTGGTAAACCAGTTTGAACTGTGTTAGTTCATTCTTTAGAAGGAGAGATAAATGATTGTCTGTTTAGGCTGGGCTTTAGGCTTTTCAAAGATTAAACATAAATCTTTGTGCCCTATTGGGAGAATAAAAATGTTAGCTGTGCATAGAACTTGGTTAAATTTCAGAATGTAGGGAGATCAAGTAAATGTTTCATGTAGATTTATCATCTTTAAACCTTTATTTGTGATTTTAGTTACTTCCTCAGAAGGTAGAGATATATTCTGGATAGTGTCCATGGCAAGGAAAGTAAATGTCCTATATGAAAAAACAAGCTCAGAGATCCAGGCAGACTTCTTGCATTCTTAATGTTTGTAACTTGGGACCATTGTTTCACATCGTTCCTTAAAGCCTCAGTTCTGATCATTTGTAAAATCTCAAATGAGCAAAAAAAAGCCCATTGACTTATGCTCAATACATCTATTATGTATAGTTTAAAAGTAATCATGACTCAGTGATTTGTTGAAACGTAAGCCACAAAGTGACTTCTTGGCAGGATAACTGGAATTATAGAATGACTGAGTCAGTGGTTTTGTTTTCAGGCATTCACAAAGCTCAGATAGTGTATTTCTCATGTAAATTGACGGCTGAAATTACACAACAATTAAGGGTTTTCTGCCACTTTGCCTGGGCAGAGCAGGCAAGTGGTACAATGTTGTGACAGCTTTAAATTTCTGATCCAGTTTATTTGTGTGATTTTCAGTTTCTTATGGACAAAGTTGCATTGTGGAAAGAAATGACTGTAACACACAATTCTATAATACACAATAACATAATGCAACATTTCACTAAGGTCTTTGTGTCTCATTCAATCTCATAATACAGGATGTAAATTTATAAACCTTTTGATCACCCAGGTAAGGGAAAAATGGGTCATGTGTGGTGCTGTAACATGGGCAGTAGCAAATTAATAGACAGTTTTACTGTGCACCTGACTTGTCAAACCAGTGAAAGAGAAAATCAGAAGCAGTGTAAAGCAAGTTGCTTATTTCCTATTCTCAATTCTGCATTCATGCGTACAATTGATTTCACCCCTATAACTTTTAGTCCTGGTGACTTAAGTTCTTTTAGCTCAATCTGACTGCACAAGGTACAATCACAGGCACCCAATGTACACACATGCATTGCTGTGCTCTTTCATCTTTGAACTTTGCAAAATTGTATTTCTTCTGCTGGAATCAGATGTCGACATTGAAGCTCGATCACAATCTTGGTGAAATCCCTGTAGCACATTAGGTATTTTGTGCACCAGCCACCCCAGGCTATGGTGCCCCATGTCACCTTCATCACGTACAATAAGTGTACCTCTGGTGTTCAGTCTGGAGACTCTCCATGTCCTCCAGCTGTCCAAGCAAGAGAAATCCCAACAAAACATTGACCCTTGCTGCATGCTACTGCACATTCTGGTGAAACACACCTGAATGGTCTGGTAGGTGGCACCAAATAAGAAAGCTACAAAATAAGTCTACGTACTTGAAGTCAAAATTGACCGACAACAAAAATACTTTGGTTGGGAGAGATTGTCAGTCAGGAATTGTGCCTTGTGGAGACAGGAATTTCAGGAGGAGCCTAGACCCATTTTCATTTCTTAAGCCATATGTTAACTGCAGAGTTAGGGCAGAATGGCAGCAAGCTGAATTCTGTGTCTGCTGCCTTCGCCTCTTCTCTTCTGATCATCTGGTACAATGAGTAGAATCTAGTGACACTCCTGTTAAGTGGTGAAAAAGGCAGCCGCAGAAATTTAGAGATCATAAGAACTGCCGATGCTGGAGTTAGAGATAACACAATGTGGAGTTGGAGGAGCACAGTAGGCCAGGCAACATCAGAGGAGCAGGAAAGCTGCAGTTTCGGGTCAGGACCCTTCTGCAGAAATGGGGGATGGAGAAGGGAGCTGGGAAATAAATAGAGAGAGGAGGGGTGGGGCTGGGGAAGGTAGGTGGGATGGTGGTAGGTGACTGCAGGTTGGGAGTGGTGGGGATTGGTCAAATTTAATTGTGCGGGTGTCAAAGTGGCTGTTCTCCTGACAGTGAGGTGCAAGTCGTGAAGTAATTTGGCACTGGATTAAAGACAGTCTGTGGTTCCCAGTGGCAAGCAATGGGAATCTATTTTTAATATATTAACATTATTATTATTAGAACTTAGTCACTACGTTAAACTGTCCTCAAACAGAGCACCATGAGGGACATGAATAGAACATAGAATGTTACAGCACAGTACAGGCCCTTCGGCCCTCGATGTTGCGCCGACCTGTGAAACCAATCTGAAGCCCATCTAACCTACGCTACTCTATTATCATCCATATGTTTATCCAATGACCACTTAAATGCCCTTAAAGTTGGCGAGTCTACTACTGTTGCAGGCAGGGCATTCCACGCCTTTACTACT
The DNA here is from genome assembly GCA_024137785.1 of Ginglymostoma cirratum. Lineage (NCBI taxonomy): Eukaryota > Metazoa > Chordata > Chondrichthyes > Orectolobiformes > Ginglymostomatidae > Ginglymostoma > Ginglymostoma cirratum. The sequence continues at coordinate 49,714,594 of JAHRHZ010000019.1, read as the reverse complement.
CTCTGAGTAAAGAACCTACCTCTGACATCTGTCCTATATCTGTCACCCCTCAATTTAAAGCTATGTCCCCTCGTGCTAGCCGACACCATCCGAGGAAAAAGGCTCTCTGTCCACCCTATCTAGTCCTCTGATCATCTTGTATGTCTCTTTTAAGTCACCTCTTAACCGTCTTCTCTCTAACGAAAACAGCCTCAAGTCCCTCAGCCTTTCCTCATAAGACCTTCCCTCCATACCAGGCAACATCCTGGTAAATCTCCTCTGCACCCTTTCCAATGCTTCCACATCCTTCCTATAATGCGGCGACCAGAACTGTACGCAATACTCCAAGTGCAGCCACACCAGAGTTTTGTACAGCTGCAACATGACCTCATGGCTCCGAAACTCAATCCTTCTACCAATAAAACCTAACACACCGTACGCCTTCCTAACAACCCTATCAACCTGGGTGGCAACTTTCAGGGATCTGTGCCCATGGACACCAAGATCTCTCTGTTCATCCATACTACCAAGAATCTTACCATTAGCCAGGTACTCTGTATTCCTGTTACTCCTTCCAAAGTGAAGCACCTCACACTTTTCCACATTAAACTCCATTTTCCACCTCTCAGCCCAGCTCTGCAGCTTATCTATGTCCCTCTGTAACCTGCAACATTCTTCCGCACTATTCACAACTCCACCGATTTTCGTGTCATCCACAAATTTACTAACCCATCCTTCTACGCCCTCATCCAGGTCATTTATAAAAATGACAAACAGCAGTGGCCCCAAAACAGATCCTTGCGGTACACCACTAGTAACTGAACTCCAGGATGAACATTTCCCATCAACCACCACCCTCTGGCTTCTTACAGCTAGCCAGTTTCTGATCCAAACCATTAAATCACCCTCAATCCCATGCCTCCGTATTTTCTCCAATAGCTTACCGTGGAGAACCTTATCAAATGCTTTACTGAAATTCATATACACCACATCAACCGCTTTACCCGAATCTCCCAGTCAGCCACACCCACACATGCGTAAGGAATTTCATCAATGATGTGTTTAAATAGACCAATGTTTTTGTGCCATTCATAGGAGGCCCTGAGAGCCAGGCAGCCAGAAGGTCAGATTTAGTTCCATAGCTGGACTTCCCGAAGTCTTAAAGGCAATTGATTGTGCTGAGAGCTCCCTGAGAATAGCCATCATCATTCATAACACACAGGCTTCTGCCACCCTCTTAATGTGCGGCTTGTGCATGACCACTGAAAATAAATCCAGAAAGTGTTGCATACTTGCGATTCATGCATTCTCAATCACTATGAGGTGGAACTGAGGGATGACTCCTGGCTGACAAGGGATATCCTCAAAATGATCTATCTTATGAGACCAGTCCAGAGCTTTCTGGAGGAGGCATACAGTACCTCCAATGCTGCAACAAATGCAACAACAGAACAGAACCATTGAACTGCTGAAGGCGAGGTTCTGCTTTCTAGACCTGCTCAAAGTGCATGCTACACATAGTCTTCAACATCGCTCAGTCTCCTGCACCATACATAGCTGGCACAGATGGCTCTGAGGTAAATTGTTGGTGCCCCTAGTCCTCTCAGTGGACAAAAGCTCCTCTCTGACCACAACAGAAACAAGAACACTGGAGGGTGGTTTAAATACCTCAGCCCCCTCCTGCCTAGCCAATGGCATCCATAATCCAAAGCCAGAATGATGGGATATGTGTCCAACGCACATTCTGGCAGCCACTGAATGTTCTGCACCCTGTACCAATCACCACCCTCTCCATGAAGGAAGCCATAACAGAACCCCTGGCTTAGATTGGCTCCTCAGCTATTTGCTGAAGATTCTGCATAGCCTTGAGCACCTCAGTCAGATGTTCCCCTGCCATCCACAACAGGTTTCTTCTGGCTGTACCCAGTGGCCTACCATCAGCACAACTTCATTCCAGGTGCCCTCTGAGTGCCAGGGACCTCTGCTGTCACATCCTCCACCAATTGCTGTGACATGTCGGTGATGTGTTCCCCAGATTGAGGCCCCAAGCCTAACCACTAACACATTGCCTCCAAAGAGGGATAATGTATCCTCTGGATGTTCTTCTTCATGGATGGTAGTGTTCCAGCTTGCTGCAGACTCTGAGTAATGTAGGAATTAGCTTTCAGTTACATATAATCCCATTTCCCAATACATGATTTCCCTACACCTCGTTCTTGAATGCATGTCATCATTTGCTTTAGGGTGTATTGCTTGGATGCAGTTAGAGGCTTAAGTTTTTCTGATAATGTTCATGTGACGTGTCAAATTAACCACATGTACTGTCTGACTAGGCTATGCCAGCTATAAACATCACAGTTACTTCTTTAATCTAATTGACATTGCTTTGTCTCATGGATGGAACTTTGGAAGCATTCTTGACATTGACTCTTGGTTGGTCCTTCTTAGTAGGACTTTGTGCTTAACTGCGGATTTCTCTGGGAAAATCTCAGCACATTTTAACCCAATATCCTCTACTAGATCACAGCTTGCAAATATCACAAAAAGTGGATACAGTTGGTGGGTGAGACAACTTTACCTCATGCAATAATTGGAAGTTTTACTGACCCTGTTGACAGCTGCAATAGTTGTTACAGAGTCAGACATCTAAAGATGCCACTGGCCTCATTAAAGCTTTATCGATGGGACATTCTTTGGGTTTGTCTAGAAGCACTTTTCTTTAGGGTTTAATTAGTTTAATGGCAATGACTAATTTCATAAGGCTTTCAGAGCTGAGACAAATCACATTCCATTCCTTCGCATTAACAACTGCCTTTAATCGATCAATTGTTTCACTTGATTGTTGTCAGTATGACATTAAAACAAATGCACATACCGTGACGTTGACTCAGACTTTAATCTGGTCTTCTAAAGGATAGAAAGTCTTATCAGGATTTTTGAAGTCATCATCAGAAACACTTGAAGAACTGACTCTTCATCCTTTGTTTTTTCCAAATCAATAAATTGTTTGCCTACCATTCATTTATCAACTATTTGTTGATCCATGAAATAACTAAAACTTCGGCAGGACTTCAGTGGATTGCCAGTCCACATTCCAGTATTTCTTTTGCATGTCTCTTTGTATTTATGTGCTCTTTAAATTACCAATACTAAAAATCTGAATCGCAGTATTGTGCATTTTATATGGTGTTGGCTTCTCTTTTACGGTTTTCTTTGCTGCTTTAAAAGTAGTAGGCTTGTATGGTGTTCATGCCAAAACAGAAGTTGAGATGATGTCACTTGAACTTTTTAGTGTCTTTGATGCTATTTCTTACAAAGCAAAATGGTGAAATTAACTAATGTCAGGTGGAGAAAGGACTCCAGCAGCTCAGAGAATGAGTTATTTTTGCAGTTTTGACTTTGCTTTTCCAGAGGAATTCTGCCAGAGTGGAACTTATTTGCACCATTTCCAAAACTCCCAGTTGTCTAGCACTGAACCTTTTTGCTAATCTGGCGGGTTTGTGTTTTCATTGGTGGATCAACAGATAAACTGTAATTTTTTTTTGAATGATATTCAAATATCTTAATATTCCTTCTCTGTTCAGGTTATTTTGCTTCAGAACAACTCGGATCACTTTGGTTCTGTTTCTTGTTTATGAACCTCAGCTCTGAACTCACCTAAGTGATTAGTGATGATTTTGCGAGGTCTTCACAACTGCCAAGGATGTTCTTATCTTTTAGTAAGAACTAGCTGCCACCAGCCATAGTTATATGTCTATGGAATGTCATGTATCATCATGTCATCCAGCTGTCTTAAATGTACACTGCCTGATTGGTCTGGAATCTATGCAATAACACCACAGTTTGAGTTTAAGGATGTCTTCTAAGACAGCTAGAATGATGCCACTGGCTTGCAAGAACAGCTCTCCATCCAAGTACAGTTTAAAATTGGCACCTAGACCTTCAACCCCATGAGTAATGCCACAGTGGGCAACAGCCCCCTATACAGTCGGCCAGGACACTCACCATCACTGCTACAAGACTCCTCCCTATATAACAGACCTAATTACCAAGACGTACTCGTAATTTAAGTGAAGTTTATGAAAGAAAATTGCATGGAATGCCTATTCAATGAGCCCAATAAGTTAAGGGTAATTAGGACCAAAAATCTAAGGCTGCAAAAGAGCTGTTAGGAGACCATAAGCAGACGCAGATGAATCAGGTAATATAAAGGAATGGCAAATAACCCTAGTTAAATATACAGCAAGATATATAGACTCAGGCACAATTTGTCTCACATGAGATGGATTTTTGGAGCTGGTAAGTCAGTCATGAAGCTGTGGAAACCTGTTGATTCCTGAAACTTAAGTCAGCAGCAGAGTACAGCAGACAGCTTTGAACTTTGATGCAACAAGCTCCTTCCAAGTAATCTCAAGGGATTTTTTCCCCAGGTCAACTAAATAACTACTTTGTTATAGAACGCAACTCTCTCATGCGCGCTTAACAAAGCAGCTCAGTTTTGTTCCTCAACACAGGACCTAAACAGATGATAGCGAGCACAATAAATGTTCACGGATTGATTGAATTCTCTTTTAGGGTTGTGGAAGCTCTATCCATGTAGTTTTATGCTCAACAAATATTAAACCTCATATTTATATCAGTAGAAAAGACTATTAATTGTGATGAGCCTCAGTTTCCTACACAGGAATTCCAAATATCACAGGAAGCATTATGATGTTCAAATACTTGGACATTCCAATTCTATTTCAGCAGCCACAGCAAGGAGAAAAGATTTGCTGTTGAAAAGTATAACCTTTACTCCCATGGTTTGTCCTGCCTTTGCATAGTATTAATAGAGCTGCATGGTTTCACTACAAAAATTTCACAATAAAAGGTGAGAATTAAATAAGCTATTAGAATGCTTTAAAGAAGGTGCCAGCTCCTGCATAGGTCCAGAGGTGTACTACAGTTGTACCAAAAACTGTCTTTTAAATTGTGGTGACGGCTTGTGTGCATAACAGCTGTAGTCACTAAGGTTTGGTGGTAGATTTCCTGTTTTCATAGAAACTAATTATAACACCACTGATGCTGAAGACAAGACCAATATTGGCCATGAAGCAATACAGTGAGGCCAGTGTTGCTGCACATCGGAGAGCCACATTAAAATCAGGAGACATTCACAAGTGTATGAAACATCATTTGTTGGAGTCTAAGTCTGTGAAAGAGCAGGGACTTACTTGCACAGGGCTTTGATACCCTCCTCCCCCAACCCCCAAGACTATGGCAAAATGATTCATCGCGCAGCTCTCAGCCAATGCTGAATTGTTAGCACACTTGCCTCTGAATCAGATGTCTTCCAGTGTAGTACTGAGGGAGTGCTGCACTGTGGAGGTGCTGGCTTTTGAACAGAGGCCCTGACTTCTGATCTCAGGTGGACACAAAAGAACCCTGTAGGGCGTTATTGTGTGCAAGTTGTTTCCTGCAACACTTTATGATGTCTGATGGTCATGAAAAGTATTATAGAAATGCATGCGTTTATTTTTATTTAGCAGCTGAAGTTTTTTCTGCTTTATTGAAACAGATATTGATGAATGTGCATTAGGAAGTCATAATTGTGGTCCAGAACTAACCTGTGTAAACACAAGAGGTTCATTTGCATGCCGCTGCAAACCGGGCTATCAAAAGCGTGGAGATCAGTGTTTGGGTAAGTATAGTAAAACTACTTTTGGAACATACTTTTTTGTTGCTTTGATTTAAGAATTTCTAGAGTAACCTTCTAACTTTGTGTCACTTGACGAGCAACCCAACTTGGAAGGTGGTTATGGACACATTGCATAATTTTTTGCTCATTCATTGAAATCAAAGCAAATTGCAGAGTTGTAAAATTACTTCTAATAACAAGTTTAAAATTTTTTTTAAAATTAAATACTTTTTGTTTAAAACTTAACAGTAAATTGTCAGTGTAGGCAAGCTCTAATATATACGTTACTAGTTTGCCAAGAAATATTTTGCTAGGATCGAGGGGGTAAAGTTCAACTTCAGAGGGGGTATAATATTGGCAGTAGCTGATCAAATATTTGGACTCCATAAAACAGGAGGCTCATTCACCACTGCCTGATTATACATCCACCAAATTATATCTTCCCCCTTAGGATTTCTTTAAACTCCAGATATATAAATAGCCACAATTGGAATGCAATAATCCCTTAGAGTAATTGAGAAACATGCTACATTATATTGTAAATTGTCACCATATGAAATATCCAAAAGTAAATCTGTAAATAATTAATAGAAATGGATATGATTGTTTTCATAGAGCAATCTATTCTGCCAAATATTTTTACGGTCAAACTTCGAGATTTTGTAATTCATTCGTCACCTATCTTTAAATACCAGCAGTTACATATGCCTGAACCATCTGGCATATTGCAGACAAAGTCTAACCTGAACTCAGATTTGGTTAACTAGATTGAGTAACTTCTCTGCTAACTAATATCAAATGCTATTTTATCAAGCATATTTCAATGACATTTCTTATGATGAGTCAGGCGTTATGCAATTGCTTGGAGAAGGCTGTACATGTAATGAAGGGTACATTGAAAGAAATTGGCAATAGGTTTGTAAGAAATCTGCTCGGAGACACAGACTTCAGTGCTTTTGTTTTGACAGGGTCCTAGGAAATAAATTAATGGGCAATTTTATACATAATGGTAGAAATTCATGGTTTGACATGGTTTAGTGGTTTTACAAAAAACGTCCATTTCCTTTAATTGCTCCAAAATATGGAATATTATTACTGAACATGTACTAATAGGCGGCTGCTAATTCAGAGTGGGGGAGGGGAGAAACTGATATATTCTCTTTTGACACAAGTAGTGCATGAGTCTTCAATGAAGGAGGAGCAGGTAACAGAGAGTCAGCACTGGCCGAGATGTGACAAAGCTGGAAACCTTTTTTGAACAGTCAGCAATTATTCATTAAGAAATACTGATCGATCCACTAGGCTTTGTGTTTTACTTTAAGTGGAAGACCAAAACTGTAGCTGGTCCTAAATATGGGTCAAGAACTTAATTTGCATGTTGTAAGCAGGTTTCTCCTACTTTACTTTCCTGTTACTGAAACCTTTCCCATTTCATTGTGGAGCGAACATCAGCAAGAATAGGGTGGTAGGGACGCTGGACCATGACTTTCAATTTACAACCCTCTTTACGAACTACCATTTAGATCTAAAAAGTGGGACAAAGTAGGGCCCATTTGTTGAAAATGTTCTTCCTGTTCTTAAGTTTTTTACCATCCTTAAAACATGATCCTTGGGACTCAATTAAATACATGTAGCAAGTTGCCAATATCTTCCTAGCTTCACATGGTGCCAGCTATCTCACTGACAGGAATGCTATGATAGGTATTGAGGGAAGAGGATAGCAAGAGGGAACCAACTGGCAGATATAAGGAATGCTGTGGTGTCGGGAGGAGGACTCTGCCTCTTCTGGCTCCCCTTAAATCAAAACAAATTAAACTTCTCCTTTTGGTGCAGCCTAGAGGTGAAGCCCCATTCATGTTTAGAAGGCTGAGCAGACCAGCCCTATTTCCCAGACAGGTTCCAGAAAAGTAGCAAAACACTGTGTTAACATACCCTAGACATGTGAAAAAAGGCCTGATTCAATTGGAAACTTTTCAGGTATTTTGGACCATGGGACATTGGGAGTGCAACAGTAGACAATTTCAATAGTCAATAGTCAACAGTCACTCCAGATTGCCCATTCATGCTGTTTCATATGTAAAATGTTTTGAAACCTTTATCTGCTGGAAACTAAATTAAGAATATCTAAATCACATGCAACTAATAGACAAGAAGGTTTAACTGCATCTGTTTGTCTTGAGTCAAATAAAAATTGAGGTGAAAAGGCATTAAACTACAGCTCTAATATATGACATTTTAATATTTACAATTTAGATCCTTACTGAAGTGTAACTTTAACGGAGTTGTAACCAATTTGTCAGCGCTTGTCTGATTTTACAGTGTAATTCATTTATATAAATTAGATTTCTATTAACAATATTCTTTAATTCACTTGGGGAAACTTTTGATTGAAATTAAATTAGTTCAAGAATGTAAATTTAATACATTATACATGCAGGCATGTATTTTAAATCCTTCAGTACATAGAATGGGAAGTAATCATCAAGTTTAACACCTAGGATCAAATGAAAGTCAATTGATAAGTAATTTTGTTACAATAAAGTTAAACTAATGGAATTACTATTACCCACATCAAAAGCTGTGATTTCTCTTGATGTTTAAATACATTGTTTCCAAGTAGGTTGTAGCTGTCATTTCATCATTTGGACGATCTGTATTCCTGGAAATGGACTGAATTTAACTACTTAGCTGAAATCAAAGGAATTGCATTCTATGTATTCTGTATGTCAAATGACAAACAAATGTTGCTGGTGAAACGTTGTTATCAACAAAAGCAAAACAGATTTTCATCCAGGAATACAACTTTCCAAATACTAAATTATCCATTTCTTTGAATTCATATTTCAACACTTACTCTTTGACAGAGCATTTTGTATAGAATAACAGTTGGCCAAGAGTGTGCTATAAAGCTCAGTTGAGATTACACTTAATAAATCAGACAGTTTATAAATAACTCCATTGGAGCTTTAAACTACAATCTCGCATACATTTATTACATACCAGCTGACCTCCTTTGTTATTGCTCATGGAGAGTTGGAATTTTTATTAGAGCAGAGAGACTGGCTCTGATCTTAAGGAAAGCATAGCTAGGTTTCCCTTCTGTTAAATTGTTTGGTAAGAACACAGTGACACAGTGGCTCAGTGGTTAGTATTGCTGCCTCACAGCGGTGGGGACCCAAGTTTGATTCCACCCATGGGTGACTGACAGGGGTTAGTGAGCTTTCTATCAGAGGAGCTAGATCCCTGAGCCTAAAAAGGTCAGAAGGTAAATAAATATTTATTTTAGCCTTCCTTATGGTTCAAGTAAAATAATCTGACAGCCTAACAATGAAGCCTTGTTTATTCACTGCACTAGATGCCTCTCTCCCAATATTTGCTAGAGTCTTCCCATCCTCCTTAAACTGCTTAAGCCTATTCACCACAGTGGAACCCTACCCTCCATCCTGACTCTCCTGCTCCCTGTTGTGTTTAAAAGCCTCCTCTCAATCCTAGCTGGGTTAATCAGCTACTGGTTGCAATGGATCGGCAAGGTGAGAAGGACAGGATCAGAGAGAATCCTGAGGGGAGGATGTGGTTACCAAATCTTGCAGGCAAGGATGATCCAAACTAGGAATGGAGATTCGGATCCATGTCTCTGGGAGCTGTCTGATCTTTAGACAGGTGACTGATCCCCACACTGTTGGTAGGGTTGAGGTTGAGGGTGGAAGATGAGTGTTGGGGTGAGTTTGATGTGGGGGGTACAATGGGTGGTGGTGGATGAGGGAGAAGGGAATTCAGATCCCAGGGAGTCCAATTCCTGATCCTGGAGCAGGTACTCAATCCCAAGAGAGTCTGATTCCCAATCCCTGGGAGTCTGTAACTTGTGATGGGGTGCACTGTCCAATCCTGGGCTAGACCTGTCCCTAACCCCAAGAAGCTGTCTGAACCCATTGTGGAGCAAGTCAGAACCTCAATGCTGGCAGATATTTTAAGGGAGAGTAAAGGGGAAAGTACCTGCTCCTCTTGGCCAATGAGAAAAGCTGTGAATGAACTTGCCTTGTCACCCCCCGAAACCCAACTGGTCACAGTTAAATCTGTAAAACAGGTTAAATTCAAAGTTGACAGACTTCTTATGTCTTGAACTATTTAAATTGCCAGCCAACCTAACTGCACACTGCTACTGTCACACACAATTAAACCAGGAATTGGGGAGGTAGATTGGGATCAAATTTTAGATTTTGGAATTCTAACCTCTGACCCTCACATATCTAATTGGATGCAAGAATAGAGCCTCATACCTCATAACATTGCCATGCGAGTTTGACAATTTGGATACTTTTTTTAAAATGTTGAAGTCAAAAGCTAGTAACGATAAAATTAGATATGTCCCTGCTGTCCTTCAGTTAACGTAACTTTACAACGTTACGCAGCCTAGTCTTATTAGATTCCGGTTCCGTACCATTCTGTTTGGCTTGTAACTGTCTCCTGAAGGAAGCAAGTCTTTCAGCGCAGCAAACCACTACAAAATTACATTAGGACAACTTTATTAAAAGCAGCCCAAGATGGTTCACTTGACTGATTCCTGGGACAAATGAGGAAAGGTTGGACAAATTGGGTTTATGTCTGTTAAAAATAAGCGATGATCCTATTGAGACATTGAAAGATCCTGAGGGGACTTGACAGAGTGGATGCTAAAAGATGTTTTCCCGTAAAGGGAGAGATGAAACTGAGGAGACACTGTTTTATAAATATTCAAATGGAGATGAGAATTTTTTACCTCATACGGTCATTCGTCTGTGTAACTCTCTTCAACAGACTGCAGTGGAGACTGGGTTAGTGAATATTTTTAAGGTAGAACTGGAGTTGAAGGGTATATAAGGAGGCAGGAGAGTGGGATTGAGACCACAATATGACAATACAATATTGAATGGCAAAATGGACTGGGCTCCTGAGTTACTTGTTCCTATGTTTATTAAAGAAAATACTAAAGTAGTCCAGCAGAAAGGTCCACCAGACCCTTCTCACGGCAATAAGGTGAAGCAATATATGTTGGCCTTACTGATTCTGAAAACTACTATGTTAAAATTAAATGATAAATGCTGAATTAAAGTTTCAACATAGCTTGAGGAAGTGACTGATTTCATCTCAAAACTCTGATAAAATGATTTTATCATACCTATAGTTAGCAATACGGCTGCCGCTGGGCTGATTAATTCAGTGGCCTAATACCCCCCGTTATAAATGTGTTTGTTCAGCACTAATATAGTTTGAAATGGAAGAGGAAATAACCAAATCCAAATTGCTACCAGATTGCGGCTTTTGAGTTCTGGTGAAGATTAGTAGGCAACTTACTAAAGAAGACAGAATGGATCCAAGTGTTAACAATAAAATGTGACTTGAAACAGAACGAAAAAGGCAACCTTACTGTGATAATATTACATCATTGGGCAATGGCCCTTGGCATTAATCATTCTGGGTGTCTGGCAATGATTTTCTTAAATATGAGCAGTTGTGTAATGTATTTTTCATTGATTATGCAGACATTGATGAATGTAACATAGCCACCTATTGCCATCATGGATGTGTCAACACACCCGGTTCCTATTACTGTCAGTGCAACACAGGTTTTCAGCTGGCAAGCAATAATCGCACATGTCGAGGTAAGCCTCCGCTGTTCCTACTCACAGTGTTGGGATACTGTGCAGAAATCTATAAAGCATCACCTACAGCGATTCCAGTATTAGTATAAGGAAGCTTTTCCATCTGTTTTCGTATGCCTTACGAGTATATTAAAAGTGTCTCTCTTGCATTTAAAAGCAGAATTAAAGTTTTGCAGAATATTTAATTTTAATTCTCCTAAGTCCTCCCTCTCTTTTACTCTGTAAAGATACACGTCCATTTATACTGTTGAATGGAAATATACTGTCTATTAATTCACATGCAACCTAAAGTTAGGGTGAAGTTCTATTCTTTCAGGTTTATTCAGTCACTTCAACAATAAGGAATCTTTCAATCTCCATGGTGACATCATTAGAAACTGGCAGTCATTATACCAGAGTAATTTTGAACCACTTTCTTACACTGTGAGCAATACCCCACAGAAATGCTTTCCTACTTGTGTTTGCCAGGTTGGCCTAAAGCCACAGGTCATAGTAATTCTTGGTGTTCCAGTAATTCCACAGAAAAAAATTCTCTTGTAGGCACATGAAACAAGCTGTCTTTATGTGAAAAGTGTAATGTAATAAGAACTTCTAATTAGCTCCCCTGATGGCTTACTGAGTAATTGCATTGCCTGTTGTGGCAGTGAGCCATAAAGATCTGGAATACCCTGGGTTCAATCAGAAGTCTGGATTGAAGTTAATCCCTGCTGGATGGCAATAATGCACTTTTAGTTAGCCTCAGGACCGCTGGCCTGGGAAGGGAATAAATCAGCTAGACTCCTCACTCCTGACTGAAGTTCAGTGCCTTCTGTTATACACATGTGCTTACAGGCCAGAAATTGGCAATCATGCCGCTTTGATCCTTGGTGAATAACATATTCAGTGACCTGGAATTTCTTGGGAGCTGCTTCTATTCTGTCATCCTAACCCTACCAGACATGTACCAGGGACTCCAGTTATCACACTGACAGAGTCTGCATTGTACTTCCACCAGTGAGGCACCAAGGAAAATCTGGGCCAGTTCATATGCTCTTAGCAGACTTGGCCATTTGGACAAGGTACTGGGTGGCTCTCAAAGCTTATGAAACTGAACCTCAGTGAGACCAGGAGAGAATTGTGGAAGGAGAGACCTTCTTAATAGAGCATGCTTAACAGATGCCTTATTGTTACTTCTGTTTGGCAGAGGGATGTCAAGTCAATCTTTACATTTTGGCTTTTTCTTTTAGGAGTAAACACAGATTTGGCCTTGATTACTGTACTGCATTCTGTACTTTACAGTAGATATTTTGGTTGGACACCTATAAAAACTGTTTTCTTAAACTGACAATTCAGTGCTACTAAGGAAAAATCAAAATAAATGAAACAATATTTCAAGCAGAACCTGAGGGAATCTGGAGATTGTTACTGTGCCTTCTGGACTGTTCTGGATAAATAGACTGAATAAATTAACACTTGGCTTTCTTTCTATTTAGGGTATCCCAGTCTGAATGTCCACTGTTGTGAATGTTAATCTCTATTTAAAGTGGAGAGGTTTTGCGTGCCAAATGTAACAGTCAGCAATCCTTTGAAAAATGTAATAATTTCCTGCAATATTTCAAAAAAAGTCAGAATTTACTGAAGTGGAATGAAAGTCTACTGTTAATGTAAAGTATTGACTGCTTTGAAGAAAAAGATAGCCTCAGGAGAACATTAGATAAAAGTGTCCATGTTAACATTGGCTTAAAATCTCTGCGCGGCCATCATGGCCGGGGGGGGCGGGGCCCGCCACCAAGCCATGTCCCTTCTCTGTTAGGATACTCCGTAACATTAAGTGGCTCCATAAAAAAAAATGATGGTTGCAACTTCATCCAGATCTGAAAGCAACTGTAGACCATTACCATCCGAGGAAACTATGCTACTCAATGGATAGTTTGCATTGTTTGACTTTGGTGGGCCATTTCCAGGTCAAGCATTTCCAGGGTGACTTACATCTTGATCTGAAATTACATTCACTTTCTGATGAGATTTTGAATGCACTGGTAAGCTCCCTATCAGTCACACTGCCTCACCAAAAGAGGTGGGTCTAACACCCACTCAGCATCCTCCATATTCATAACTACACTGCCTTCTTAAAATATATTAATCAAATTGTACCTGGGTGGGGATGGGATACTGGGAAAGAATTTCATGAAAGGGCTGAAAGTCCGTCAGTGTAAATGTGCCTTTAAAATTAACATGCAAGCTCCTAATGAAGAAAGGGATGTACTATTAAAGATGACTGCTGTGACCTATCTGCACATGCCCAGTTGCATTTTGTGGGAGAGTAAAGAACAGCTTTTCAACAAAGGTCTGGTGAATGCAGGCATCATGACATTTGTTGCATATTTTGCATTGTTCTGAAGCAGTTTTGGCTTCAGTGTAAGGCAAGGTATATTTTGGAACAGCACACAGATGGATAGGAATTAACAACAAAGAAAATGCTTCTTTGAGAAACTCAGCAAGTCTGATGACAACTGTGGAGAAATACATAGAGTTAATGTTTTAAATATTATATTTCTATTTCCCCTCTAGATATTAATGAGTGTGAAACAAGTGCCCCATGTGATCACCAATGCTTTAATATTGTTGGTTCTTTCATCTGCCAGTGTGACCAAGGATATGAGTTAAATCCAGACAAAGTGACATGCAGAGGTAATTATTGAATGATCTCTCAATATGTAGGATAATTTATAACAAATGTGTAACAGTTCTATTTCCTCCTGTTTTGTTAATATGTAAAAATGAGAAGGTTATCATTTTGGCCATTTTAATAATGCTGACAATTAATAACAAAATTGCTTGTTTATTTTAGCACTTAGCACTTACCAGAATTCAGCTTGTTTGGGTTCATTTGTTACTTCATTATTCATTAACTGTTTCATTGCTTTGATTAAATTTTACTAAAATGCCAGATGTAACTGATGAAAGTTGGAATTTTCTACTTCGGTTATCCATTGCAAGACTAGGTAGTACCAGATGATGTATCTTATAGTAAGGTGTGTAGTAAATATCACACTACATCCATACAGAATATATTCCATTCCACGTTGGTGTGAAAGAATTCAGTTCTCATTCTGGTCACACTATATTTCTCAATGCTTCAAGAAGTTTTGAACAATTTACCTGTATTAAGTTCCAGGGTTACAGTTGACATGACTCATTTTCTGCAAATGTTTGTGTACAGATATCATTGCAAGAAAGTATTAACTTATGCTGCAAATTTTATGTTTTTTTTTACAAGCTGTAAAATTATCTCTTATAATGCAGATATTGATGAATGTGCCTACTCAAGCTTCATGTGTCAGTACCAATGTATAAATGAACCAGGACGATACTCCTGCCTCTGTCCTGAGGGCTACAAACTCCTGGGTTCCAGAATGTGCCAAGGTATGGTAATCCAAGCAACAATTTCTTCTTTCTCATATTAGAAAACTACATCTTATTTTGGATGTTGAAAATCTAAAATTACGACTTGCTTGCTTCTAATAATAAATACCTCAAAGGCACCACAAATCTTTAAAAATGTCGAACATCAGCTTTGATAATTTATTACATGCTAACTTAGTGACGCTGGGAGATTCCCATGTTCAATTAACGAAATGTTAACATCTCAAAAGTGGTTGCATTGACTAGGTCAGCAATAAAATCTGCTAGTCATCAATGAGTAATCAACACAAAACTGAACAATAATTGCTAAATTTTTCAAAGCCGTACAGAATTACTTCATCAAATTAATCAGAATTACATAACGTGTTCAGTATTGGTTCAACTATTCAATGCCAGTGTTTATATTCCACTGTACTTCAAATCAAATCATCCTGTTAGCAATATGTTTTATTCCTTTCTCCCTTATATATGCCATTTGCCTCAATTACTCTTTGCAATACCAAGTTCTTCATTCTAATTGTTGTTTGAGTAAAGAAGTTTGTCCTTTTTTTAAAAGTTTATTAGTGATTATCATTCAGGTATTGATGTTTCATCTTTTTTCAATTGTTAAGTCTCTTTTAGAGCCCTGACTGTATACATGTCAAATTAATTTGTAAGATGATGTATGTGTTATTTGTAGGTAGAAGGAGGAGATCACCAATCTTCTTTGCTTTGATGGGGTGCAAGGGACTAATTAGTTTTCATTGGTAGAGGATCAACCATAATTATGCTTAGCAAGAAGATGCTGTTGACTTAATAGTTTATTGCATGGCATCAAAAAAGCACAAGTCATGTTAGTTCATTAGATACTGTCACTCAGACTATGAGGAGACTTTGAGTATAAGCCTGCAGTCCGTTAAGGTTCTAAGATTTTCTGCCTTATCCAATCCAAGCCAATATGACATTATCAGATTGTGTGGAGCTTAGTGCAGTTTCCAATATTAACCCTTTCAGAATCATTATTTTGTAAAATAGTATTTTCAAAGGAATTGTTAATTTTAACCTTAAACATATTAATTGGACCAGATATTACGTTGTGAAATATCTCACAATCTGTCACTTTAGTTAGACTTGTTTGTGTACATTTTTGTTTTGAAACATTTTGTCCAGAAAGTTAGAGATAACGAGGTGTAGAGCTGGATGAACACATCAGGCCAAGCAGCATCAGAAGAGCAGGAAAGCTGACGTTTCGGGTCTGGACCCTTCTTCAGAAAGAGGGTCTAGGCCCAAAATGTCAGCCTTCCTGCGCCTCTGATGCTGCCTGGCCTGCTGTGTTCATCCAGCTCTACACCTTGTTATCTCGGATTCTCCAGCATCTGCAGTACCTTTTATCTCTAGAAATAGGGCTGTTCTCTTGGGTCAGGATTTCAAATCCCTAGTGAAAGTCAATGATCCAAAATGCTAATACATCCTGACCTACTTGGGATAGTATAATGACACTTAAGCCCCACTAATCCTGTGGTGGTCACAAGAGTGAAAGATTTTTAATCAAATTATTCAAAATCTCCAATTTACCTGCTGTCAAACTCAGATAAATAGAATACATCAATCAAGAAACTACAAACTATTACAAATAAATCAGATCTAACCACAGGTAAACAAAATAAAACTTATCAACTTATAACTCTTTACCTTAAATTCTGCTCCTTCCTGAATCCCTGTACACACATGTACATGGACACAGACAAACAAGAAAAGCATTGATATTATGGATGGTGAGGAAAAACAAAAAGAGAGCATGGTTCAGTTGTGCCAGTCCACAGGGTCCAATGTGGTATCCTTTTGCTTCTTCTGAGTCCTTCTGAGCTCTCATTTTTCTCTTTCTGAATCTCTCTGGTTTTTCACTGAAGACATAGGGCAGTCGATATACTAATTGTTCAGCCTCTCACTAGTTATAGGCAGCTCAAAGGCAAATCCTGAGTGAGAATCTTCCAATTCTGTATCGCTTCTGTACAAGGAGAGAGAGTTAACAGTTGGAATCTAGACCCCTTTTGCCCTTATTTTGTTCACACATTGGCTCCTGGGCAGATAAGCAGCCTCTCAGAGTTGTTGACATGCTGTGCACTCCTAACCCATTCCTGATTGGTTTCAGTCAACAGATTGTCTTTGGGTAAAACTGCCCTTAACACACACGCATGGTGCTGATGAGCAATCCTCCCCTACTGCTTGAACAAGGCAACAGTGTAAATATGTAACAAAATAAAACAAAGAACAGTGGATGCTGGAAATCTGAAACAAACACAGAAATTGCTGGAGAAATTCAGCAGGTCTGGCAGTCCAACCTTTCTTCAGATCACTGTGAATATAACACAGTGAGTTTAGTAATTATGTTAAAACTGCTACATCTCCTGGTTTTGTTGGTTTAAGCAGTACCCTTTTCCCATGTTTCCCACAATAAGGAAATATAATAAAGATGAGATCATTCCAAATATGTAATAAGAAAAACCTAATCAATAACCTTTCTGAAAGGCACTCTTGGGGAACGAAGGGAACGTAATATGATAACATTTTACATTAAGTATGTAACTCATGTAATTCATTCCAAATTGGTGTTCTTAAAATCTGAACTAAGGAAGCAATGAATCCATAATGGGCAAGTGGGCTATGTGAATTGGGAAAGTACACTAAAAGATTGCTGATAGACAGATAATGGTTCATGTTTAAGTAAGTACTGCATGGATTGTAACATGTACACATTCATCGAAGATTTAAAAAAGACACCCAACAAGAATGTTGAACAAATGGCTAACAAAAGAAGCCAAAGGTGTATTAGATCAAAGGAGGTGGCTTATTAGGTAGCCATAAACATCAATAAGCGTGAAGATCAGGAACAATTTAAAATCCAGCAAAGGATAACTAAGAAACTGATCAAGGTAAAAGAGGATATGAATGCAAGACAGAAATGAGAAACAAAGGTGAACTGTAAAAGCTTCATTAAGTATGTGAAAAGGAAAAGATTAGCAAAGAAAATGTGGGTCCACTGCAGGTGGAAGCAGGAGAATTTGTAATGGAGAATAGGTAAATAGCAGAGAAACAGAGCAAGTACTTTGTGTCTATCTTCATGAAGGAAGATACAGCAAGTCTTCCAGAAACACTAGGGCATCAGAAGAGTTGTAAAAATGAGTAATTTAATGAAATTAATATCAATAAAGAAGTGATACTCATAATTTAAAATTGATTAAAGGTTGATGGACTGGATAAG
The DNA here is from genome assembly GCA_024137785.1 of Ginglymostoma cirratum. Lineage (NCBI taxonomy): Eukaryota > Metazoa > Chordata > Chondrichthyes > Orectolobiformes > Ginglymostomatidae > Ginglymostoma > Ginglymostoma cirratum. The sequence goes on along the minus strand of JAHRHZ010000019.1, from coordinate 49,696,650 downwards.
CCACACTTGAGTGTGCTTAAGGTGATGGCTTTAGAGATAATGGATGCATCAATGGCATCTTTTAAAATTCTACGGATTGCTGAAAGATTCCCGCAGACTGGAAAGTAGAAAATGTATCTCTACTATTTAGGAATGGACAAAGAGAGAAAATAAAGAACTGCTAGACCTGTTAATTTGACGTCAGTAATGGAGAAAATATTTGAATTGGTGATAAACGATGTGATAACTGAACACCAAGAAAATAATGATATGATTTGGCAAAGTCAATAATAGCTTTATGAAAGGGAAATTATGTTTGACAAACCTGCCGAAGTTCTTTGAAGATGTTATTTGCAGTACAGATAATAATAAAAAAGTAATGTATTTAGATTTCCAGGTATTTGATAACGTTCTGCGCTGAAGGTTAGTAAACAAAAGTAGCACATGAGATTGAGAATAAGTTAGCAGACAGAAAACAGCGTAGGATTAAGTTGGCCATTCTATGAATGCCAGGGTGTTGCTAGTAGAGTACTACACGATCATTTCTTGGTCCACAGTTGTTAACACTCTACATCAATAATGTGGCTGTGAGGAATAAATGTAATATTTCCATATTGCTGAAGACACAAAACTAGGTGGAAACATACATTTTGACAGAGATACAAGGAGTCTTCAATGGGAATTGGACAGGCTGTGTGAATGGGTAGCATGTGCAGATGGAATATGATATGAAATATCTGAAGTTATCTGCTTTGATTAAAAATTATAGCATACTTCATAAATAATGAAAGGTTGAGAAATGTCGATATCCAAATAGACCTGGGTGTCCTTATTCACCAGGCACTAAAAGCTAGCATGTAGATATCGCAAGCAATTAGGAAGGCATCGAAAGCATTTTGTACAGTTTTGTTCTCTTTATCTAATGGAGAATATACAACCATAGAGGGAGTACAACAGAGGTTCACCAGACCAGACAACGGGATGGCCAGATTATCTGAAAAGGAGCCATTGAGGTTACTGGGCCTATATTCTCTAGAATTTCAAAGAATAAGAGGTTATCTCATTGATATTTACAAAGTTTTTACAGGGCGTGACAGGGTGATATAGATGAGATATTTCCCCCAGTTGGTGAGTCTTGAACCAGGAAATATTGTGTCGGAGAAATAGTAGGGCCTTTAAGACTGAGATGAGGAGGAATTTTTTTTCATTCAGAAGGTAATGAATCTTTGGAATTCTCTATCCTAGAGGGCTGTGAAAACTCAATCATTGAGGCATGTTCAGGACAGAAATGGATTGTAATCACATCAAGGGGCATAGAGATAATGCAGTAAAGTGACACTGAGGCAGATGATGACCCATGAGCTAATTTAATGATTGACCATACTCAACGGATTGAATAGCCTGCTTCTGCTCCTATAGTCCTTCCAACCAGGATGTTGCCAGCTGTGGAAGATTTGAGCTATAAGGATAGGCTGGGGAATAGGAGGTTGAGAGGTGACCTGATAGAAGTTTATAAAATAATGAGAGGGATAGATAGAGTTAATGGCAGTTGCTTTTTTCCTGAGGATGGGGGATGTCAAGATTATGGGGCACATTTTTAAGGTGAGAGGAGAGAGATTTACAAAAGACACGAGGGGCAATTTTTTTTTATACAGAGGGTTGTTTGTGCGTGGAAGGAACTTCCTGAGGAAGGGGTGGATGTGGGTAAAATTACAATATTTAAAAAACATTTGGATAGGTAGACGATTAGGAAAGGTTTGGAGGGATATAGGCCAGGATCAGACAAGTGGAACTAGTTTAGTTTGAGACTATGTTCGCCATAAAAATAATTGATCTCCCAGTTAAGGTGGAGCTGAGGAAAATGTTATTTTCTCAGAAGGGTTTTTAGTCTTTGGAAATCTCTTTCACAAACAGAAATGGAGGCTGGGTCATTAAAATTATTCAAGGCTGAGTTAGATTATTGAGCAACATGGGAGTATAGAGTAGTTGGGGACAGGTAGGAAAGTGACTGAGTCACAGCTTAATCAGTCATAATCCTACTGAATGGCAGAGCAGGCTTAATGCGACAAATGCCTACTCCTGCTTCAATCAACTAGTTTAACTATTAATCATCAAATTTGGATCAACCACATAAAACAGTACCAGGTTCTGCACGCTTCTGCCAAAACTGCTCATTAGTTTAGAATTATTTTCTGGAATAAAAATTTTAATTTTTTTTTCCACTGCATGCCATCCTCTTAAACTCCTCTCACCTGCTTCCTGCACAAAATACTGAAAAAAGTATGAGGCGTTCACAGATCCCTATCACAAAGATGGAAGCCAACAGTGCTACTTTTCTCCTTTGTCTGGAGCCCACCAAATCTTCTCCAAGATTCCCCTTGAGCTGGTCCTAAACTTGCCTTTTTTTTTCTGTAGTTGCTCCTCTCTCATGTCCCCACATGCTGCTCCAAGCTCACCTTGTATGAGATTTAGCTCTTGCTTCTTCAACCTGAAACTACCCAAACTCCCTTTCTTAATTTTTTTTTGCTGATACTTCAAATGGCTTGCTCTTCAACGGGTCCACCAGTGACACCATCATCCTTGTAAACCATCGCACCATCTCCAACCTCCATTTCCTGTCCAAGACCCTTGAAAGCAATGTTTCCTCCTAATTTCCTGTCCATCTTTCTTATAAGTTTTTTTTAAATCCCTGCAGTCAGAATTCTACCCTCTTTACAGCACTGTGACTGTCCTTATCCAAGTCAAAAATAGCATTCTACGCTGCTGTGACCATAGGACACTGTCCCCCTTCATGCTTCATGATGTGTCTGCATATGTTGACAATGCTGATTACACCATCTATTCCCAGTACTTCTCTGTTGGATGAGACTGTCCTGGCCTAGTTTCATTATTGTCTGTTCAGTTGTGGCTGAGGATAACATACTTGAATATGAAGGCAAATTTTGCAATTGCTCAAAATCTGAAAAATCTCAGCATCTGTAGAGGGAAACTAGCATCAAATCTCTTTCCAATCCTGTGCCGTTGCCTTTGGAGCCCCCAAAAATCTAACCTGTGGCCATCCTGTTTCTCCTTACATGCTTCCTCTTGGAAACATCATCCAAAACTACAATGTCAGGTTACACATGTATGCTGAAAACACCAAGCTCTATTCACATCACCAATTCTCTTGATCCTTCCACAGTCTCTGAGTTGACATACTGCTTATCTGATACCCTGTCTTAGTTGAGGAAAATGTTTCTTCAGCTAAATCATTGGAAAGGCAGAGGTCATTGTCTCCAGGATGTTGCCTGGTATGGAGGGAAGGTCTTATGAGGAAAGGCTGAGGGACTTGAGGCTGTTTTCATTAGAGTGAAGAAGGTTAGGAGGTGACTTAATAGAGACATACAAGGTGATCAGAGGATTAGATAGGGTGGACAGTGAGAGCCTTTTTCCTCGGACGGTGACGACTAGCACGAGGGGATGTAGCTTTAAATTGAGTGGTGATAGATATAGGACAGATGTCAGAGGTAAGTTCTTTACTCAGAGAGTAGTAAAGGCGTGGAATGCCCTGCCTGCAACAGTAGTAGACTCGCCAACTTTAAGGGCATTTAAATGGTCGTTGGATAAACATATGGATGATAATGGAATAGTGTAGGTTAGATGGGCTTCAGATTGGTTTCACAGGTCGGCGCAACATCGAGGGCCGAAGGGCCTATACTACGCCGTAATGTTCTATGTTCTATGGACTGGTTGGACTGAAGGGTATGTTTCCGTGCTATATGACTCTGTGACTCTATGACTATGTTCCTATTAGGCACTGAATATAGAGCAGGATTTACAGATCAGAACTTTGATCATGTTGGAGTTGCATCATTGCGAAGCTGTGAAGGCCACATGGATCACCAGAAAAGAACTGCCCAGGGCACGAGAGAACATGTTAAGGAAATATTCTTTCCGGTTGACAAAGTAGCACTATCAGTTCCATAGTTTCCAAAGTGGTTGCTCCCGTCCTTATGTTCAATCATTGTAGTGATTATCTTTGCAACAATTGTCACAACTGACCCATGCTCACCACCACAACAACATTTCATGGATTTATTGGAATTCAGGGATTAAGATTCAACCTCAGGTTGATTCTTTCAGTTTTCAATTTTTTTTCCCCTTAAACAGATATAAATGAATGTGAAACAGGAAATGTTTGTCTGGAACAAGAGAAGTGTTGGAACTATCATGGTGGATATAGATGTTATCCTCGGAATCCATGCCACGAACCTTATAATCAGATGTCTGAAAAGTAAGTATTTAAACATTTCAACACTGTTTTGATTTCATGATTCAGGAGGGAAACACATCAAAATGAAAGTGAACTTCTAGCATTTGAAAATCAACCGAGTTATAAACTATCTTAAAAATATCGGGAATGTCACAAACAAGTGATCATCATTTCCTCATCCTGAAACATATCTTCAAGTGAGCATTTACTCTTTTGAGGCGCACAGTCATTGATCTAGACTGAAATAGATATAGCTAATCCCAACCAATTTTCAACTTCCCTAACTGCATATAGCATTTTGTATCTATTATAAGAAAATAGCATTTTTTATTCTACAGAATTTAGAGGAGGTCTCCTAAAGCATTTTAATGTTTGACCTTAGAATGTTACGTTCTGATTAACTTCTAGCACTTTTTTGGCAATGAATAAATTCTTAATTTAATTAACATGAATAAATTGACACATAGGTTTTTGAGAGATCAGTGAGACCCGAAAATGATGTCAACAATCACTCACTTATCCTAATTTAGTTTGCATGGAGGTTATCCAGTCTAGTTGATCACCATTTGAGCAGGACCTCCTATTCTCCTCCAGTGTTCCCAATTCATATTTGGCCTCTCTCCCCTCTAAGCAATTCACGGCAATTACTCTCACTTTTCAAGCTGGCACTCTTCCACAGTCCATTCAAAGCTAATGCTGGTGTTACATAGAAACATAGAAAATAGGTGCAAGAGTAGGCCATCTGGCCCTTTGAGCCTCCACCACCATTCAATACGATCATGGCTGATCATGAAATTTCAGGATCCCTTTTCCGCTTTCTCTCCATGTCCCTTGATCCGTTTAGTCACAAGGGTCATGTCCAGCACCCTCTTGAGTATGTCCAATAAACTAGGCCCAACAGCTTTGTGTGGTAGAGAATCCCACAGGTTCACAACTCTCAGTGAAGAAATCTTTCCTGATATCAGTCCTGAATGGCTTATCCTTTATTCTTAGACTGCGACCCCTAGTTTTGGATTTCCCCAACACTGGAAACATTCTTCTTGCATTTAGCCAGTCCGGTCCCACCAGGATTTAATATGGTTCGCTGAGATCCCTCCTCATTGGATACAGTCTTTCTTCATATGTCAGTTCTGTTATTCCTGGCATCAGTCTGTTTTCCCTTTCTTGGGTAATATTGGTACCTTCTTCCCTATCTACAGCCTCAGACCCCAAACCATGCCCCTTTTCAGATTCACCCTCTTTTTCTCCCCTTACCAAGGATCACTTCCTACTTTTCTGATGAAGGGTCTAGGCCCAAAACGTCAAGCTTTCCTACTCCAATGATGCTGCTTGGCCTGCTGTGTTCATCCAGCTCCACACCTTGTTATCTCGGATTCTCCAGCATCTGCAGTACCTTTCATCACTTCCTACTTCTGTCTGCTTCTCTCCCTTTCACATATCCCTCCCTTCCCTTTTCATTTAATTGCCATCCTTTCCCCTTCCTTTTCCTCTTCATTACAATCCATTCTCCCTCTCCGTTGGCCACCCATTGTGCCCTCCTGCAATGCCATCTTACTTCATTATCATCCATTTCACCCTCTTCATTACCATTCACTTTCCCCTACTCCTTTTCCTTAATTCCAATTTAGCACAATCAATAACGAACCATAATGAAACTGCTACCAATTTGTAGATAAGCCTAGCTACTTCACATTACAGCTAGAAATGACAGTCCTTGCAAGAATTCCCAGTACAGTATGTAGTGTGCAGAATCATTTCCATTAGCAGTAGAAGCAGCATCTAAAGGAGCAAAATTTGGTCTGGTTCAGTGGTGCTGGGACTTGAACAGAAGTAGAACTGAGGAGAGGGAGCTGACCTGTACTAAGTTTTGTCAGCAAACACTGTGATATGCAGCTTCTAAGTGAGTATCTTTATTTCTAGTGATACTGAGAAGCATGCATTTCTGGTACTTAGATAAACTATATGGCTTTCTTCAGCAACAAATTATATACATAAAGCATTTGTAGAATAATAAAATATCCCACAGAGCTTAATGAAAAGAACCAAGTGAAAATATATTTTACACCAAGCTACAAAGGGGGATAGCAAGCAGCAAGACAAATGACCGGAAGCTAGTTCAAGAGCAGCACCTTAAAAGGAGAGAGGCATAGAGGAGTGGCAAGGATTACACAGGGTAATTCTGGAGATTACAGTCATTACAGAATACGGTCAGATATAGGGCTGCAATTAAAATCAGGGATACGGGGAAAGCCAGAACTGAAGGAGTGGAAAACCCCACCAGCTTGTTAAGCTGGAGGAAGCAATAGAGGTAGTGAAGGGCAAAGATAACAAGGGTAAGGTGTTAACATTGAAGTATAGTCAGGTGGGGAGCCAGTAGAGGCTCAATGAATGCGATTTAGAGTGGGTTAAAATACAGACATCAGAGTTTTGAATGAGCATACTGTTTTCCTGGGTGAAAGGTGAGGCAACAACCAGCAAAGCATCCAATTAGCCAAGTCTCGAGATAACAAATGAATGGGCGAGAGTTTCAGCAGCAGGTGAGCTGAGGCAGAATTCAAGTAGAGTGATATAATGCTGCTGAAAGGAGGTGATCTTCGTCATGCAGTTATGTGGTCCAAAACTCAGTTCATGGTGAATCACGGCACTCCAATTGCAAATGGACTTCCTCAGAATAAAGAATTCACCAGGATATTAATGCTGGGCAACAAATGGAGTTATGTGGTGGTGAACAAAGACAATGATTTCAGTATCCCTAATGTAACATAGATGAGATTTCTGTTTTTCCAGATTAGATGCTGGACAAGTTGTATGACAAATCAGCTAGTAGGGTCTGAAGATATGTTAGTTAGTGGTGCCATTGGCCTGTATGTGGAAACTGATTTATCTTCAAATGTGATCATCATGGGTCTGTGTTTGGGTCCGAACTGAAGCAATGGTAGGATGCTTGGTGTATTTCTGAAGTAACAGTGTAAGGGGTTAGAAGAAACCATTTCCGGGCCTCTCTAACCACCTTTAAATAGGCAAGAAATGAATCAGGCTAGAGTAGTGCTGCCTAACCAGACAAGACAGGAGGGGTAACACAGTGTGGAGCTGGAGCGACACAGCAGGCCAGACAGCATCAGGGGAACAGGAAAGCTGATGTCTCGGGTCGGGACCCTTCTTCAGAAATGGGGGAGGGGGAAAGGAGCTTTCAAATAAATAGAGAAGTGGGGTGCTGGGGAAGGTATGTGGGATGGTGATAGGTGAGTGCAGGAAGCAGTGGTGGGGATTGGTCAGTGAGTTGGGAGGAGTGGATTGGTGGGAGAGAAGATGGACAGGTTGTGTCAGGTCAAAGTGGCAGGGATGAGAGGGTGGATTGTTCATGGAATGAGGCCAGGGGTGAGAAGATTTAGAAACTGATAAAGTCCACACTGAGACCATTGGGTTGTAGGCTCCCAAGGTGGAATTGTCGCAATGACACCACTCGGAAACTGGAGGAGCACCGCCTCATATACCGCCTTGGGAGCCTGTAGCCTAATGGCCTTAATGTGGACTTTAACAGTTTCAAAATCTCCCCACCCCCAGCCTCATCCCTTGACCAACCCTCCCTCACATCCCCGCCACCTTGACCTGACACAACCTGTCCATCTTCCCTCCCACCAATCCACTCCTCCCACCTCACTGACCAATCCCACCACTCCCTACCTGTCCTCACCTATCACTATCCCACCTACCTTCCCCAGCACCACCCCTCCTCTTTCTATTTATTTCACAGCTCTCTTCCCCCTCCCCCAATTTCTGAAGAAGTGTCCCGACCCAAAACGTCAGGTTTCCTGCTCCCCTGGTGCTGCCTGGCCCGTTGTGTTCATCCATTTCCACACTGTGTTATCTCTGACTTCAGCATCTGGAGTTCTTACTATCTCTGAATACAGGAGGGGTGCTGAGCAGGATGGTATGTGCTGAAAGGTACAGAAAGATCAAGAAGGACAAAAGGGACAGTTTATCACGATCGCTGTTAACAAAGAATGTTGTTTGCAAATTTCACAGCAGTTGTTCCGATGCTGCAACCTAATTGGAGGTATTCCAATTTAGAATCAAAGAAAAACTGGGCATGGATTTGGGAAATGACAACACATTCAAGGATTTTAGAGAGTGAAGGGATTTTAGAAATGGGACTGCAGTTTACTACGACAGATGTTTGATTTCATTTGTATGGACATACTGCACTATAACCTGATTCCACAATATGTACCAATTAATCGTATAGTAATATTCCTAGGAAACTGCAGGATATGCTGAGAATTTGCACTCTTAATGATGCCTATTTTGCTTTTTTTTTTAAATTCAGTCGCTGTGTCTGCCCAGCAGCAAATGCAGCTTGCCGTGACCAGCCTTATTCCTATGTGTATAAATACATGAATGTTCGATCAGACAGATCTGTCCCATCTGATATCTTCCAAATTCAAGCAACAAGTGTTTACCCAAATACCTTCAACACCTTCCAGATCATCTCTGGAAATGAAGGCGAGTTCTATCTGAGGGTGAGTCATATTTACATTTTCCTATCAACTACTTTTTTTTTTGATTTCAAGAGGTGGGCTTCAAAAATCTGTATGATAGTTGAAATGTTCATAGTGGGAGTCTCACCCAATTGCTTCTCAATAGATTGCATCTCACCACTAAAGGGAGTGCCTCTAAAGAGCCTGTCTTTCAAAGAGGCCAGAGGTTAACATATTGCTGCTTGGTCCCAGATTGAAGAAGGGAGGGAGGATGGAGTGTGAAAAGTTGGGGGTGTGCATCTCCCTAGAAAAAATGATTTGTTCTCCCCTCATTCCCTGTTCTGGGGAGAACAGTTTGAAAATATGGTAAAAATCATGCAACATTTCCTTTTGGGGTTTCAGACCACAGAGCCACCAGATGTCATGGAGATACTCCTAATCTGACGAAGTGTATCTGTAGCATTGCTCTCTGGGGCCCAGTAAAAGACTTAGACCCAGAACAGACTCCACTCCTTCCTGTGCCAGCTCCCAGGTTTGAGGTTCATCGAGGTTCCATTCAATGGAATACCATCCTGGGAGGTTCAGGGCAAACCATGGCAGAAGACTTAGGGATTTTCAGATCCATGGTGTTTGAATGAAATTGTTGATGATCAGTGTGCTTTTTCTAATCAAGTTACCATCAAAAACAAAGTACTCAAGTGTTATCTTTATTTCCAATCAGAAGGCTAAACAAATAGTATATTTTCCATCTGCTGCCAGACTCGGACAACTTTCCACATTAAGTTCATGACAATGCCACTACCTTACCCTTGGCCCTCATATAGTTACCTGCAATAATTGCTTTGCCTATATTTTATCTATGTATCTAGACCAGACCCTGAAAACCCACTGGTACATGCTCAGTGATTTCTCCCACATCACATCTGCCAGTGCCTTCCAGCATGGACGCCAGTCAATCTGAGGTGCCATGCCATAAAGGTACAACTCTGCTGTCAACTTAGCCAGAAATTCTGACACCAGTGGAATCAGGGTCCAAATCCCAACCCCACCAAGGTCTTGCTTGCCCCTCTGTGTCAGGGTGGCATTTCTTTAACAATAAGGCTGCAACCATTCTTTGGGATGCAAGCCAGTTGCTCCAACTGGACCCTCTGAATCCATCATCTGGAAGTGGCTTGGTATCTTCTAAGAAGCAAGAGTAAAATTAGCAAAGCAAACCCCTGCCCCAGGCTGTTCTCAATATCAAAGGCCTTGGAAGACTTTCTGCCCTTTATCTGGCAGAAACTGGGTCTCTGGCCTTCTGCCTTATTCCTATTACATGATGTTACAATGGGTGTCTGTCAGAATTCATGAATACACTTTGGCCCATCTATGTCTTAAAAGTATAAAGTTAAAATACTGGTATATAAATCTTTCAGGTTGTTCCTCCATGAAGTTTATTTGGGACAAGAGTGGACCACATGTCACTTTAACCTAATGAATGCTCAGTCCTGACTCTTTGCTAATATAAAATATATACATTGGCCCTCAATTCGCACAGGGATTGTACCAATTTTCCACTTTGCCTCTGTAGTGAAACTCCATAACCAATCGTTTTCAGCTTTTTTTAATTGGGGCATGGAATGTGGGCATCGTTGGCAGGGCCATCATTCATTGCCCATCCTTAGTGACATTTGAGAAGATGCTGGTGAGCCACCTGAGTGAATCACTGCAGGCCCTGTACTCTAGATACAGCCATCAACGTATTGAGAGGTTGTTCAAATGTGTTTGTATGTGTCTTTCAGGCATATCATTTCTCCAGACGTTCTGCTAATCCCCCTTTAAAAAACACAATGACAACCATTGTGAAAATTGAGGCCATAGGGATTAATGTCTTTCTTTAGGCAACAAATTAGGGAAGTCTATTATATCTGAGCCAAGAAGCAGCAAGGATTTCAAAGGTCTACCTTTATTTACATTGGCCCTGCAACCTCTGGAGCATAAATCAGGTTTTCTGATGCCAGTTACTAGATTGAGGTCTCCCAGTATTGAGTCTCTCCAACTGCCAAATAAGAAGAGCATGGTGAAGGAAAAGCAGTTGGTGGGGATGAGGATCCCAAGCGGGGGTGGGTAGGAATACTTTTGTGAAGTGGAAGTTGAAGTTAGAGTTGGAATCTTTCTTTTCTGAGCCTGCTTCCACCTGCTTTTTATGGATTCTATGATTTAAAGGGCAGCATGGTGGCTCAGTGCTTAGCACTGCTGCCTCACAGTGCCATTGACCCAGGTTCGATTCCAACCTCGGGCAACTGTCTATATGCAGTTTGCACATTCTCCCCATGTCTGCGTAGGTTTCTGGTTTCCTCCCACAGTCCAAAGATGTGTAAGCTAGGCCATGCTAAATTGCCCATAGTGTTCAGGGATGTGTACATTAGGTGCATGAGCCACAGGAAATGCAGGGTTACAGGGATAGGTCGGAGGGATGGGTCTGAGTGGGATGTATTTTGGAGGGTCAGAGTGGCCTTGTTGGTCTGGATGGCCTGTTTCCACAATCTTGAGCCCCACAAGATTAATACTTAACTTGGTTGACCATTGTGTTTGCATCACCTGTGGAACAGATGCTAATGTAAGGCACACACAACAACAGTTCTGACTTTTAAAGGCAGTTGAAATTCTAGATTTGCATGCTAAAAAGCATCTACTGCATTAAATAGGTTGGTACTTAGGCTGGGAGACCCAAGTGATGCTGGCATCCACATCATTGTTATTAGACAGTGATAGCTGATCAAAATGTTGGTTATATAATGGTGTATTGTACTCTGCAGTGGTGGGACATAACTTGCATGCCAGTAATTCTGTCGCTGTTGACTGATGAGTAGTGAATCTCTAATATTTCTTTAAGCCGGAACTGCGGTGATGTTGAATTGAAATTTCACAGGTTGCATATGCCACTGATTTCTGGCTGGTCCCTTTCAATGCAAATGGGAATCAATCTCTTTGGATTCAAATGCTATCTGACTTCTGCTTAGTGGTATCCACTTGCATCACTTCATGAGACATATGACTCCAGCTCCACGTGTATATACCAATGGTTATTCTAGAGTTATATCTCCCACCACACCCCATACCCAACCTTCCAGGAATGCCGCTAGAGAAGGAAAGGCAGATAGAAGTGCTCAAGCTCACACTCAGATTTACACGGTAACCAGTTGGAGCGATGTTCTACCCCATTCAACCTTCCCATTTCAGAGGCTGCTGCCTTAGAAAGGAAATCTATATTTTTTTAAACTCTATTATTTACTTATTTCCCATGTTTGTATTCCTGCAGCAAACAAGCAATGTGAGTGCAATGCTGGTCTTAGTGAAGCCTTTAACAGGACCAAAGGAGTACATCGTGGATTTGGAGATGTTAACAGTCAATGCCGTAATGAACTACCGGACTACCTCTGTGTTGCGGTTGACAATAGTAGTGGGACCTTATTCATTTTAGTTAAAATAACACAGATAAGAATAGCCAAAGTAAAGCATTGATTACCACAGCAATTAACATTTTGATGTGTTTATGTAATTTGCTTTATGATTCAGTTTAACTTTCACATTTGTATTTTTGTGTCTTTTTGTACAAAGTGCCTTTAATAGTGTGTGTAGAGATAACTTACTGAAATAACTATACGTTACAAATTAATATTTAAAGCTACATAAAGTTCTATAATGTCTGCTATCCAGCCCAAAATTACTTAATATCATGATGTACAAAGTTGTTTTCTAATCAAATAAAATGTAGTTCGTATATTAATTTGTTGTAACAGAGTCATAGAGATCTACAGCACAGAAATGGGCCTTTCCACTCATTCTGTCATTCTCTTTGAAATAATTTTACTACCACTAAATAAAATTACAATATCGTGAATATAAATCATTTACCTTTCATATTAAAACTTCATAAACAGGACTACTTCTGAATTAAATTGATTCTTGCTCTAACATTCAATCCTGTAAGGTTAATGTATTGATTGCCTGTCTTCAATCAACTTCAAGTTGAAGTTTCACTACTATATTAATAATAGAATTTCTGTTAACAGCGATTGTGAGGTCATTGTACAACTTCTAAATATTATGTTACAGATATAAAGTGTAGTTGTTTGGCAATTGAATAACTTTGTCATATGAACGCTGAGCATCCTTGGGCCTGCTGTACTGGTATAACTAGCAAAGCGAGAACTGGAACCCCATCCTGTCAATGGCCGTTGTTACTTGACTGAACGAATTATCTGGATTCAAGGTAGACTCAAAATCGCCAGTGGGCATCGATGTACCAATACTAGCAATATGGAAAATCACTGGAGACTGGGGAAGCCAAACTAACAAGCCACTCCTGAAGGAGGCCAGCATCAAAAATCTTACCTGAGTCTGAGCAACATAGACTGTAGCACGACGTGTGACAGAATTGGTCAAAATATTCAGCAAAGGATACCTCAGCATTGAAATCATCTCACCACATCTTTCATGCCTTTTTCAAGTGGCGTGATGAGATTTTTAATAGACAGTGGTGAGATCTCAATTCACACTCATTGTTTGTTATATGTATTGTTAAGAGCCCACCTCATCTTACTCATATTCCTGTTGCTATTATACCAAACAAACTAGCCATTGGAAAACTCAACATGGAAACCTGAGCAGCTTCTTGGCTGTGTCAACTCGCCGCAAACTCCATCTTACCCACAATCAAACTGCAGAGCAGAGCAGAGCATGATCCACCAGCTACATGTACCCTTCTACCACATCCATTGGCATTCCACTGACAGGGGCCCATCGCCATCATTCTGGCATCATCCAGTGGACTAGCAGGGTGCCCTGCAAGGGCAGACTAGTCTACCAGGGCATACTGACAACCAGGTATGTACAACTGCACAGAGAAAGGCACCTAGTTCACAGTTTGGATCAGGATGCCTACCAGAACTGCTCTCTTGCTCTTTCAGAACATCTTGGTGCCTACCAGCATACTGGCAGCATGTATGCCTAGCCTTGCTTGCCCTGCCGTACCTTGCCTTGCCCAGCCGTGCCTTACTGTGACAATTGGTGCAGTCACAAGCCAGAGGAGGAGATGACCTCGTGGTATTATTGCTAGGCTATTAATCCTGAAATGCCAGTGATGATCTGGGGACCCAGGTTCAAAATCCTGCTATGCCAAGTGGAGTCTAATGGTGACCATGAAACCATTGGCAATTGTCAGAAAAACTTATCTGGCACGTTAATGTCCTTCAAGGAAGGAAATCTACCATTCTCACCTGGTCTGGCCTACATATGACTCCTAACCCACATCAATGTGGTTGATTCTCAACTTCCCTCTGAAATGGTGTAGCAAGCCACTCAGTTGTAACAATCACTATGAAGTCTCAATAAATAAATGGAACCAGATGGATGACCTGGCATTGACCTAGGTACTGAAAAAGACAACTATAGAAACAGCCCTGTCAACCCTGCAAAGCCCTCCTTACTAACATCTGGGGGTTAGTGCCAAAACTGGGAGAGCTGTCTCACAGACTACTCAAGCAACAGCCTGACATAATCATACGCATGGAGTCATACCACACAATGTCCCAGACACTGCCATCACTATCCCTGTATATGTCCTGTCCCAAGAATAGGACAGACCCAGCAGAGGTGGCGGCACAGTCTATACAATCAGAAGGGAGTTGCCCTGGGAATCCTCAACCCTGAATCTTGACCCCATGAAGTTTCATGGCTTCAGGTTAAACATGGGCAAGGAAAGCTCCTGCTGATTACCATCCTCCCTCGGCTGGTGAATCAGTACTCCTCCATGTTGAACAATACTTGGAGGAAACACTGGGGCTGGAAAGGGTGCAAACTGTACTCTGGGTGTGGTATTTCAATTTCCACCACTGATCAAGCTGGTTGGATCCTAATGGACGTAGCTGCTAGACTGTGTCTACAATAGGTGGTGACGGAACCAACAAGAGGGAAAAAACATACTTGAGCTCATCCTTACCAATCTGCCGGCTGCAGATGCATCTGTCCATAACAGTATCAGTACGAGTGGCCACCACATAGTCCTAGTGGAGACGAAGTTCTACCTTCACATTGAGAATAACCTCCATCAGGTTGTGGTACTGTCACCTTGCGAAATAGGAAAGACTTCCAAAAGACCTACTAAATCAAGACTGGCCATCTATAAGGTACTATGCGCCATCAACAGCAGCACAATTGTACTGCAGCACAATCTGCAACCTCATGGTCTGGCATATTCCCCATATCAATCACCAACATCAAGCCAGGGGATCAACCCTGGTTCAATGGAGGATTCAAGAGGGTATGCCAGGAGCAGCACCGGGGGCATACCTAAAAATGAGGTGTCAACCTGGTTGAGCTACCAACAGGACTACTTGCGTACCAAACCACATACGCAGCAAGTTATAGACACAGCTAAGCGATCCCACAAACAACAGATCAGATCTAAGCTCTGCATTCCTGTTACATCTAGTTAAGAATGATGGTGGACAATTAAACAATTCACTGGAAGAGGAGACTCCACAAATATCCCCATCCTCAATAAAGGAGGAGCCCATAACATCAGTGCAAAAGATTAGCCTGAAGCATTCATAACAATCTTCAGCCAGAAGTGCCAAGTGGATGATCCACTTTGGCAGCACTGTAGGCTCAGCAGTTAGCATTGTTGCCTCACAGAGCCAGTGACCCAGGTTCAATTATACCCTCGGGTGACTGTTTGGAGTTTGCATATTCTCCCCATGTCTGCATGGGTTTCCTCCGGGTGGTCCAGTTTCCTCCCACAGTTCAAATATGTGCAGGTTAGGAGGATTGCCCATGCTAAATTGTCCCATAGTGTCCAAGGATGTGCATTTCTATGGTAAAAACATGGTCATAGGGTAGGGGAATGGGTCTGGGTGGAATGCTGTTTGGAGTGTCATTGTGGACTCAGTGGGCCAAATGGCCTGCTTCCACATCTAGGGATTCTGATTCTATGATCTCGTCCCCAGCATCACAGAGTTCTGAGGAAGAGTCACTGGACCCAAAACTTTAACTCTGTTTTTTCCGTCACAGACGCTGCCAGACCTGCTGAGCTTCTCCAGCAACTTTGTTTTTGTCACAGATACCAGTCTTCAGCCAATTCAATTCACTCCATGTGATATCAAAAATGGTTGGAGGCACTGGCTGGTGCAAAGACTATGGGCCCTGACAACATTCTGGCAATAGTAGTGAGGACTTGTGCTCCAGAACTTGCCACTCCCTTAGCCAAGCTGTTTCGGTACAGCTATAACACTGGCATCTATCTGACAATGGAAAATTGCTCAGCTATGTCCTGTACACACAAAGCAGGACAAATTCAACCCAGCCAATTACTATCCCATCAGTCTACTCTCGATCATCAGTAAAATGAAGGAAGGTGTCATCAACAGTGTCGTCAAGCAGTACCTGATCAGCACTGACCTGCTGAGTGATGCCCAGTTCAGTTTCCATCAGTGTCACTCAGCTCCTGACCTCTTTACAGCCTTGGGTCAAGCATGAGCAAAAGAGCTGAATTCCAGATGTGAAGTGGGAGTAAAGGCCTTTGACATCAAAGCTGTGTTTGACCAGGTGTGGTATCAACGAGCCCAGCAAAACTGGAATTATTGGATATCACGGGCAAACTCTCTGCCAATTGGAATCATACCTGGCAAGGAGAAAAATAGTTGAGGTTATCAGAAGCCAGTCCTCTCGGCTTCAGGACATCTCTGCAGGAGTTCTTCAAGATAGTGTCCTAGTTCCAACCATCTTCGGCTATTAATGACCTTCCCTCCATCATAAGGTCAGATGTAGCGATTTTTGCCAATGATTGCACAATGTTCAGCACCATTCACAACTCCTCAGATTGTTGTCCTGTTGCCTCCTCTTGCTGTAATTAAGAGGGAAGGGGGCCATGGTTGGGTTGAGGAGAACCATGTATATGCCAGGTGTATGCACATATGCACAGTTTGGGGAATGGCCTGGGGTAGCGTGAATCCTGTGGGGTTCAGGGAACGGGCACTGAGGAAGCAGAGCGTGATGTTGGGGCTCTAAGTAACATATTGATGATAAGCCACTGGCTTGGTGTCATTTTTAATCATAAGGAACATGGAAAGTGTGCAATGTTGAGGGGAACAGCCATGAACAAACTGTCGATTTGCAGGAAACTTGAGCTGGCTTATGAGGCAGGCGGCTGCATCTGCAACTGCTCAGTGAAATTCACAGGAGGATAACATTGATCATGAGCACGTGATATGTTGGCCATACAGGCATGCAGATTGCCTATTCCCTGCCTCCTGCAATGAGGACTCTTCTCTCAACCACTCTGTCCACAAAGACCTCCAAGTCACTCTATAGGAAGCATGGTGCCAGCTTCTCTTCTCTGGCATCTCTCCTGACACTTTTCACAACCAAACAGGACTGTTGCCAAGTACCAGCTCTCCTGCTGGTGCCCTGCAAGCTTTGAAAAATGGCCAGAATGAAAGGGGTACTGGTCTTAGAGCAGATATCCAGTGAGTGGCAAACCTCTCCAGAAATGGCATGTGGTAAGATCAGGTGGAAATTAAATGTGATATTCTCCATAAGGGTGGGAACACCAAGTCAAGTGCCGAATTTGGTAAGATACGGTGAGTAAAATCTTTTAGTATTACAACGAGAATCTCTCCAGATAACAGGACATGACTTGCACTGAGCCAAAAACGTGTAAGATTCAGCCCCAGGCTTCCTTTTAATGCGGCCCATTCACTCCATTTAAAATGTTAAGTATTCATGAGGGTTTCAGCATTTTACAAGGGTGTCCAAGCAGGGCCCAAGCCTGGACACCAAGGGAGGTCTCACTTCCACTAAAATTGCCCAGATTCTCAGATCTTCCCAGGAAGCGGAGAGTGGGTTGGAAGGAGATAACAGCCAAAGGAATTCCAGAAGGGGAGCTGTTCAGAGCACTGTTTCTCCAACATGAACATGAAATGAAAACTGTTGTAATGTTCTCTGTTAGGTTTAATCCATTTACCAGCCCAATTTCATCTCCTGAGGATACATCTACATCTCTTATTAGCCAGGATGCTAAGGTGAAATTACACCAGAGAATGATAGAAGCACAGGTTGGAAGATTTACTACTGCATTCCCACTTGAAGGAAGATCTACTCCCCTTTGCCTCACCAGGAATGGGGAAATTTTACTACCTTTTAACAGCCACATCCTTATCCATGTACTGCTGGGCTTCAATTTACTGTAGATTTTCCTCGTGTCTGCTCCATTTAGCACTGCTTCCCACTGGGGGGATATAATAGTTGGTCCCAGAAAGTGGTTTAACCCTAGGCTTTCCCAAGTGAAGTTCTTTTCACAGTGTCCTCTCTATCTTTTGACACATTGCCACTAAAAGGACAATCCTGACCTTAATTCCTTCTTTCATTTGAAAAACATTGAACTTCAGATTTCTTTAGCGTTTTGCTAGTATTAAACATAATTCAATAAGCTTTTCTTTGGGCTTGAATGGTATAAACTGTCATGTTTGCCACAACGGAATTCAATGTTACCTGGGTGGGCTCAATAATGTTTTACAATGTGTCAGTATCAGGAAATGAGAACCTCACTAAGAGATTCCATAAAGATTTTCAACATTGAAATTAACAGAAAACGTAAATATAGCTGCACAGCCCAATTGAACATTATAATATCATAGTAAGTTGCTGAAAAGTATTGTGATCAAGTCCTGCAAGAAGCAATTGTATCAAAGAGAAGGAAAATTATCTTCCTAGCATAAATGTCTTGAAACAAACAGCAAAATAAACTGTATTGAAAGATGCTCAATTCTGCAAAAACATTCAGGAGGAATCCAAAAAAATCTGTCTCTTAAAAGTGAAACTGGTGGCGGACAAATTATTTATTTGAGTTCTTCAAGCATGATTTTCAGTTCTCCAAAAGTTTGCAAATTCAGTTTTTTTTAGCTATTTTTTTTTAAATAATTGAACACGTTTCCCTTGTTTATATTACAGAAACATGAGGCTGAATCATTCCATACTTTGGTTAAATGTCATTCTTGTTGAGTTTCATAGAGGATTTCTCTCCATGAAGGCTAGCATGTTTTCTTGGGTGATCATACTTGCCACATAACTCAGCACCACGCTGCTATGGTGCCCCTCTCATCCAATGCTAGCCTGATTCTCCTACTCGCCATAGCTGAAAGTATTTGCCACTGCCAGGATCGTTGGCCTCTTGGGCATCAGCGCCACATTTAAAAGATCATTGCACAACCAGTCAAGCTCTGTCAAGCTGCCCTGCAGGACCACCAACAGTCACCCCCGAACACAGGGACAAAGCAACTTCAGCTTGTTCCAGAGATAACAAGGTGTAGAGCTGGATGAACACAGCAGGCCATGCAGCGTCAGAGGAGCAGGAAAGCTGATGTTTCGGGTCTAGACCCTTCTTCAGAAATGCCTACCTCTTCAGCTTATTCCAGATGCCTCTTCTACACAAGAAGACAGGGCAGTGCCAGTGGAACCCAACCAGAGAAGAGAACACACAAAGTCCCTGAAGTCTTTTCTCAGGTCACTCCAGAAGTGGCTGGGCATTCCACATCCATCTTGCCTTCCACCCTAGGGCCTGTGACAGCTCAAACTGAGGAGGGTGAACTTCCCTCCCGGCAGGTCATACTCAGAATGTCTCAGCCCTGGAGGTGCAAACACCCCTGGGGTCACCTAACCAAACTTACAGAGCCAGCGTTGTCCACTGTAAAGCAGGCTCACCCCCATCCCAACTGTGGAACCTGGGTGTGCACTGAGACCGAGTGGAAACCTTCTGAAGTCACATAAGTGGCACAGATGAGACTTCAATGTAAATTTGTTTCCATTTTCGTAAATAAATGTTCACTTTTCATCCTCAGTTTGTGTGTGTGTGTGTCTCACCGCAATGACAGCATTGGATGTACAAAGACCACCCATCCTTATCCCTCCTTACTGTTAATAGTCCAAGGGGGAAGTGAGCAGCTCCTGGTAGTGCACTGTAACTCCATTGTAGCCAGGGTGCTGCTTACAGTCAATGACCCCTCCCCCTTTCCCTACCATGCTCTATCATACCCTGCCCTTAATTCTAGACTTCCCTTCTCCTTCATTATGGTCATCCCATCTGCGCACTAGCATTCTCCATTATTCAGTTCTTCACCCTCCCTCCCACTTATTAGCCCCTGAGATATCCCCTGCCCAACTGTAACTTTTAGCAGACAGACCTCTGGGCCTAACATGGCCCAACCTCTTGAAATGACTTAGCCAGACAGTCCCAACCAGCCAGTGATCAGATCCCTAAATGATATGTGTCGAGCCCTCTGACTGAGTTCCTGAGACTCCCCAGAGTGGCTGCACTGGCCTAACTGACCGTGGCTCGCTCCCTGGGCTGCAGACATATGGACCTTCTGATCCCTTACTGCCACAATCCACAGCCTGACAGTGCCTAAGCCCCTGGACTGATATCAAAGGCTGTCCTTGACTGACTGGGCTGCAGCACCCCCACCACCCCCCAAACCTGCCCCCAATTCCCAAATTACCTGGTTTTCGACCCAGGCTGGCAGTAAGTACAGACCAGGTTTCTGTACTAAGAAAACACTATTTATGACAGGTCAGTAGATTCTAGCCACAGGTAGCAATTGACTAAACGCTACAAATTAAAATTCTAAACCCTTTATAAAGTTCCCCTTTCACACACTGACAGACAAATGTAAACAAGAAACAAAAGAACACAGGGAAAGTGCAGAGGGTAAACTAGGAAAATAACTCCACCACATTTGTCCCCAGATCTGCTGGGTTGGTCCTTGCTGATCCAAACATCTCTCTTTGGCCTTCCTTTTCAAGTGCTTCCTTTGGTTTGCAAGAAATACAGGGTGGCTGATTCTCTTATGAAAAGTCTTGGAATCATTTAACTCATAGTCACAATTTGCAACATTTGCTGAAGGAAAGTTAAGCTGGTTTTCTTCTGGTTTAAAGTGACTTAAAGCACAGAACTAAGATAGAGGGGTTTTTTTGGCTGCTGCAGACCTGATGGTTTTTCTTCTGGTCTGAGCTATCTTTTCACTGTTTAGTTCACAGGCCAAGCTGTCCAGCTACCTCACAACCAATCACATAGTTGCTGGCAGACAAAAAAACCTCTTCATTGATAATTGGCCCCTAGTCCTTATCATTCAACTTGACTTGTAAACAACCCCATCACCTCCAGTTCATCTGCACACTGCCAGAACCCACTGACAGACAAAGTTCACAGTACTGACCAAATTCCTTATATTTCAAAGCACACAACCATCTTTGTAAATCCCTGTTTTTTTTTAACAGGACTTTCTCATTTCAGTCCACAGTTTCAAAAAGCGCAAAGGTAAAAACAACGTGGTCTTTACAATTTGAATACGACTTGCAGATAAGGCTTTAAGTTAAATAGTGGGGGGTAAGTTGCTTGGAAAATTTAAAGAACAATGGTAAGGTAGAAGATAGCATTGCAGGTACAGATAAGCGATGGGGATGATTGTTAGCAGAAAATAAAAGGAAGAATCAGAATGTGTGAGCTTTATTGTACCAAGGAGCCCTAAAAGTACAGGAAAACTCAGTAATAGAATACAAGGCTTTGTACCTTAATGCACCAAGCATAAGGTAGATGAGCTGACAGTGCAAATTGAGGTAAATGAACATGCTCATAGCCATTACGGAAATACGTTTTCAAAGAGATCCAAGCTGGAAACTTAACATTCAGAGCTATTTGACCTTTAGGAGAGACAGGAGGGATGGAAAAGGTGGTGGGGTGGCAGTGTTAGTAAGAAATGTAATGAAGACAGTTGTGAGAGATGATCTAAGCTTGGATGACGTACAGTCCATTTGGGAAGAGGCAAAACACAGCAAAGGAAATAAGACATTGATAGGAATACAGACAGTAACCAAACTGTGGAAGAGGATATAAATCAACAAATAATAGGCGCATGTAAAAAAAAAGCAATAATTGTGGGTGACTTTAATCTTTGTGTTGCATTGTAGGATCATAAAAGAAGTAGCTATAGAATTAGTGAATACATTGGTTGTAATTTTTCAAAAATCTTTGGATTCTGGAGAAATGCCAGAGGATTAAAAAACTGCCAATGTGACAAAAAGAGGGTAACTATAGGCCAATTAGCCTAAAATCTATTTTTGTATTGGAATCAATTATTAAGGAAGTAATAGTAGTATATTTGGAAATTCATAATCTAATCAAGCAGAGTCAGCATGGTTTCATGAAAGGGAATTCATGTCTGACTAATTCATTTGATTTTTTTGGAGGAAGTCTCAACCAGAGTGGATAGAGGGCAACCTGCAGATGTATTGCATTTGGACTTCCAGGAGGTATTCAATAAGGTTCCTCATAAAAGGTTAAGTCTGAAGATAAGAGCCTACAATATTGGTGGTAGAATATTGATGTGGATAGAGAGTTGGCTCATGAGAAAAAGTAGTGAGTGAGGATAAGGGGTACTTTATCAGGTTGGTGACCCACGACTAGTGGGGTTCCACATGGATCAGTGCAGGGGCCATAACTGTTTACAGTATATATTAATGACTTGGATGAAGGAAGTGAATGTACTGTAGCCAAATTTGCAGAGAACACAAAACTAGATGGAAAAACAAGTTGTTAGAGATTTACAAACACTTTACAGAGAGATATTGACAGGTTAAGTGAGCAAGCAAAAACTTGGCAGATAAAGTATAATTTGGGAAAACATGAAACTGTCCATTTTGGAAGGAAGAACAAAAGAACAGAATATTATTTAAATAGAGAGAAACTGCAGAAAGCTGCAACATAAAGGGTCTTGGGGAGACTTGTGCTTGAAGCACAGAAAGCTAGCACACTGGTGCAGTAGGTAATCAGGAAGGGTAATGGAACGTTGACCCTTATTTCAAGGCATTTGGACTAAAAGAGTAGGGAAATCTTACTGCAACTGTACAAGGTGCTGGTGAAACCATATCTGGAGTATTATGAGCAGTTACGTTCCCCTTATTTAAGGAAGGATATAATTTCATTGAAAGCAGTTAAGAGAAGGTTTGTTAACATGATCCGTGCTTTGAAGGATTTCTCTTATGAGCAAGGGTTAAATAGGTTGGGACTCTACTCATTGGAGTTTAGAAGAATGAGAGGTGGTCTCATTGAAACATATAAGTTTCTTAAGGGGCTTGACAGGGCAAATGCTGAGAGGGTGTTTCCCCTCATTAGATAGTGTAGGACCAGACGGCATTGTCTCAGAATAAAGAGGCATTAATTTAAGATTGAGATGAGGAGGAATGCCCTCTTTTGGCGGATTGTGAGTCTTTGGAACTCCTTACCACAGAGAGCTGTTGGGCAGAGTCCTTGTGTATATTTAAGGCTGAGATGGATTTTTGATCAGCAGGGCAATCAAGCATTATGGGGAAAGGACATGAAATCGGAAGTGAGGAATGTCAGATCAGTCATGATTCTATTGAATGATAGACCATGCTCAAGGGGGTGAATGAGCTATTCCTGTTCCCATTCGTGACAGTCATATGAATAACCTCTTGTATTACAGCACCATGATTAGTTGGCTCTTCCACCAGTAGCATCCAAATAAACCAAAAGTATGTCAAACCTATTGGACAATTGCAAAGGTTACTCCTTCTTCCTGGGTGCCCTTACCTGCCTCACACAAAGTTTCACTTTCTTGTCGAAGAACATTGGCTAAATCAGAAGTCCTGGTCCTAACAGGTGTGAATGCTTCCTGATACAAAGAATTTTATTTTTAAAATCCCACCACACATACCTACAGACCCTGAAAGATATACAACAAGATACAAATTATTACGGGTGGGGAAGAGAAATAAAAGTCAGAGAGGGATAGGTCTGGCAGTAGTTCAGATCACAAAGTTATTTTCTTTCAGCCTTCTTTTGACTCCTTCCTATTTCTTTGCTAAAGATTTGAGGTTGTGGATATATCAATTCTCAGTCTTCTATTCCTTGGTTGGGAAATGGTCAAGGCTCTTTTTTTATTGGATTTTCCCCTTTTTCCTTTCGACAAGGGAATTTGCAGAGCGAGCAGTTTACAGGAAATTGTTGAGTGAGAGTATCTCAAGGGGATTTTCCGTGACTCCTCCACACTGAAAGGAAACAGGGAAAGATTTGGATACTTTCGCTGTGTAGGATAGAAGCTTCTCCTGTATTGTTCACATGCAAGCTGTAGCCATGCGCTCAGGAACAAATTAAGAATTTGTTCCTGCGCTGAGCTCGCCTGAATCCACACAAGTGGACAATTGAAAAACCAACCACATAACTGTTTAAAAATCTCATTTTTTTTCTGTATTTCTAATTATGGACACAAATAGAAAAAGGACTGTTTCAAACCAAGGATTACAGAAAGAATTGCTTCACTTTTAAGAAACAAGCTAGTGAAACTCATTGTTGGTCACATTTACACTGCTGCTCTGTTTGAGCATTGGGAGAGTCTGTTTGTAAATGGGCTATTATTGGGGGTGTGTGCAAAGTGAGATTTGGCTGGAAACAGACTGCTGATTGGTTTGTGGAGTTGTAACTACTTGTGGGTATCAAAGGCCATTAGCCTAACAACAACAATCTGATTGGCTCTTGGGAAGCCAAGCAGCTTGTAGCTGTGTACAACACTGGCAGGAGCCTTCAGGAAGTTGCAAGGGCAGATGTTGTGTCTTTCTCTCCAATAAAGTTTTAATTAGTAGAGTTATGTATCAACAGTTCATAATTGTTTACCTATTTCTTCATAATAGCAGTAGTTCCTGTTAAATACAGAAACCTAGACCCTGTTTTCTTGTTGCCTGGTTCTATTCAGCAGATAAATTGAGGATTTTGTGTACTTTGATAAAATTTCTCCAGGAATAGTGAGGCTTGATTTCTTGTGTTCTACCCCAGTGACATATGACAATTGCGTGTGAACAGAATTGCCCTGAACATATCCACTTATGGTGTTAATGTGACTAGCACACTTCCCCACTGATTGAATAGGCAACACTGTATATAAAATGCATAATGTGCTCCAGTAACCTGCTTATAAAACTGTAAATATCATCTTCCATAGTTTCCTTGGATTAAAGCAGCATCTTTCCTCATTTTTAGCCCACAGAGCATTAGATAAAAGTAATCTGTACACTGCACATGCTCAATGAATGAACTTTCAAACCCATGAAGTGAATGAATGCTAATGTTTCCCCTCTATTCTGTCCCCCAAGGAATGGAGAGAGTCACCTTTCAAGTAAGTTTTGCTTATACCATGTGCTGGGTAGCCTGGCTATTGGAAACCCCAGCCAGGCTCACACTTCGACTCCTGCACTCCTGTAGATGCTATTTATCTCTCAGCCTGAATTCCATGAATTGTGGGCTCAATGTGACTGTTCCCAGGCCCAATATCTTATGGTTAAACTGATGCGACAAAGTATGAGTCCATGGATGCTACTTCTACAGCTTTGACTGCACTGTCCAAATGGCCATGGTTCACTGGATTACATGAGGGGGTAGTGGCACACACTTAGAAATGTAGAAGATAGGTACATTCAGCCCTTTGAGTCTGCTCTGTATTCAATGTGATCATGGCTGATTGTCCAACTCAGAACCCTGTTCCCATTTCCTCCATTACCTTTTGATCCCTTTAGTTCTAAGAAATCTAGTTAACACCTTCAAAACATTCAACATTTTGGACCAACTGCAACATGACGCAGAGAATTCCACAGGCTCACCACTCTTCAGGTAAAGACATTTCTCCTTGTCTCAGTCCTAAATGGACTATTTCATATCCTCAAACCACAACACCAAGTTTCAGATTTCCTGGCTATCCAGAACATCCTTCCTGGGTAGAATTTTATAGGTTTCTGTGAGATCTTCCCCCACCCCATTTTCTAAATTTCAGGGAATATAATCCTAACTGATTTACAACTTCTTCATATATCAGTCCTGCCATCCCAGGAATCAATCTGATGATGCAGTGAGACATTCAAAGGTGTTCCAGGAGGATAGTGGCATTTCATTGTAATGGGTGATGATGCAGCACTGCTTTCATATCAGACCACTATATAGGCATCCAGCAGGGAAAAGAGACTACAGCAGTGAAGAAAAACATGTATTTATATATGTAAGATTCCTATACATGAGTGAAATGTCTGTGCCACCAAGGTATCCTTAAAAGGATTCCTTCTTCTGTTGCTTACGGCAATGTCTAGGTGCGGGCCTGACATCTGCAGCTAGAATAGAGACAGAGATAGCAAGAATTGCTGATGCTGGAGTCAGAGATAACACAGTGAGGAGCTGGAGAAACACGGCCCGCCAGGCAGCATCAGAGGAGCAGGAAAGTTGACATTTGGGGTCGGGATCCTTCTTCAGAAATGGGGCGGGGGAAGGGAGCTGGGAAATAAATAGACAGAGGAGGGGTGGGGCTGGGGAAAGGCAGGTGGGATGGTGATAGGTGAGTGCAGGTAGGGAGTGGTGGGGATTGATCAGTGGGATGGGTGGACGGATAGGTGGAAGAGAAGATGGATTGGTTGTGTCAGGTCAAGGAGGCGGAGATGAGACGGAGAGTTGTACATGGGATGAGGGCAGGGGTGGAGAGATTTTAAAACTGGTGAATTCCATGTTTAGGCCATTGGGCTGCAGACTTCCTGAGATGGAATATGAGGTGTTGCTCCTCCAGTTTGCAGGTGGAGACAGTCTGCTGCCTTGCACCTCCTTGTTACTCTAAAGATTTTGGTGAGTGGACCCAGAGATCCCAAGGCTGCTAAGAGTCTCTGGCACAGTTGCAGATGTATCTCCTTTGGCCTGATTTGCTAATGGGAGTCACTGGCAGAGGGTTGATGGAGTGGCAGGGCACCTCTGCAATGACCTTGAGATAAAGCTCAGTACACCTGTCCGTCATTTCTGCTCCTTATGTGTGCTTGCTGAACAACCCTGTCTCTTTGATAAAAAGGGGCATCAAAAGTGAGGACGAGCCACCTCACTTCCCTCTCAACTTGCCATTGATACTGAGGACCAGCAGCTTGAATCATGGACTGCACATCAAGCTCATTCTGCTGGACCTGGGTGTCGAAGATGCTCACCATCTTCTCCATAGAGGCAGCCAAGCGCTCACAATACTAAAACCACCATCGTAGACAGTAGATGGACAGACTGGTCCATCTTACATTCCATTGCAGTGAGGGTTCTGATATCCATGATGTTCCCCTGCCAATCTTCTGTTTGATTTGTTCATGGAATGTGGGTGTTGCTGGCTGGACCAATATTAATTACCCGCCCCTAGTTGCCCTTAAGAAGGTGGCAATGAGCTGCCTTCTTGATCCACTGCATATGCTGTGGGTAGACCCACAATGCCACTAAGGAGGAATTCCAGGATTTTGACCCAGTGACACTGCAGGAACAGTGATATATTTCAAACAGGATGGTGAATTACCCTTTTAAAAGTGATGGTGAGCTGCCTCCTTGAATCACTACAGTCTCTTACACCCACAGTACTGTTAGGGTGGCAGTTCCAGGATTCTGACCTAGCAGCAATGCAGGAACCAATGGTGAGTTCCCCCTTTGATTCCCATTGACTCCGGTTTTGCTAAGCCACTTCTTGCCACACTTGTTCAAATGCAGCCATGATGTCAAAGACAGTCACTCTCATTCTCACCTCTGGAATTCAGCTGTATTATCCATGTCTAAATCAAAGTTGTAATGATGTCAGGAGTTGACTGACCCTGATGAAACACAAGCTGAGGATCAGTGTGCAACCAAGTGGGTTGGGGATTGAGGCTAGGGATATTTGTGGAGTCTCTTTCTCCAACGAGTTGCTTAATTGTCCACCATTGTTCATCATTGGATGCGGCAGAACTCCAGATCTTAGATCTGATATATTGGTTGTGGAATCACTCTGTCTATCAATAGCAGCTTGGCACACAGGTAGCTCTGTTTATTGCTTTCACATCTCATCTTCAAGCATGTCCGGTCTTGCTGTTGGCATGCGCTGATCCCTCAATTTGATGGTAATGGTGAAGTGGGGTATATATCAGACCATAAGGTTCCAGATGGTGTTGGAGTACAATTCTGCTGCCCCATGGATGCCCAATCTTGAGCTGCTGGATTTATTTGAAGTCTATGCCAGGACAGGGGTTGAAGGGTAGAAGTGAAGACCAGTTTGTAACAGATTTGTAAGAGAAGGTTGCCCAGGTGGCCTTTATGTCTGGAACCAGAACCTCTGAACAAGGAAGGTGCCAGTAGGAGGAAGAACCTACCATAGTCTGTGCTGTTTAAATCATAATGAGCAAAAACGCAGATGTCTGCTCCAGAAAATGCGACATGATCCTTGGCGAATGTAGCACATCCAAGGCAACTACTGCCATACTTTAACAGCAAATTGGAAAATGCCAGTCAATATGTTGAGGGTTTGGCCGCACCATCTTTAAGGTATTTATGTGCTCATGTTGGCTTCCTGGAGGACATGGATTCTAATCTTTTGGGAAACAAGGACCACTTTGTTATACTTCAGTACTTTCAAGATTTGGTCAGAATATTTGCAGTCAACTCTGCTCCTAGTTCAGCTTTATTGAGAGGATGGGTTTCCCAATGAAGTCCTGAAAAATATGCGGCACCATAGAGTGTGGGACTGCATTGTCAGGGTCAGAAGGAAACACAGAACCAGGTACAGAAGCAGTTCCTAATTTTCTTTAGCAGTTTAATAAGGCATTAGCAGTGGCAAAGATGGCACTGGATCAAAGAAATGATGCCTTCATAATGAAGAGATGGAAAAGAAAGAACAGGCAATGTGGAATCAAGAATTGCAGAGATAGTTTGCTGTTGCAGCAATTATCACTTTGCCTTGAATCTTCAGAGTCCTTTACACCACAAGAAGAGGTTTTACAACTTCACCAGAGCAGCCAAGATAAGCTGGATGAGTCAGAGGTAAAAATTGGACCTGACAGTGGGGATTGGAGGCTCCACAGAAATTAGCTTCTGGATCCTAAAACTACAGAGTCAGATCTCTGGAGTATTGCTATAAAAAATTGTTGGACGTGTTTCAAATTCATATGGAAGTGTTGAAAGTCACTTAAGAGACCAGAGACAGATGGCAAGAGCTCAGTGAAGTATAAGACCATCCTCCTTGCCAATAATTGAGAAGGATTCAGCGCACTGCAACATTATCTGGAAACATCTGCATTAGTTCTCTCCTAATAGAAAAGTTGCCAGACTAGTCAGTGCAGAAATGGTCCATTGCCTTTAAGCCTTGCAGGATGTTTGGAAAGAACAATGACAATTGTTTTTCAAGGGAATCAGAAGACCATTTCCCAAGGTCATTACAATAGAATCAAATGCATCAAATCTGCCCATCACTTAGTAATTAGCATGAAACCCCAGGATTCAGCACAAGTGTCACGGCTGGAATCTACAGTGGTGGTGCCATCCTCAGAAGAACTCATATGATTTGTTTAGTCTTTGTCTTTACACAGCTGCTCCTGTAAGTGCCAGACGTAGGGTCAGGCTCCCCATACACCTGCATGGCTGTCACAGACTCAAAAGCCTTAAGAAGCTCTGGTCACAAGAGATTGACAACTTTGCAGCAGAAAACTCACTTGATCACAGCTGTCAACTTAGCTTTAGGGATAGTACAGAGAATTATGAACAAGCATAGTGGTAGTAAAAAGCACTTTGTCTAAAATATAAAAGTGCACAATAACACTATGTTGTACAATGACTTTAGTGTTTTAGGACACATCTGTTGCTTTTTGCATCTGTTCAGCAATTTAGAGTGAGAAACAAGGCTAGAAATGCAGACTACTTGAATTGTCATTCTAAAATATACTCATAACTCCAAAATGGCACCCATTGTCTGTATATACACATCTATGGTATCACTGGATGCCATGTTGGTAGGGGCATCAGAATACAAGCTGTGACCATACTCTGAAAGTGTACAGAGCAGTCAGACCATGGCACTAGACAGGGCACATTGCTGATTTGGCTCCAGGTGGCCATTTTAAACATCACAGTTCCAGCCGAGGCCCTCTCTGACCTTCACAAAGTTGATCACATATTCCACTGCTGAATGGTCCCTCGGTCTATGAAAGTCAGATTATCCACTACTTACTGGTTATTTCCTGGTTGATTTCTTCTGGCTTTACTAGCGTTTAATGTTTTCTAGAATTGTGCAAATTTTCATGAGTCTACAGACAGTGGCTTGACGCGTGTTTATGGGTCTGACTTCAAGGCTTCTACAAAAAAACAGTTGCTTCCAAACCTGGATACACTAGTCAGCATTCCCTTTGGAATACAACCTGACTTGGAGAATGGAACACATGAATCACGGCAAGCTGTTAGAAGAAGGAAGAAGATGAAAGGGAGAGTTTATCTCTGCCAAAGGTCACATCTACCCAGGGTGTTCAGGCAACATTGTTTCTTTGTAAATCTCAAGGGGGAGCAATATATGAGATATCTCTACTTCTGTAACAACGTCATCATTGAAATCTGCCACCATGACTGTAATGTCAAAACGGAAAAGAACTACAGTGTTAGTGGATTTAAAGGTGACATTGGTGACCCCATTATCTGTCTGACATTGTCTAGACTGGAGTTGGAGATACTTGACAACTCAGAATTGACATTCACTGTTTCATAAGAATTGTTTGCAAAACAACTTGAAAGAGTTGCCAAAGAATTTTTACTCAATTAAAAATAATGACTCTTATTTCTCTCTTGACAAACAGTAGCGGGTAGAGTAAACACACTGATTTACCAGAATCACAGAATTCCCCATGATGCAAGGTAAGCCTATACAGTAACCAAAAAGTGCCTGTGGGGTGATAAAGGCTATCAACTGACAGTACGGTTAATATCTCTAGTATACAAAACACAGACATGCATTTGCAGTGTGCATACAGTAAAAAACAATGCTACCCCTCTAGATGAAAGACAGTAAAATGCTGAAACCGTTCTTTCCCCGCCTGGGCTGCTCGGAAGGAATATTGAAGTACTGGAGAAAGTGCATATCAGGTTATGTGGTGATCTGCTTCATGCTTCACAATCTCACCATCATGGAGACACTGCCCCTGCCACCAGCAGACATTGACGAGGTGAAAAAGGAAGTAAAGCAAGCAAAAGGGAGACAATAACCAGTAAAGGTCTTTTCTGGACAGCTGCCTGTGACATACTCATCTGATCATGATACCAGTAAATATAATCTTAAGTCCCCTTGATTACAAACCATCACAGTAATGGTCACAATGCAACATTAGAGCCATCACAAATTATGTATTTCAAATGATATTGAATACAATCAAATTATCTTCCTCCATTCCCTCAGCCTGTCCCCAGTTTGTTTTTGCCTGAGCGTGATGCTACTATCAGTCCCACACCAGTGGTTGCACCAGTAGCTGACGGAAAGCTGCTGACTGTTAGTGGGGGCATCTGCAGATGGCCTTGGAGGATGCCCTTGATCATCTCAGCCTGGCAATAGACTGCATTAACTTGGTACAGATAACAGAAGCCTGGGTCAGCTGCCTGACTGTCAGACATCAGCAAGGTGTAAGAGTGTCAAGAAAGTGTCTGCTTCCTGAGGGCGGTCTGTGCTCCATGGAGCCACTGCCACTCCCTTAGTGCAGATGGAGGACTGGTCACTGGATTACTGGGAAACTCTACACACTCTTTAGCAACCTCCAATTGTCAAGCATGATGGCAGCAGTCTAAGCTTGAGTGATTTCAGTCTGAGCTTCTTTGACACGCCTAAAATATTGGTTCGCTTGTTCCTCAATGGAAGCTGTGATATCCACCATCAGAGATGCACCATGATCGGGTCCACAAGATGACTCAACTTTCCAAATTATAAAAGATGTCTTTAATATCCGCACAAAGTTAGTGCTGGATTTCACCCTGCCTCCCTGCCATTAGCCCCAGACCTTCTGATAAGCCTGTCAGTGCACTAAGAGTTTGGCAATGCGTACCCATCAGAGTTCTTCCCATCAAGGTCCCAAAGTGAGTCCTCTGCAGTAGAAAACCGTG
The DNA here is from genome assembly GCA_024137785.1 of Ginglymostoma cirratum. NCBI lineage: Eukaryota > Metazoa > Chordata > Chondrichthyes > Orectolobiformes > Ginglymostomatidae > Ginglymostoma > Ginglymostoma cirratum. The sequence goes on along the minus strand of JAHRHZ010000019.1, from coordinate 49,664,957 downwards.
TGCGGTATCACCCTCCTGTACGCTAGCACCTGAGTTGCCTTTGTCCCATCCAGGCTGTGCCTGTTATCGCACCACATGCAGAAAGAATGCAGATGAGCACTTTAATTGTCAGAACATTCAATGCTATGGGCCATGTGTTGAAAGGTAGGATTAGTGTAGATAGGTCAGTGTAGACTGGATGGGCCAAAGGGCCTCCTCTGTGCTTTATTACTCTAAGCAGAACTCACCTCTGGTTAGAAATTGCACAGAGTCAGGATTTGATTGGTGGTTGATCAAGCGTGAAATTAAGCAATGATGTTTTTCCTTTATCATAGTTTTCTCGCTGCTCATCTCCTTCCTGACTAGCTTGCACTTCTTGGGTGTCTGCATGGGAAAGCATTGTGCAAGGCTTCACTGCTGGAGAAAAGGGGAAGGAATATTAGAGGGGCATGCTTACAGCATCTCCATTTTGCCTCTCAAGACTGCACGAGAGCAGACAGATATCTCAAGGCCTCGTAGAGTCATACAGCATAGAAACAGACTTGTCCACGCCGACCAGACACCCCAATCTGACCTAGTCCCATTTCCCAGCATTGGATCAATATCCCTCTAAATCCTTCCTATTCATTAACCTATATAGATGCCTTTTAAATGTTATCATTGTGCCACCCCCATCACTTCCTCTGGCAGCTCACTTCCATATATGCGCCACCGTCTGCGTGAAAATCCTTCAGGTCCTTTTTAAATCTTTCCCCTCTCACCTTAATTCTATGCCCACCAGTTTTGGACTCCCCCACCCTAAGAAGAAAACCTTGGCTATCCATGCCCCTCATGATTTTATAAAACTCTTTGAGGTCACCCCTTAGCCTCTGGCTCTCAAAGGAGAAAAGCCCCGGTCTATTCAGCCTCGCCCTATAACTTAAACCCTCCAGTCCCAGCAACATCTTGTAAATATTTTCTGCACCCTCTCAAGTTTAACAGTATCCTTCCTATAGAAGGATAACCACAATCGTGTGCAGTATTCTAAAAGTGGACTCATCAATGTCCTGTACAGTCGCAACATGACTTCCCAGCTCATATACTCAATGTTCTGACCGGTGAAGACAAGCAAACCAAATGGTTCCTTCACCACCCTGTCTAGCTGCAACTCCACTTTTAAGGAACTATGCACCTGAATCCCTAGGCCTCTTTGTTCAGCAATACTGACAAGGCCCTACCATTAGCTGTATAAGTCCTACTCATGAGAATGTGGACAAAGTCCTGATGGTAACCAAGCCATGCAAAATGCATGATGCAACTGCTCTGAGCAAGTTCTGATACTAACTACTCCTGGTGAGGCCAATTTCTGGAAAGTTATGAGACATTGACTGCTAATGTTGACTTATCCAGTGCCAAAGACATACAATAAGTCAGAAGCATACTGCTGAAAATCTCCAAAATCATCTGCTATACGAAAATCCTACAGTGTGGTCAGCAGCAAACAGTTCTATGTCAGTCTTGGAGATAAAATCAACAACCCAATGCATGACCAACATGGATAAGTCCTCATACTAGCTCTTTTCAACATACATACCAGCAGAGTCCCTCCCAAATAAATCACAGCTCTTTAATGCATGTTGAAGACTTGGTCCCGTATTTCCAAGCTAAAGAACTACAGAATATTGAGGAAACACTCACTAAAGATCCATGCTTCCTGGAAGCCAGCTTAAGCAAATAGAGACTGTGACCAAGTGTTTTTTATTCATTCACAGGGTGTGGGTATGGCTGGTTAGGCCAAGATACATTGCCCATCTCAGATGGCAGTTGAGAGTCAACCACATTGCTGTGGGTCTGAAGTCACAATTAGGCCAGAATCAGTAAGGACAGCAGTTTCCTTTCCTAAAGGACATTAGTGAACGAGACGGGCTTTTCCTGACAATTGACAATGGTTTCATGGTCATCATTGGGCTTTTAATTCCAGATTTTTCTGGAATTCAGATTCAACCACCTGTCATGTCAGGATTCGAATCTGGGTCCCCAGAACGTTACCTGGTTCTCTGGATTAATAGTCTAGCGATAATACCTCCCCTGAGGCAATGGCCTAGTGGTATTATCATTGCCAAGACTGTCATTTCAACAATCCACCTGAACAACCCAAAGGCTAAGGAAGAACTTAATGTACAGTTCTTGTCCAGTTCTATGGTTGACCACTCACCCACAAACCTATGCCAAAATACTTTGGCACCATTCTTAACTATCCATTGATCTACTAGCAATACTTTCAAGACATCAGAGCCAATGACAAGATCAGAATGATCAAGATGATGGATCTCATATGGAGGTAGGCAGGCACCACCTGGCGAACATGATGCACTACTTCCTTCATTCTGGGTCTGCCCAACAACAGAGTGCAGCTACGCAACTCTGTTCTGCAAGACAGACCACATAGCTTGAATGTGGATTCCTATGCCTGCACATATTTACCCTCCCATTGTCTGGGAAAACATCCTCCTTAAAGGTGATCACTGCTATCCATTAATTCATCATAACCAGTGACACAGAATTTCGATGAAAACCCCACAAACTCATCTGAAATCTTGCAGTTCCTACCAGAACACACTTCAACATCCTAAAACCTGACAGAAGCTCCACTGCCTGATGGTATATGTCCTGGTTGAGTGCAAACATCACCAACTTCACCCCTGGAACTAACCTGAATGGTGAAGGCCCAGGTTTCAATCTTTTGTAGAAAATCTGAACAACCCTTGAGGATGGATGGTTTGTTGCTCCAAGTGGAACATGAGAAAGAGCACAATTTACGACTGAGGCCCTCCAAGTCAGACTATCCCCAATGTACTGAACACCTGCCCTGACAAATCCATTCCTGGTGACAGTGCAACCTTCATGCTACATCAGTGAGGCCATTATCAATAAGAAAAGGATGTGGAATAAAGGGATGATAAGATGTGTGAAGGAGGATAAAGTATACAGATACTATAATCTTCGATGTTTTCAGCCCTGCCATGGGCCATATCCTCGGGTGTCTATTGTAGTAATGACAAGCACGATCTCTTCCACGTGGTTGAGGAATTATATGCTTATGTGTTCCTCTCCAGTAAGCTCTTGCTGTTTTTCATTATGCTCAACGTTATTCTGAAAGAGAAAAGCATTGTTTCAAGAGTGCCATCCAATGTATTTATGTGGCTGCCATGGTTGACTCACTGACTGAGCAATTTAGAAATATGGCTGCAGTGAGTCTTGTAGCAGCCCTGTGTATGTGAGGTACAGTAGAGAAAGCCAAATTCAGGTATGAACAAGAGATTGTTTGTAATTGAGTGATGGGGTGTGGTACATTAAGTAGTATTGGAGACTAATGCTGGAGTTGGTAAAATACATTCACTGACCTTGAATACTTTTGCAAGGGCGTTGAGTTTCTTGTGACACTTTTTCCCAAGTCCTCGGGGCACCAATAAAAGGCCTCTGAAGCTATCTGCTCCCACTGCCTCCTGGCCGCCTGTCAATATAAGCCATCTTTCCTTCTTTCCAATTTGTCCAGGTTTCCAATGCATTGTGTGAAAGCAATACAGTCCATGACATTCCTCAATGTTTGCTTGATCAGGGTCACATCCTGCCAGAATGTGTTCCTGCCATGATGTACCTCCTCTTTGAGAGGGCTGATTATCTTTAACCAATCGAGGCTTGTTTAAAGTAGTGCTAGCCACTCACAATATTGGGCCTCCTGCTCATATATCAGGAAAAGAATTAGTGCTGGCAGATCAATGGAATTGTTGAAATGATAGATAGGGGCTATCAAATTCAGTACCCAGAGATCCTGTTTGCATTCTTATGAAAAGACACTATTTTTAGGCCAAAATAAATTCATAATTTTGATCTTATTCCAGCATGGAGTTTATGTCTCATTCCAGTAAATTTCTGTGTTAGGAGTTTGTGAATGTAATTTAATGAATATTCAATTGTTGAAAGTTCACAGTTGTTTTATTTGCATGTTTATCCAAACCATTGTAAAACTGGACGGAATCTGATAGAAGCGACAGGGATCTTCGCAATTGGCTGGAGAACAAGCGAGATCCTGTGCCGCCCCTTTCTGTGAGGGTACATTGCATCGTGTACCACTCAGGCATGTAACTGGCTAGCAGAAAGCCTTGTTCCTGTATCCAGGATCCTGGGAGCGGATGTCCCACTGCCCACAGTTGTATTTGTCTTTTGTGTATTCTTTTGGAATGACTGCTACATTCAGCATGACCAATTAGAGGCCAACAGCCCTTCAATACTGAGTGCCCCTTGCCACCAGACTCCCCATGGAGAGAGGAGTACAAGGTTCCACCTTGTAGAGGTGTAACATAGTACACCACTCGGTATGAAACACCATCTGGTTATTTTGTTATTTCAAGATCATTTATGCTTTTCAGTCTCTTATTAAGTACTGTTTGCTTCAAGTGGGCCACCAGGAATAGTGTATGAGCTTTAGTCAAAATGTAACATACGTTCAGTCATTAGAACCTTTTTCACACTTGTGTAAGGTATCCCTATTTCATCCTTTTTGTCTTCTTGTTTGCCTTATCATGAATACATCCAACACTGGCTGACATTCAGCCGAATTACCGTGGGACCTGATACCTGCAAATGCTACTTTGTAACAAGTCATTCTGGGGTTATGCAAGTTTAAATTTTCTCTGATATTCTCGCTATTTCTCTAAGCCCCCCTCTCTTGTAATTGCCTTCAAACATGGCCAATTTTGAGACAGATTCTATGGGCTGTTTAGAACCAAGATTGCCAATTGATTTTACAGGACAGAAATAGACCTTTTAGCTGAACTTGTCCATGTTAGTTAACAAGGTGCAGAGCTGGAAGGTGCAGAATGTTATCTCAGATTCTCCAGCATCTGCAGTTCCTACTATCTCTTGTCCACGTTAGTGTTAATTTTCCACAGGAGCCTCCCCTCCATTCTCTTTATGTAACATTATCCACTTACACTTCTTTTCCTATATACTTTCCTTAAATGTAGCAATAATAAGCACACTGTGAAAAGCTTTAACCCCTACAGCACTATTCTGCCCATCATTATTTTCTTGAATAAGTTTCTAAATATTGAATATTTGGCAGAGAAATCAATTTTAATTTTTTCAAAAGCAATTAAATAAACATTTGCATTTCAATGGAATGTTATTTATCATGATAAAAGTTCTGTTGTACTCTTGCATTTTGAAGCTCTGTCAGTTGTTGATGATCACTTTCTGAAAAAAATAAATACCAATCAGTAGGACCACTATAAGGTTCAACACTGAAGATTACTTCGAGTTATGAAAATTTTTGTTTCTTTGCGTTTCCATGACATCAGGTATTGTTTATCTGCTACATGTTCTACATATTTCGAACTTTATGGCTACCTCCTTCCACTGGAGAGCAGCTGCTGCTGGGTACATGCAGTCCTTCACTTAGGGACAAAATTATTATTATCACCAGGGAATTTAGCAACTACCTCACATTTTTGACCCATGGGGACATCACATTTCAATGGCAGCACTCCATGCTTTCTGGGTGAGGGGAGCACCTGTGTTTTAAAAAACAGTACATGGTCACATCTGGAAAAGGCACTGCTCTCTACTCATCTGGTCTGCACATTTAACAAATTACGGCTCCGAAGCCACTAAACAGAAAAGGAAACTTCAATTCAGCAATACCCTGCTGTGTACATAGAGCCTTGGCTCATTTAAGAAGTCAGTATTTATTTATATATTTTGGTCTCTGCATGTAACTTATGGAGTGAAATATTAAACATCACAAGTGAAAACGTTCATTTCTACTAGTGCCTGGCAAATTATGTTACCTGGCGGTTGAACAGAGTTAAATCAGCCAACGCCAGAGACCACAGATTGAAAACTGTGCAAAGCCGTGTAAAGATGTTCGGTTTTAACTCTCTCACGATAAGAGAAATGATTTTTATGCGAGAACAGGAAGATTGTATCTATCGATTTTTTTGAACAACATAAAACATTTCAAAAATAACAAAATGATAAAGGCACACAGTGGTCAAGTTATTTGATTTTGTGTTTTGTTCAGCAAAAGTGTTATTTTCCTAAAATGAAAAATATTTCCTACCGAAGTATCATAAGATCCAGGTCAGGTCACTTTCCTTGGCACTTTGGAGATGATAGGCTAGCAAGAATTAAAGCCAATAAAAACTTGAAGAGTGCCTTGAAGAGCAATCTTTCTGTACAAATGAGGCCTGCCAAAAGTGTGTCTTCTATAAATTTTTTGTGAATGAAAAACAGAAGTGGATGCTTAGTTCCATCAAGACTGATTCCAACAAGTAATATGTTTATTTTAGCAGCCCACCAAAAATATTAAAACAAAGAGAAATGTTTCCTTCCTTATGGCTTCTGCATGCATTTATTTGTCCTATGGAGATGGCCCACAGAATTTTAGTGTACTGATTTGCCAGTCATAGTCCCAGAAAGGTAATTAGGTTAAATGCAGTAAGCAAAGAATATAAATAGCTATTCACATTCTTCCTGTCATCAAAGAAATAGTCTTACAAAAGCTGGACCAACTGAAATGTTGCAGGGGAGCAAGCCCAGGTGTGAGGGATCCAGGAATGCATTGATCAACAGAACTAAACTAATTCCTGCTCCTATGATGCTGCTTGGCCTGCTGTGTTCATCCAGCCCCACACCTTGTTATCTCGGATTCTCCAGCATCTGCAGTACCTTTTATCTCTAAACTAATACAGAGTAGGCTTGTTAGATTTAGAAATGATATGAGGGAGTAAGAATATCAGAAGCATTATCCTGGTGATTATAAACATTCTAGGCTGTTATTTGTAAAGGACATCATGGAAGTACCAGGCAAATCTCAAACAATTTGGTCTTCTGAAAGGTTAGCAGTGGTTAACAAATGTATTGAAGACGATGAAGAATGATAACCATTTACAACACATCTTATCTCCAGAAACATGTTAAAGCATTTCACATTCACTGAACCACTTCAAAGTGCAATGACATCTTGTTATAATGTGGCACCTATTAGGCACATAATAAAATCCTGTGATCCTACAGTGAAATTACTGATTGATGCTATCAAGTGAGAGAGGAATGTTGGCTGGAATACAGAAAAAACTTGTTTCCTTTCTTGACACACCGCTCTGGGCTCCTTAACATCTGCCTCGAACCCCCGAACATCAGAGATTTGTTTAGCCAATCAGGGTAAAAGTTTTAATGGTATTCTCTAGATTTCTTGCCATAACTTCAGCAGAAGATTGGGGAAACAACATAAACAGAACACTGAAAAATTCCACACACTTAGTACCTCAATTTGTCAACTTGATTTTGATATTCAAGTGTCAATTGAATCGATATTCTCTTGGCACGAAGAATGCTACCAATTGAACCAAAGGAACACAATCACAAATTACAGCAGAGCTGCTAAGTACCACATGTCCAATTATGAGAAAAATGGATTTGGGATTGCTGTTTGTGCAAACACTTTATCAGATTCAACAATGTCAATTTATTTGAATAATTACCACATGGTCCTTATGAAGATATGACTCAAGACAAATAGAACACCATTGTCCCAGATTGTCAACCCTCAACAACTTCTTCTCGCTACAGTTCAAACTCACTCACTCATAGTAAGAAATAGGAACACCTGCCCAGCAGCAGAATGGCTTTTGTTACAACATGCACAGCCATTTGGCATCATGCCAGCACCAACCCAACAATACCCCCAGAACTCTACACTTAGCAAAGTCTGATTCCTCTGCATCCCCTATTCCCTTCACCCAACTTTTGACATCCTTGCCTTCAGCCACATTAGCTCTAAACTCTAAAATTCTCACAGTAAACCTATCCACCTATCTCCTACTTTAACTCCTTTCTCAAACCTACTTCTTTAACCAAACTATTAAGCATCACATTCAATTTCTCCTAGTTTAATCAGTGCCATTTTCCACATATTACTGAGGAGCACTGTACAAGTTTCCATGTTAAATGTCCTGTGCGAAAGCAATTTGATGCTATTAGTGATCCTTTCTTTTGTGTAGAGACATTTCATGACTACCCCAGAGATGAGCAGAAATCTAACACATGCACTTACCTTATAGCTACTGCTGACCACACCAATCCAGTTTAGGTGCATCCACCTCCACTGAATGAAGAAGGAAGTGTCAGAAAAGAGTTTGAGGAAAACATATCGCTTGGTTTAAATGAGGTAGAGTTAACGAAAGGGTGAATTGTGAACTAACAACACAATGGAGAGGTGGATGGAGTGTGACAGTCCAACGTTATAGGCCCCATGCTACATGTAAGTTATGGAAGATGTGAAAAGGAATAGGGTGTTATTAAACAGCATACTGGATTAGTAATGAAGAGCCTGCATTGATGTTCTTGAGACAGGACTTCAAATCCCACCATGACGGAAGGAGAATTTAAATTTAATTAATTAATAAATTCAGACCAGAATGAATTAATCTCAGTAATGATGATCATGAAACAACCTGGTAGTCGTAAGAACATGCCTGGGTCATTAATCACCTTCAGGATAGAAATTTGCTATCCTTACACAATCTGATGTACATATGAGTCTAGACCTACAGCAACATATTTGACACTTTACTTAGCAAGTAAATCTGTTGTATCAAACCACAGCAGTAAAGTTGATGAAGGATAAAACTGGACAGACCACATGGCATTGTTCTAAGCAACAGTAATGACGAAGCTGAGCCCTGCTCAATCAAACCTGCAAAATCCTGTGTCAAAATTGGGACAGCTGTCCCTTCACTTGTGAAGCAACTATTTGACATAATCACACTCAGTGAATCACTGAATCCACCTTTACAGCACATGTCACAGACTCATCCATCATGATCGTGGGTACATCCTGTTCCAACTGAAAGACAAGCTCGCAAGAGGTAGCAGCAGAGTAGGATACAGTCAGGAAAGAATGGGAGTTGTAACACTTATTTGCGAAATTCCGAACACACAAAGTCACTTTATAGATCAAACATGGGTAAGGGAAACTCCTGTTAAATAGACCCTCATTCAACAGATCAATTAATGATCTTCCATGTGGAAAATATCTCAAAATATAGATTAATGTTTCAAAAAGTCAATTAATAAGAAGGGGAAAAATTAGAGTACAGAATAAAGTTAGCTAGAAATATAAAAACAGACAGTAACAGCTTCTAGAGATATTTTAAAAGGAAAACAGCAAACAAAATGAACACTCATCCTAAAGAAAGTGAATCTGGGAAATTAATAATGGAAAACAAGGAAATGGCAGTAGAATTGAATAGACATTTTGCACCAGTTTCCAATATGGAGGATACACGTTACATCTCAGTTTGAGTTTGCAGCCTTCATATGGTCCATGTGCTTATTGAGAACCATTGAACCCACCTGAACTTTATACTTTACTGGAACTGACCTCACATCGACCATGCCTCTTACCCATGCAGGGCCATTCCAGTGGGTCCTAAACCAAACTTTGTCCCACGCAGTAAACTGTCTCTCTAGTTTAGTGGGGTTTTGTGTCCAGCATTGGCATTCCTGATGCTGTTTCACCCTCCATCGCCAGATCCAGGAAGGTCAGATTTAACCTGATGCGGATTTTTCTCCCCATTCGCAACCCTGCTAGAGCTATCCCTGTAGTTGTATGAGGTGTAGTCCTACAATCAAATAGGAACCAGGACATTTTGGTATCTAATGAAGCTGTGAGCTGTTTCTTTAAATCTGCCTTCAAAGTTTGGACTACTCTTTCTGCCAGACCATTGGATGATGGATGGTATGGATCTGTCCTTATATGATGAGTATAATTTGACTTTAGGAAATACTCAAATTTCCTGCTGGTAAAGGATGGCCCATTATCTATGACCAACACCTCCAGGAGTCCATGTATTTCAAAAGATACGTGTAGTTTTTCTATCATCATCCCCATGTTTGATGAATGAGCTCTATGGATTCCAGCCATTTTGAGGGGGCATCCACAATGACTAAGAATATTCAGCCCATGAAAGGACCTGCAAAGTTGACGTGTAACCGAGTCCAGGGTTTACTTTGCCATTCCCATGAATGTGGGGAGCTGCTGGTGGTAATTTCTGTCCTTGTTGGTACTCAAGGCACTGCCCCACTAATGCGGCTATGTCTGCATCCAGTCCTGGCCAGCAGACATAACCTCTCGCCAACATCTTCATTTAGGAAACCCCTGGGTGACCCTGGTGAAGTTCAGCCACTATCTGGCAGTGACTTTTGCTCAGGACAATCACTCTTGCTTCCCATAATAAATGCCTTCCTCTACAATGATCTGGTCTCTCTGGGTCCAGAAAGAATTCAATTCTGGCTGTGATCGCCCTTTGGTTTGCTCCATCACCACCAGCTGTTTCAGTTTTACCAGGACCAGGTCTTCCTGCTTCCAAAGTCAGATATTGTCAGATGTGTCTGGAAGTGTGTTCACAAAATTTAAAACCATTACGGACTCTTCTAGTTGTGGCACCACCGATGGTATCTGCCAGCGGGAGATGGCTCAATGCATCTGCATTTGTTACTTGGCCTCCCAGACAATGTTCCAACTGATAATTTAATGCACTTATTATTATAGCCCACTGCCGAATTCGGTCTGCAGCTATGGGTGGCTCTGCCTTGTCCTCTTCAAGTAGGGGTTTTTAGTCTGTAATTATTACAAATTTATGTCGATAAAGGAGCTTCCTGACTCCAAACCTTCCTTCTCTAACAGGGCATAATTACGTTCTGCATTAGCCAATAGCCAAAGCTTTTGGGTGTTCCTCTCCTTTGAGCCACTTTTGAGCTAATACTACATCGACGCTTTACAGAGAGGCATCGCATATCAATACCAGATCTCACTTGGGATCATAGTGTGCCAACACCTTAGAGGATGATAGTTTTAAACAGTCGTGGAATCAAAGTGTAAATGCTCTTAAACATTAATATGCCATTAATGAAAGGAAAGCCAAAATAATTCTGAAATATATTACTATTAATTTCAGGAAACAACATCAGTTTTTGAAAATAAGATTTATGTTGCATAAAAAACACAACAGTCAGCATTTGTATTTTTGGAAAAGACCAAGGGATGACTCATTTTCACATCAAGGGAACTCTTTCATCAGCAAAAACTTGATATACAAAAGGCTGGAAAATTCCACTCCAAGTTTCTTGCTTCAATAATCTGAAAGAAAACGCTTCCTCTCAGCTCCAAGTAGCATTATTGTCTTTCCATGATTTCTCATTCCATATGATCCTTTGTAAAATACCACAAACCCTCTCATCACAAATGATTAGTTCTGTTAAAGGTTAGCATGTTACGATAAATTTTCTCCACTTAATGTATAAGACATGTTTAAGTGGGAGGTAAAGTAAGATACGGTTGAAGAAGTCCTATTTGTCAGTAATAAAGCAAATAAATCCAAGATGTGAAACAATATTTGGTAACTCCAAATAAACATGTAGATGCTTTATCAAAATGCCTCCTAGCCAGTATGAATCAATATTTAAATTCAGTCTACGATCGATGACTTTGCAAAAACATTAGATAGCTGCATCTGAAACTTACATCAAATAGATTCTGTTCAGGAAAAGGTGAGAACCTATTGGAGTAATTGACTTTTTAAAAAAAAAGTATTGGTGATAAATTTGATTGCAAACATAGAAACTAGGAGCAGAAGGCCATTCAGCCCATTAAGCCCGCTTCACCACTCATTGTGAACATGGCTAAACCTCTATTTCAACACCACATTTATTCTTTCCAACTTGAGTAACTTGGAATCCACAACATTCTGTTTTGGAGAATTCCACAGTTTCACTGACCTTTCAATGAAGAAAATGGCCTAATCTCAATCCTAAATGGCCTTCCCATGTCCAGAGATCTTGACTCTTAATTCTAGATTCCCCAACCAGGGAAAACTTCCTTCCTGAATCTAGTCTGCCCAGTCCTCTTACAATTTGATACATTTAATCAGATTGTCTGTCATGCATTTAACAAATGCAGACCCAGTTAAACCAATCTCCCCTCAGAAGTCCATCCTGCCATCCCTGGTATTAGTCTAGTGAACCTTTGCTGCACACCCCCTATGGCAATTATATCTTTTCTTAAGTAGGAAGACCAGAACTGTACATAACACTCTCAGTGTGTTCTTACAAAAGCCCTGTGTAACTACAGTCAGACATCCCTACCTCTGAACTCAAATCCTCTTGCGATGAAGACCAATATACTATTTGCTTTCCTAACTGCTTGCTGCACCTTCTTGTCTCCTTTTGTTGACAAGTGTATGAGGACACCCTGATCCCTTCATACATCCACATTCCCCATACGTCACCATTTAGATAACACTCTGTCTTCCTGTTTTTCAGACCAAAGTGTATAATTTCTCATTTAGCTACATTATATTGCTTCTGCCTTGTGCCTCCTCAAAATTCATAATCCTTCCAATTTTATGCTATCAGCCAACTTGGAGATGTTGCAGGAACAAAAACAAAGTTGCTGGAAAAGCTCAGCAGGTCTGGCAGCATCTATGAAGGAAAAAACAGAGTAAACATTTCGGGTCCGGTGACCCTTCCTCAGAACCGGTTCATCAGAACCCACTCTGTTTTTTCCTTCACAGATGCTGCCAGACCTGCTGAGCTTTTCTAGCAACTTTGTTTTTGTTCCTGATTCACAGCATCCGCAGTTCTTTCAGTTTTTATTGGAGATGTTGCATTTAGTTTTCTCATGCAGGTCATTTATGCATATTGTGAATAGCTAGGCCCAAACATTAATCCCTGTGGTACAGCCTTAGTACCACCCGCCTCCTAAAAAAAAACTCATTTATTCCAACTCTTGTTTTCCTGTCTGCTAAGTAGTTCTCAATCCATGCCAATATACCCCTTCTCCCGTATGCTTTAATTTTGCCCACTAACCTCTTATGTGGGACTTTATCGAACGCCATTTGAAAATCCAAGCGTACCACATCCATTGGTTCTCCCTTATGCATACTACTAGCTAGATCCTCAAAAAACCTGAGTAAATTTTTCAAGCATGATCTATTTTTCATAAATCCATGTTGGTTTTGTCCAATCCAAATAATGCTTTATAAGGGTACTGTTGTCACATATTTTATAATAGATTCTTGTTATTTTCTCACATACTGATGTTACATTAAGCTGGTCTGTCATTCTCTGACTTTTCTCTCCCTCCATTTTTAAACAGTGGAGTTACATTTACCACCCTGCAATCTGTAAGAACTGTTCCAAATTCTGCAGAATTTTGCATGATGGCTACCAGTGCATCCAATATTTCCGGTACTACTTCCTTTCATACTCTGGGATGTAGATTATCAGGCCTCAGTGATTTGTCAGCCTTTAACTCCATTAAGTTTCTTAGCACTATTTTCTTATTGGTACTGATTTCATTCAATCCCTCCTTCTCATTAGACCCTTGGTTCCCTAACATTTACAGTAGGTGGTTTGCGTCCTCTTTTATGAAGATAGAGCAAAAGTATGTGTTCAATTCTTCTGCCATTTCTTTGTTTCCTCATTATAATTTCACCAGTTTATGGCTGTAAGGGACCTATATTTGTCTCTACTAATCATTTTCCTCTTCACACATTTATAGAAGCTTGGCATGGGGACAACAGCACATAATCACACTGGATGCACAATTTGTGCTGCTTGCTTATCTAAATGATTCCAGCATGTAGCCCAGCAGGCCCAGTAAATTGTGGCTAACATGATGTTCAATGATGCCATTTTGTGGTTTACTACGTGTTATTCTGCATGACATATACCCTAGATAGTCAGATTCTTCGGAAGGCAGATGTCTGAAGTTTATTTACAAAACTAACAATTTACAAGGCTAAGATACCACAGACCTACACACATGGCATTGTCTCTATGCTTACTGATGCTACTGAACCTCACAAATACATAGAATTGATTGACTACACTGGTTTCTCTAAACAGAGAGAGTGACTGCAGACAGGATAGGTACCTTTATACGAGAATGTCATGTAACTGTCTTAAAAGTATAGAATCTTGGGTCTGGAATCTTTGCCAATTTACAAAACACAGCTAGCCTGGGCCTCCTAAATAATTGCTGAACTCTTGCATAAGAGAGATATTGAAACAGTCTCTGGAAGATTTCTTTAACAGGAAATGGACATCAAATAGTGCGACAAGCAGTGGAAAATTCTCCCAGGATTTCCCATTGCAAGTAATGACAAGGGAGCTTGAAAGAAAAGGAGAAATGTCATGTTTCCACAGGAGGACCAGGAGGCTTGCAAGGCGCATCCAGGGAGGAAGCAGGAATTGGTGAGCAGGAATATAAATTCCTGGAGAACCACAAGTGTCATAACAAGTTTAATGACATATTGTTCGCTCTCTCTTTCAGGACAAGACACCCTGAAGTAGCAGAGAATCAGAGTCACAGGCACGCATGCGTCTTCCTGATCCTGACAGAGACATTGGTGCTCAGCATTATAATGCTAGCTATTACTGAGACTTTTACAACCACGATTGCTGAGAACAATTGAGATGATGGTACATTTCTGCCTGCTGCTCCTTCTCAAATCTCACCTCAGTATCCCCCTCCTACTTGGAGAATAGGCTGCAGTTTGTGTCACCCTAAAATCTACCCTCACCACAACCCTTCCCTTCTGCACATCTGCTTTCACATACCCAAGGACTGCCACATGAACAGGCAGTGCAGCCTTATGAGGAAGGTCGATAGTTTCAATTGAAAGTAACCCATATCTTCATCTGAGAATCACAAACATCAGCTTAGATTCTAATGGCTGTTCAAATCTTAGAAAATGGGGTACAGTCAGAATCAAAATATGGTGAGTAACCAGGCATAAGTGGGCTAAATTCAGGTCATGGAAAGTGATAGCTTTTATGCCCAAGTCAGTGGAGGGTAAGATCACAGACAAGTTATTCTACAGGAAACACAGCTGATGATTGCAATGAAGTCACTTATAAGAGGATGCTGATGGCCATACAAACCAAGGTTCTTAGCATAATGGCAGACCTATCACAGAGCACTGGCAAGAAGCATAGAGGTATCTGGCTTCAAACTGGCACAAAACTCTGCACAGAGTTTGAAGCCTGAGCTTTTTGGTGTAGACGTAATTGTCGTCTGCATGGGAGCACTTGTGGATTTACCCGTGATGCAACAACTGGTGGCCAATATCTCATCTTGCACTGTTGCCTTGGCAAATCACCCAGCATCCAGTGCAGCAGTGAAAGCGTGTTGCCATAAAAGCCCAACTTGATGCAGCACAGGCTCTGACTACTGTATTATTAGTTGTGGGTTATTGGTTGTGGGTGGGCCATGCCCCCATGGCAACAATTCACAGAGAACTCAGCAGGCCACCAGGAACTTGGATGCTTACGGATGGTTCCCCCAGGTAGTGCAAACAGCAGAACCATTGCCAGTGGTTTGCTCCACAACATTCCTGGTTGATGCATAACTCTCATTCTGGGAACATTATCCTCATACGATTGGGTGACGGAGGGAGTCATTAGCCAGGCATACTGAGGGCATCAACTAGCAAACAGCGTCTTATTTGTCATGGCAAGCCCAAGATGGCAGGTGCATAGGATTGTCTGAACTGAATGTATCATGGCTGCTGTCAAGAAAGCAGACATTCATTGAAATCTCTTGGGCATTAACAATGTGGTTGCTGCTATGATTATAGAAAATCTCCCCATTAAAATGTAAGGCCTTCAGAATCACATATGTACTGTTGATTAACACACTGCGTGATTGGGAATACCACCTGCCTTCTCCTCCTTCTGCTCTCTAATCAGTGAGAAAATGATGAAGGTTTCTCTACTTCTGCACAGGGCCTTTGTCATCTGCCCAATGCCATCATTGACAGAGAACTTTCAGACACTGCTGATGTCATGGACTCTACCTGACGTGGAAATGTAGGCATGAAAGTTTCCAACAATGCAGTCCTCACACTGCTGTGCAGTTCCAGGTGACAGAGCAGGAATGTAATCACCGCTGGGAAGGGCTCCATTGGAATATATTCTGATGCTATTGAGAGCCCTCCTATTCCTTCTCCCTCTGTTCACTACCTCCCTGCTCTGCCACCAGTGCTCCAACCCCAAGTTATCCTGCAGCCCAAGAGGGGCTGCGACTAGTCTCATTACTGAAACAGACTTTCTCCTGAGACATCAACCAACTTCTGCAACCTTATCAAAGTCCAGCATCACTTATTGACAAAACAAGCTGTTTGTAAAATTTCTCCAATAAGACAGGAATAGTGCAGACATTAACTTTGTACCAGAACAAAAGCAGGTAAAAAGCTGCAATTTAGTCTGCCAGTCTTATATATGGCTGTAGGGATAAGGGATGGGGGAGGGCTGCATTTGTGGAGGGGCATTTGTGGATTCTCTTCTGCATAGAAAATGATAAAGGCTGCTATGTGGATCTGTTGGTTCAAATTGGCAAATCAGTGCCAAATCAACATTATTCTCGCATCATGATCCACTTACAATGCTTCCAGTGCACATGGCACCACTCACTTTGGCATCCTGTAAATTAAGGCACACTGTGTTCGCAGCAGCGGGAAGCATTATAGCCAACATTTCCTTAGGTTCCAGATATCCATAACACTACAGAGCCAAGTTGAGTTGTCTTACAGTCTTATAAATATGGACTAAGTTGTCTACCACAGCAGAGTTAAAAATGTTATTGCATTTTTACTCATAAGAATGTCAACACCCTGCCACTCATCAGAAATAACAGCAGTGGTATTCATTTCCTCTGAAATCAGGATGGCTGTCTTCCAATTTTATTTCCCACTAAGAAACATAGTTCACCTCCCCAACGTCAGTGAACAACCTAACAACAATTACACTCTTAGCCTCAAACTGCCTTGGACCCTATTTCCCATCAATCATACAGTCAACACTGAAAAAAAAACAAAACTTTTTCAAGATGATGGGAAGTGAGGGAGTGTCAGGGATTTATAATATTTATTTATGAAATTAGAACAGTGAACAGCTTTGTTTAACACCACTAAAGTAATTTACATGGAAGTTCCAATGGGATGTTTAGATGTGAATCATACAGCCATCAGAGACCTTGAGTTACATTTTCCATATTGCACAAATCTGCTCAATATGGAGACCAGCAAACAAGTGATCTAAATCAAAAATGTATCACCTCTGGAGATTCAAGTTCAAATTGAGCCAGGGGACAGTTAATGAAGATTAGCTCCCCAGATGGCTGTTAAGGGTTACAAGAAAAAGTTGCTGACAATTAGAATTCAGTCCCAGTGGATATGACTCCACAGCAAAAAAATGCCCAGTGTTTGGTAATCCCTATTTCAAGAGAGTTAGATTGAGCAACTCTGAAATTGCTTGTTATCATCTGATGATCTTTTGAGGCAATACAGTCAATCTTAAAAGTCCAACTTTTGTGCCCAAGCCTGGATCAATATAACCCATTCAGCATCTCCTCATATAATCTTACTTTCCCAATAATATAGCATTATTTCCTTTCAGCAAAACTGAATCTGCCTTTAGATTTCAGATTTCAGTATATTTCTGAGTATTTTCTCCTTCTGTATGTCATGTAAGATAAACAAATATTTATTTACATTTATACCAGAATTACTTTTGGTAAGTTTAAGTCGGGCTGAAATTAAATAGTTGTGCCTATATCAAATTTTCTGAGATTTCCAGTATAGTTACAAATACATTTCAGGTTTGTGTGGAGACTGTAATAACAAATATGTGTGAAAAACTGCTTGTAAGTGTGATTTAAAGAGATAGGTGCAAAAGAGGGGACTGGTACAATTTGAAAACATAATTTGAAAAACTTTTGATAGTCTCAAAATGCATGTAGGATCATAAGCAGCCTTTTCTAAGGTAAGAGGAAAAAGCGACTAAAGGTTGTTAACATTCGTTAAGTGCTACTAGTCAAACAATGTGAGCTTTTAATCGCAGTACTAGTGAAAGAATAATGCGATAGGGTGCTCCTAAGCAACCATCTAATGGTTAAATAGGTAATCATATACCATAACAATACTATTGCAAATCCCAACCTATTTGAGAAAAGGAGCTTCCCGCTCTACACTAATTATTCATCAAGTCAGGTATTCTATTATGATCCCAACTGATGTTATTACGAAACACGTCAAATCCCAGACTGAATTCCAGCTTAATAGATCATATTTTAATTAATGAGGTGGTTTTTCTCTGAAACACAACTACTCAATGCTTAGGATTTGATTTTAACCACAAAACAGAAGTTTATTACACCAAAGAACTGATGATAAAATAGAATGAACCATGCTATTTACATATAACCTGTATTTTTATAGATTTTTAAACACCGTAAAAACACAATTTCATCTATCCCAATACTACCACTTTATAGTGTTTACAAACCAGAGAGAGTTCGCTTCTCTATCATATCTATAGGTTTAACTTAACTGTTTCTTTCGATTCTCACTTTGGATTTGATAGCTTCTTCCTTGATTAGTCATATAATTTAGACATTCTCCACTTCATAAATCCCCTCTCAGGTTCTAACCAAGCATTTCTATTCTGGAATCTTCAAAATAAAATCCTTACACTGAGGTAATATATTTCCTAACATTTCTGAATTAATTATTTTCTCAAGAAGAAGCTGTTCACACAAGCTTTTCAAACAATGGATTTTTAGCCTATGCAACATAAAAGTCTTCATCTTTCTAAATTGAAAACAAACTAACGCTCCTCAATATTTGCTTTGTCCACTCATAAAACTATCACAATGTAAACAAATTCCTATTGTCATGCAAGGACTCTCTCTCTCTCATACTGGATTAAAAAAACATGGCTCCTGAAACCCTGACAAGTTAATCATTAAAGTCACAGTCCGGCTAGACCATAGGGCTGCTCTCTCATTTGAGAGAAAAAACAGGTGGTGGTTTAACCTGAGGGTCACCATGCCTCTGGTAAGAGAGAGGTTGAGAAGGACCATCCAAGCATGGTGACCTCAGACACAGTGCAGGACTTGAACCCATGCTGTTCGCATCACTTTGCATCACAAAAGTACTGTCCAGCCAAGTGAGCTTTAATGGGATAGCAGGAGGTGCTCTATGACAAGAGACCAGGACATAAGGATCTAAGAAATTACAGCAGAACAGGTCAAAATCAAATACTTAGTGGTGATGTTAGACTTCTGACAAAATGGAAGCAAAATCGACAAAGTGGCCGCAGCCATGCACACAAAACCAGCATGGATCAGCATTAACCTTTTGCAGGCCTTAGTTGAGTGTGCAAAGATGAAATATGTCCAGAGTTAATAACTCTTGGGAATTAAGGTGATGCCCATTCTGCCATGACCACACAGGAGAACCCGCTATCACCTTGTCGTTATTTCTCAACTCTGTAGATTGTCAGAGAGCTTTGTTGGAATGAGGAAATATATTTCGTGCTTTGTGACATATTTCAGGAACAACAATTTTTGGTGGGGCCTCTATTGCAGTTAATTTAGACCACGCATTATTAATGACCAAAAGTTAGCATGTTGACTTAAACTTTTACTCCTGGATGAGATTCATTTATATTTTACAGACAAGCAACCCTAAAGCACACTCACAGTTTTAAACTGTTTCGAACAAACAGAATTTGTCAAAGTCGAGTAAATGGCCTCAAGAATTGAATTGAATTGAATCATTTATTGTCACATGTATTCAGCATAAAATACAGTGAAAAGTTTATACCGTTGCCATGAATAGGCACCATTCTCATTAATTTAAAATAAAATAAAAAATGAAGAAAGATAACTTAAAAAGAGGCCAACTTTTCCTTCTCAGCCATTACAGTCCTGTTCCAGGCTTCAGCAACCCATGCCATGCCATCGCCACAGGGTCCCACTCCAGGTTTCACCAGACCACGCCATGCTGTCACCAGAGTCCCACTCCAGGCTTCACCAGCCCATGCCATGTTGCCGCCAGAGACCCGCTAAGATTCCATGTGCTGCTCCATTCTCCATCAATTGTCAATGTTGAAACCTACTCATCATTCATATCATGACAGTTTGAGGAAGCAAAGCAAATGCAGCACAGCTATAGTCACTGCACTCATGAATATCTGTTACAAGCTCTGCAAGAGTTTTCAAAGAAATGGGATAATACAAATTCTTCTTTCATAGAACTCAACCACAAACATCCAAACAAGTTCTATTTATAATCTATTTTCATGTTATATTATTCAATCACTTAACTCAAATAGGCTGGTAATGTGAAGCCAGGCATCATTGTTTTGAGTATTTGATGTTCTTAAAAGTCAACTAAACTGTACAGCTTCCCCATGGGCAATTTTCACATATCATTAAAGACAAATCCGCATGGACATTAATATGTAACTGAATCTGGTGTGTAAAATATATATGTGAGCCACTTAACTTCACATTTACAAAGTTTTAATTTCTGACTCTCTCAGTTCAGTGGTTGCATTGATTTCCATCTGTTTTGTCAGTGTTCTCTATTCATGGCACTTATCTATAAGACTGGGATAAAGCAGTATATAACATCACCCATGGCACTAGTTAAAAATAACAAAGCAACTGTAAGAAATGCATTGTGCATGCCAGACAGCCACAGTTACCACATGAAACATAAAGGTACCAGAACTGAGAGGCTGCTCAGCCGAAAGCTCTTTCCTCAATGAAAAACAAGGCTAGAAAGTAATCCTAATAGAGGCCTTCAAAATCATTCATAGCTTTGATGGGGTATATGTAAAGAATATAGCCCAGATCTCCTGGTCTCCAGATCGTCAGAGAATGGGTGTACAACTTAAGATATGTGTCAAGATCACCCCAGAGGACCCAACGCACTAACTCCTTGGGAACTGCACAGGAAGTCTAAACTTCCAGCATAAATGCCCCTGTTCTTCAGAATCCTCTGAGAAACTCTCCACCTCTAAATTATAGTCAGAGAGTTCAAACACATACCTTCCTGAACCGAATGTCTAACTCCTGGTTAAATGCACAACCAAAACCCCAAACCCTCAGCTGACCCCTGACTTGTTCCCTGTCCCTCCAACTATCTACTGACCCTCCTACTACTTTGCTGACTCCCGACTATTCCCAAACACTTGACCTCATACCTGTCAGCTGACTCCCTGATCCTTCAACCCTGAATTGATCACTGACTCTCCCAACCCCTGAATTCCCTGACCACAGAAGACCCTATGACCATCCAACTCCCTCTTGACTCACTCTGAATTGCCCTGACTGCCCAGTACCCTTCCTGATCTTCCGATCCCCCAAGACACCTCAGACCTCCTCTGATGGTCCAAACCTCCCTCAACCCCTCAACTTGACCTAATTTCTCCGCCCCACCCACCTACACCCTACCAAGCCAACAGCCTACCTACCAGAGTTACTACTCCCCTCAAGTGGAAATGTTGGCCCAAATCTTTCAAAGAGTAGCAATGACCATTAATTTGTCTGTCTGCTACTATTTTATGAGCATCAGAGAAGGTTTGAGGGGTTTTGGGAGATTGAAAGGGTGTTGGAGGGTCACAGCAATTCACAGTGAGTACAATGAGGTGTCACAAACATAAGATAATTTCTAATAAAGATTTGAGGGAAAAACATCCTCACCAATATAATGGTTAGAAGATGGAATGATTGAGGGAAATGTCACTGGTGTCATTAAGGGGAAGCTTTAAGTACCTGAGTAGGAAAGGAAGTAAAGGATATGCAGATGGGATTAGTTAATTTCAGAGGAGTCATAAACATTGCTATGGATCTTATAAGAGAAAAGGCCTGTTTCTGTGCTGTAAATTCAATGTACTTCGATGGAACAACAATGACAACATACTACTTTCTCTCTTTTGACACTCCTGCCAAGTGTTATATCATTTGGAAATATCTCATCTTTTTCCAGGCATGTGCATTCCGTGGCAGGAATGTTCAAAAGGGCATTGTTTCATCTATAATTCACTGACAGTGCATCATATTGCCTCACTAGGGAGTGCTTGCCTGATAACTCCTTCTTCCATGTCATAGTTTAACAAGTTAACAGATGGTATCAATATATGAACATAAGAATATAATGAACTCCAGGAATTCTACATTGTAGCAATTTTAAATAAGAACAAGATCATTCCAACATTTCAAAGTGATCTGAAGTCTAATCAGTTATAGAAAGAAAAGACTGAAAGATTTTACTTTGATTTAATGTATTAGCATTTCTTTCAGAAATATTGAAATCGAATGATAGAGTCGTACAGCATAGGAACAGAAATCATAATGACAAATTAGTGGCTGATCTGTATCTTTCTTAGTGGCATTGGTTGAGGAATGAATGTTGGTCAAAACACTGGAAGAACTTGTTTTAATTTTTCAAACAGTCATCTTTAAATTCCACTTGAGCCATCAGGGCAGGTAAAGATAACACAACAGGTCAACATATATTCCTTTAGAGTCATGGAATTAGAAAATCATTACGATACAGAAAGGAGGGCTTTCAGAACATCATGGTTGTGGCAGCAGTTTACAAAAGCAGACCCACATAGAGACATCTAGTCCTATATCTATGTTGTTCCCCTGAAAGCCTGCACATTCTTTCCCTCAGGCATTTATTAAATTCTGTTTTGAAAGGCACTATTGAATCTGCCTCCAACATCACCTCAAGCATTGCATTCCAAATTTGAACCACTCACTGTTTAAATACATTTTTCATCCTATCATTGGTTCTTTTACCAATCATCTCCAATCTGTGTCTTTTGGTTCTTAACTATTTTATCAATGAGTAGTTTCTCTCAACAAAGAATGTCTAGACCCCACAAAATTTTCAACATTTCTATGTAATCTTGTCCTATCTTTCTGTTCTCTCAGGAGTACAACTCCATATTTAAAGTCGATCATCACTAAAATTCTTATTATAATTCTTCTCTACAATCTCTCTAAGTCCTTTCACCTCCTTTCAAATTGGCAATGATCAGAATTGGAAAAAATGAGGCCAAACTTGTGTTTTATAATGGCTCATCATAAATTCCTTGCTTTTGTACTCTGTTTCTATTTCTATGATCCCATCTCCCTTTTTAAACACTTACTCAACCAACCCTGCCACCAGTAACAATTTATGTTTATACTTCCATGGCTCTGGATTCCTGTACCCTCTAATTTGTATTGATGCCCTCATTCTTCAAACCGAAACGTGTCAGTACTCTCTTCCCTGTGTTAAACTTTATTTGTCAGCCCATTCTGCCGGCCTGTCCATGTTCCCTTGAAGTTTATCATCATCCTCCACACAGTTTTACACTAATTCCAGGTTTTGTGTCACTTGCAAATTTTGAAATTGTGCCCTGTGTACCCAAACTTGGGTTATTAACTTAGAAACTAGCCCTACGACAATCCCTGGGAAAGCCTATTGTAGAATTTCCTCAAGTCCAAAAATATTCCCACCAATGCACTTTGTTTCCAGTCACTCAACTAAACCTTTCTATGTTTTTCAACTTTGTTGACAGGTCTATTATTTGGCACTTTATCAAATCAATTGAAGTTAATCCACACCACATCAAATGTACCTTTTTCATCTTTCATCTCATTCACTATTACATTTGTCATCCAGTAAGCTCTGGCTTTGTATGCCAGACCTTTTGCCTCGTTGTAATGTATCAAAACCAACTCCGCTTTAAAGGTGGTTTATTATTCCAAACTTTAATTTCAGCTACCTGGGATCTGTTCTCACTTCATTGACAATAGCCATCCTCAAATTAAGCATTTTTGGTGGATTGCTTCATGTACTTTTCCGTGACTAACCTCAATCTCATAATACAATATGATCACTGTTGCTTAAATAAGCAACACTTGAACTATCTCATTCCCTAAAACCAATGTCTCCTGTATTATTGGGCTACAAATGGTGATCATGAGAATAATCCTGGACAAACTTCTAAAAGCTTTCCCTCTCTCTGCTCTTTAGCCTAAAACTATCTCAGTCTATATTAGGATAATTAATGTGCCCCATTCACAACTTTGTGTATGGCTGTAACTTCCTCTATATCTTTCCCATTGGGTTGTAGTCTATGGAATACACCCAGTATACACTTCTGTTGTATCTTAACTCTCTAATAATGTTGATTCTGCCCATGACCTTCAAGAACAACCTCTCACTCACATCAGTGTTATGCTACTCCTTAATCAATTCTGCCACCTTCTCTCCTTTCTTTCCTTCCCTGTCTTTCCTGAGCAATTTGTATTCAGGAATTTTAAAACACTGCCCTCCACTTTCTGAGCAGGACCCTTCTTCAGAAGAAGGGTCCTGACCCGAAATGTCAACTTTCCTGCTCCTCTGATGCTGCCTGGCCTGCTGTGTTCCTCCAGCTCCACTCTGTGTTATCTCTGACTCCAGCATTGGCAGTTCTTACTACCTCCATTTTCTGAGTCAGGTTCCCATTAACACTACAATATCATTTTCCCATGTGGTTACTTGTAGGTGCAATACACCAACCTTATTTACCAAGCTTTGTGCATTTATATAAATGCAATGTAAACCTAATGTTGGCCTTAATATATTCTCTTTTACCATGACAGCTGTTGGACTATGATAATGATGTTAATTATTAGATTGGTTTGAAGGAACGTTATGGTTTTGTTTCAGTTATCTTTTTAGAAGTTTTGTTTGAATTTCTGCTAGTGAGACAGTTAACAATGAAGGAAGTTACTTATGAGACTAAACTTAAATGACTTAATACTGTCAAAAGATCTGGTTTAAACAATTGCATCTAGTGTAATTCAAGTTTTGCTCTTCAGCATTAAAGAAATAAGTAAAAATTATCAGCTGAACTTAGCAACTTGAATGAAATAGGACACTTCTATATAAAGAAAAACCATGGGAAGAATCTTCCCAGCATTGAATGATATATGCCATAGCAAGAAAGTTAGGAAAATCAAAGGAGATGGCGAGCAAGGAGCTTTTCCCATCTACAGCAAAAAGTTCTGTTTTCTAACCAAGTGCTGAATGGCAAGATGGATTCTTTTTAGTGAGCAGCAATAGGTCTATTTGCATGCATTAGCAGGTCATTAGTAGTTAATCTCACTTTATTTGCAATGATATGTTGTTTCCCATTCTCCCACCTGCCAAACAGGAACCAGACTGCAACAATTCCTGACATGGAAGTCAGAACAGTTACCTGGCAACTCCATGCACCAACATCTCATGGCATGAGCAGCAACCACACATATTCCCCATCCACAGGCTCCTGGCACATTTCTGACCCAATTATGGTATGGTTCTATACTTCAATGCTGTACTTTGGAGCAAACTGGCACCATTCAATGGATTGCTGCTGCAAGGACATTGCACCCAGGGGTGGCCACCCAGCTTACAGTTTGGACCAGGTTGCACCTCAAGGCTGCTCACTTATTCTCTTAGCACTTACTACTTTGTGCCTACTTAGATTTTTGCAGCATCTTTGCCTTGTCTTTTGAAAGTTTTCGCCTCAACCAGAACTAATGGTACTTCATAAAAACCGAAAGAACTGCAGATGCTGTAAATCAGGAACAAAAACAAAGAGCTGAGGAAGGGTCGCCGGACTCGAAACATTAACTCTGTTTTTTGACTCCACAGATGCTGCCAGATATGCTGAGCTTTTCCAGCAACTTTGTTTTTGTTCCTTATGGTACTTCAGTCTCATCTAGCTTTTTAGCACACACACAAAACCAAACACACAAGTATGTCAAGGTTATCAACTGTGATCAGTCACGGCGTAGACATATTGTAGCACGGCACCATGCCATGTCACCCACATACGTGGGTGTATGTGTCAACAGCATACACAGCAAATACACTGCATGTGCATCAACCAAATGGCTGTGTCTCAAAGTTTAAGGGGGGTGCTCCTCAGTCAGTTCAAGGAGCTGGCTGTCAATCAGGGGGTCCCATTACAGTAGGTCTTGAGCATCGGACACAGTTACTCATCCACTCACAGCAGTCAGGTTCAGGGAAATTGGATCATTACTGTCCACAGAGTGGACCACATTCAGCCCTACAGGGGAGTCACGTTAAGCCAGTTGGAGGGATGCATCCAGATCTGTTAGAGGGTGTGTTCAGCCAGCAGTCAAAGCTGTACATCCATGTTGGTCGGGATCTGGGAAGTGAGTGGTCAGTCATGTAGATCTTCTGAAAGAAAGTGAACATGGAGTTATCAGGGAATAATGTTGTGTTAGGGAAGTTGAGGAAATCAAAGCTGGGGATTGGAGGCAGCCACCTGGGATGCAGAGGGGACATGAATAGTGAAGAGGGGACTTTCAACATATAAGGCAGGGAGATGATAGTGCATGGGACACTGCAGAATGTGGGGTTTTCGGCACTCATCACCACAATGGCCTTGACAGGGTACAGATACTAGGCAAAACTAAAGTGTAGTCCTGGGGATCAGAGGATAATGATGAAAGCTGCAAACATGGTGTGTGGGAACACATGGAGGATCAATACTGATTACTGGACAGGGAGTTCCAGGAAGCAAAGTACAAAGGATTCAGGGAGGAGAGGGGCTTTACTTATCAGATTTACCATAATTGAATCAAAATGCACACTGCAAATGAAGAACAGCTACAAGCCCACCCAGAATGGGTGGAGACAGAGCTTCTTTTGCTACCTGAGCACATGGGTTCTAGTTCTGAGCAACGTGAGGCCCTTAAAAGGGCAATTGCATTAATCAGCCACTTTTGCAATACACGTTGAAATTATCTGTAATCATCATGTTATGCATGTGAAATTCATGCATTGTTCAACTGTATGGGGTGCAAATACTGCTCATAAACAATCTTGACCATATCACTGGTCAATGCAAGTTGAAGATAGTCATCTCTGTGAAGTAGATGTAATCATGGGCGAGCTTAAAAGTGGGACCTGCGGGTCACAATTCACCAAGTTACTGCAATATCTCAAAGCTACACAGATACCGGGAACTGATAACCTCCCGCCCTGAAATGTTACCATCATGCAACATCCTCTCATGTGAAATGGTGCCTTTTAATGGGTGACGTGAGGCTGGGAGAACAAGGTCTCAGTATTCCTGCAGCACATAAATCTCTTATTGTCTCTCTGACAAGTCTCGATGCTTTCGTCACAATAAGGTCCAATGTCAAAATTGCATATAGGGACATTCTATGTCCCTCCTTTTTGGAGTGCTCCATGTCCCATTGGATGCAGTAGTGTGCTAAACCATTGTTTGTAAGTGATACAATTATCAATGGCTTTCATAACAAATAACTTATTCTGTTTCTTATTGTCCCAACAAAGATTTATTGGAAGTGTGACTGATGGATCCAGACACAACAGGATATACCATTACTGTTTCTGTCATGCAATGGAAGGACAGAGAAATGGAGGAGGAACGGTTGTGCCAGGAAGCCCAGGACCAGCACCAACCTCCAGCAGTTGTTGAACAGCCTCCACATGAAGAGATCACTGGTGAAAGACCCCTTCAGCATGTTCAGAAGACACAGGTGGATCAGAGTCCATTGTCACAATGCTAGTGTCAGCACAGGCTAAGGATGTCCCAGGGTGCTATCACAAAACTATGCCAGCTACTAGGGTGGCACCTGGGTCCTGAAGAAGCGAATAGCTATCCTACCCCTGCAGGTGTCAAGGTACAGTTATGCTCAACTCTTATGCAACTAGCTCCTTCCAAGAAGCCACTGGAGGGCTGTGGGTTCTTTCAATCCTCAACCCACCAATGCACCAATGCTGCTCCTGAAGCAAGTTGTGACAGATCACACCGCGTCATCTTACTTCCCCATGACAAGGTCAATACTAAATCCCAGACAGTAGGCTTTGTCAACGTTGCGGCTTCCCCCAAGTGGAGGGCACCAATAGACCGCACAGACATTGTGTTCAGAGAGCGACATCATCACACAGCAGACTTCATCAACAGAAAGGATTCCATTCTATTAAAGTACAAGTTATCTGTAATCTTTGGTATCAGATCTTAGAAGTCTGTGTCAGGTATCCTGGGAGCTGTCACTTTCCTGTTGCATATCAAGAGCCAGATGCCTTACAAGGATGTTTACTGGGAGACAACAGCTATCTTCTGCAACCTTTGTTGATGTTTCTATGAGCCAACCCCCTGACTGAGGCAACGTGTAAATCCAAATCAGCACATTCTTTGACAAAGTGGAAAAGACAGTTGACCTCCTGAAGGTGAGGTTCTGATGCTCACAATCTGGTCAGAGTGTGCTACGTAATCCTTGGAAGATGAGCAAGTGGAACAGGCAAAATATTGGAGGCTAAATAGCTGGGAGAGTGGCAGCAGTCTTCCATGTGGAAAGATGAGAACTTTGAGAAGGATGAATATCACTTTTCACACGATTATGTCAGGTGCTACAGGACAGACAGAATGTGATTGACATCTGGTTCCAATAGATGCAAGGCTGGATGCAGTGATCAATCATTGACTGTAAATTTGTTGTTGCTCAAAAGTCAAGCAATCCGTTTCTGTTCAGAGAGGCAAATGCAAACGTTTGTTTGCTTCTTGTTCACTTCTGCTGTTGCTGAATGAAAGCGAATGATGTGAACCATTTGAAGGCTTTCCTGCATACACAGTGAGCAATGAGATAAATTTGGGTTAAACCGTACCACTGACTTTGACAGGGTTGCAAGGTAGGGTGGGAATAAGAACAGATAAACTGTGTGGTGTGGATCAGAAACAGTAATAGATTTATAGACGCAAAAATATTTGTAGTCACTGAATGTGGTCATTCAGCCCATTGTGTCCACATCAGTCAACAACAGTCTGACTACACTAATCCCATTTTCCAGCTCTTGGCCCCTAGCCCTGGAGGTTATGGAAACATTAGTGAATACTGCTTCAATGCTTCAAGAGTTCCTGACTCAACCAGCTCTTCAGGCAGTGATTTCCAGGCTCCCACCAACATCTGGGTGAAAATATTTCTTCCCAATACCCCTCTTAGTTTTCTATCTCTTACCTTACATCTATAGCCCTGGGTATTGACCCCTCTACCAATGGAATATGCGCCTTCCAATCCACCCTACCTATGCTCCTCATAATCTTACATACTTCTATCAGGTTCCCTCTCAACCTTCACTGCTCGAAGGAAAACAGCCTATCCAATCTTTCCTTATAGTTCAGAGGCTCCAGCCTAGGCAGCATCCTGATACATCTCCTCTACACCCTTTATTGTGCAATCACATCCTTCTCATAATGTGGTGAACACAACTGCAAGCAGTATTGCAGTTATGGCCTGACCAGTATTTTATACAATTCCAGCATAACCTCCCTGTTCTTGTATTCTATGCCTGATCTACTTAAGGCACGGATCACAAATGCCTTCTAAGCCACCTCACCTACCTGCCATGCTACCTTCAGGAATCTGTGGATATGTCCATCAAGGTCCCTTTGACATAGTTTTATCTGCAAGTAGCTGCCTTCTGTCCACTTGGCCAAAATAGTACCTTATCTCAAAATAGTATCTTACCATAGTAAAGTTAGCCTTTCCGCAGTTTAGAATTTTTATTGTCGATCCCTTCTTATCCTTTTATAGAGTCATAGCATCATACAGTTTGGTAACAGACCCTTCGGCCCAGCTAGTCCATGCCGACCATGTTCTCAAACTAAACTAGTCCCACTTGCCCGTGTTTGGCCCAATCCCTCCAAAACTTTCCTATTCATGCACTTAACCAAACATCTTTTAAATATTGTAACTGTACCTGCATTCAACACTTCATCTGGCAATTCATTCCACACACAAACCATTCTCTGTGTGAAAAAGTTGCCCCTTGGGTCCCTTTTAAGACTTTCTCCTCTCACCTTAAAAATATGCCCCCTAGTTTTAAATTCCCCTACCCTAGGGAAAAGACCTATTCACCTTATCTATGCCCCTCATGATTTTATAAACTTCCATAAGGTCAGCCTGCAACCTCCTATGCTCCAGTGAGAAAGGTCCCAGCCTATCCAGCCTATTTTTGGAACTCAAACCCTCCACTCCCAGCAACATCCTGGTAAATCTTTTCTGAATCCTCTCCAATTTAATAATATCCTTCCTATAACAGGGCAATCAGAACTGTACACAGTGCTCCAGAACGTGCTCACCAATGTCCTGTTCTACCACACTACCCAGGGCCCTATCATTATTTGTATAAGTCTGGCTCTTGTTTGTTTTACCAAAATGTATTACCTCACATTTATCTAAATTAAACTCTATCTGCCACACCTCAGCCCATTGACCCAATTGATCAAGATCTCTTTGTAATCTTAGATAACCTTCTTCACTGTCCACTATACCACCAATTTTGGTGTCGTCCGCCAATTTACTAACCATGCCTCCTATATTCTCATCCAAATTGTTTATATAAGTAACAAACAAAAGTGGACCCCATATGAATCCCTGTGGAACACCGCTGATCATAGGCCTCCAGTCGGAAAAACAACCTTCCACAACCACCCTCTGTCTCTTACCATCAAGCCAATTTTGTATCCAATTGGCAAGTTCACCTGAATCCCACGTGATCTAACTTTACTAATAAGTCTACCAGGCGGAACCCTGTCAAAGGCTTTACTCAAGTCCATATGAATTACATCTACCACTCTGTCCTCATCAATCTTTTTGGTTACTTCCTCAAAAAACTCAAGTAGGTTTATTAGACACAATTTCCCTCACACAAAACCATGCTGACTATCCCTAGCCAGTCCTTGCCTCTCCAAATGCATATAAATACTATCTTTCAGAATCACCTCTAATAACTTACCCACCACTGATGTAAGGCTCATGGGGTCTATAGTTCTAAGGCTTCTCCCTACAGCCTTTCTTAAATAAAGGCACAACATCATCACCCTCCAGTCTTCTGGCACCTTACCAGTCGTTATAGGTGATACAGATATTTCTGCTGGGGTACTGCAATTTCTTTTCTAACTTCCCACAACATCCTGGATACACTTGATCAGATCCCAGAGATTTATCCATATTTTTGTTTTCTAATACTTCATACTTCCTCTTCTGTAATGTGAACTGTTTTCAAATCATCAACATTTGTTTCCCCAAGTTCTCTAGCCTCCATTTCTTTCTCCGCAGTAAAAGCTGATGTGAAAAATTCTTTTAGGATCTCTCCCATCTCTTGAGATTCAAGACATAGACGACCTCATTGATCTCTCTCTAGTTGCTCTTTTGCTCTTAACATACTTGTAGAATCTCTTTGGATTATCCTTAACCTTATCTGATGAGGCTGTCTCATATCTCCCTCTTTGCCATCCTGATTTCCCTCTTAAGAATGCCCCTACACTCTTTATAATCTTCAAGAGATTTATTTGATCTTAGTTGTCTATACACAATACATGATTCTTTCTTATTCTTGACTACAATCTCGATATCTTTATTCATCCATTGTTCTCTACTCTTACCACCCTTACCTTTCACTCTAACAGGAAAATAACGCCTCTGAAATCTCATTATCACAATTTTGAAAGCCTCCCACTTGTCAGTTGTCCCTTTACTTGTGAATGGCCTACTCCAATTCCACATCATTCCTAAATCTGAGTTACCATCACTAATTCTAAAATGCTACCACACCGATATATTTTCGACCTGCCAAGGCTCATTTCCGTATATTAGGCCCAGAACTCACCAACCTTTCTATGTATCGTCTAAACAAGTTCTCTTGGATATAAAAAATTTGCTCTCTCTCTACCTTGTGCAATAAAACAATTTTGGGTAACATTTGGGTAGCTCAGTGGTTAGCACTGCTGTCTCACAGCACCAGACACCCGGTTTTGATTCCACCCACAGGCAATTGTCTTTGTGGAGTCTCAACTTGTCTGTGTGGGTTTCTGCCGGGTGGTCCAGCTTCCTCCCAAAGTCCAAAGATGTGCAGGTTAAGTGGATTGGCCATGCTAAATTGTCCAAAGTGTCCATGGATGTGCAGAGTAGGTGGATTAGCCAAAGAAAATGCAGGGCTACAGGGATGGAGTGGGTCTGGGTGGGATGCTCTTCAGAAGGTCAGTGTGGGCTCAGTGGCCTGAATGGCCTTCTTCCACACAGGGGTTCTATGGTTTGGGTAGTTAAAATTGTCTCTAGTACTGCCTTATTATTCTTACTCTTGTCTGAAACTTGATTATAAATTTGATCCTGTATCTATTCCTGACTGTTTGGGGGGCCTACAGTACAAACCCAATTGTGTAATTGCCACTTTTGTGTTTGTTACTTCAACCCGCATGGCCTCATTTCATGATCCTTCCAAAGTATCATCCTTGCTCAATGCAATAATTGATTCCTTATCAATATAGCAACACCCCTCCTCTTCTATCCCTTTCTCTATCTGATCGGAACCCCCTATAACCAGGAATATCGAGCTGCCAATCTTGACCATCTGTTAGCTAAGTCTTGGTCATGACTATATCATACTCCCACGTTTTCAAGCTGTGCCCTTAGCTCATCCGTCTTATTCCTCAGGTTCCTTGCATTACAATTTATTTCAGTTGGCTTTGTTAAATTCACTGCTTTCTTATCCAGCCCATTTTTTCTCAGCCTTCCAGATTCACGTAATAGCATTTTGATTCCATCTGTTTCTCTCCCCTCTGAAGTACTTGTCAGGATCCCATATCCCAGCCAATCTAGTTTAAATCCACTCCAAAAGCATTGGCAAACCTCTCCACGGAAATGTTGGTCCTCTTCCTGTTTAAATGTAACCCATTTAAATTGTATAGGTCCCACGTCCTCCAGAAATAATCAGAATGCCTCAGGAATCTAAAGCCTTCCCTCTTGCATCATCTCTCCCGCCACATGTTCATTCGCTCTATGTTCTATTCCTATATAAAACATATATATTGTAAAAAGAGCATCTCATATTCTGCAATAGACAACTGTCCTTAATTGCACAGCATTCCTGTTTAGCCCTCTTGAATGCCTCAATTAAACCAGCCTGAACCACATTTCCAGGCAGTGCATTCCATGCCCATCCACTCACCATATGAAAGAGATTTTTTTCACCAATTCTGCACATCTCTTTAAATCTACATCCTCCCATTTTGTTTTCTTTGACAAGCCAGAGCAACTTGTCCCTATCCACTCTATCCAGCCCACTCATGATTTTGAAAACCTCTATCAAATCTCCTCTCAGGTTTTTTCTCTCTCTAGAGAACAGTTCCAACTTTTTCAATCTATCCTCAGAACTGAAGTTTCTCATTCATGGAACCTTTCTTGTAAATCACTTCTGCACTCATCCCAATGGATTCACATCTTGACCGTAATGTGGTATTCACAAATTTACATAATAATCCACCTGTGGTATACAATGTGTCTTATACAAGTTTATCATCACCTTCTTGCTCTTGTACTCTATGCCTCTATTAATAAAGCTGAGGAAACTGTATAGAGATAGTGGGAACTGTTGATGCTGGAGAATCTGAGATAACAAAGTATAGAGATGGACGAACACAGCAGCCAGGCAGCATCAGAGGAGCAGGAAAGCTGACGTTTCAGGCCTGGACCCTTCTTCAGAAAAAAATGGAAACTGTATACTTTGTTTATTGTTCATTTCACTTGTCCTGCCACTTTCAATGATCTCTGCATACGTACACCTGAGTTCCTCTGCACCTGCACCTCTTTAGAATTGTAGCCCCTATTTTACAGTGTCTTTCAGCGTTCTTCCAACCAAAGTGCATCAACTCACTGCATTGAGCTTTATCTGGCACCTATCTGTCCACTCCAACGTCCGGTCAACGTGCTTTTGGAGTCCACACTGTTCTCCTCTCAGTTTACAATTCTTCCAAGTTTAATGTCATCTGCAAACTTGGAAATTGTCCCCTACAGACCAAGATTCAGAACATAAACATATGTCAGGAAAAACAAAGGTTTCAATACCATAAAAATAAAGCAAAGAACTGCAGATGCTGAAGGCCTGAAACAAAAACAGAAATTACTGGAGATACTCACTCAGCAAGTCTGGCAGCACCTGTGGAGAGAAAACAGAATGAACATTTTGAGTCCAGTGACCTGTTTCAGAACTAATAGTCACAAGGAAAGGCTGATGACAGAGGGTAGAGGGGAAGGAGTGAGTGGATAGCCGGCAATGGAGCCCAGAGAATGAAAAAGTCAGTTAGCCAGTCAAAAAGACTACAGATAGGAAGCCAGGGAATGAGAAAAGCTGGTAATGGGGACAGAAAGTAGGTGACAGTGGGTTGGATGTGTCTCTGGGACACCTGGGTCCATTTCTCCTCCACTCCCAACATTTCCCCTCAGTCCCAAACCATTTTCTCATGCAATCACAAAAGGTGCAATACTTGCCCATTTATCTCCTCCCTCCTCCCTATTCAAGGCTCCAGACACATTTTCCAGGTGAACCAACGATTTATCTATACCACACTCAATATAGTCTACTATATTCACTGCTCACATTGTGGTCTCCTCTACACTGGGGAGATGATAAGCAAACTGAGTGACCACTTTGCAGAACACCTACTCTCTGTCCGGAAAAGTGACCTCAAGTTTCCAGTTGCAGCTAGACCTGCTAAAATTTTCCAGCAATTTCTGTTTTGTCTCTGATTTCCAGCATTCACAGTTCTTTCAATTCTTTTTATTGCCACTGAGCACATTAGATCCATATTTTAAGAACTGGCATCTCAAGTCTTCCTCTCCAAGTGTTTAAATTCAAATATTATCAATTGCTAACATTAACTATGTGCCATCTATAGAGTTCTTTCCTCTAACTGTAGGGTTTAATTTTACAACAATATCAATATCAGCTTAATGTGGTTTATTTGGAGCAGAAGTGGAATGAGCAAAGCACTTCAAACACATGCTTCTAAATAAAGAGACCTCTACTAACAGTGATACCATCATCCAAAAGACAAGAAGGACAATATCACATAAGCAGAGACTATTGAAATAAGACGGCCCACTGGTTTATTGTTAAGTTCACAAAAAAGAATATTAATACATTCTGAGTTTTACCCTGTATAGTTAATAGGTGATTAATGTGGCAGAGATTGAAAGCATTCAAGGTCCTCACAGCTCACAGGCGACACCATGCAGCTGGGAAACAATGGCCACGTAAACTAAACAGCGTGTAATGATCACAAATTTAGTTCTGCATGAATAATGACAGATCTATACAAAGACCAAATGTGCTTTTAATTTAAGCAGATGTCAGAGTGGGCAAGTCTGCATTGGTTGTAATATTTGATGAGCTAACAATGTTTTTCTTCATTGTTTTATTAATTATGATTAATATTGTATATTTCAGTTAGAACAATCAGGTGTTGCTATTATTCTGAACAAAATAATTTGCAAAATAAAGATTTACAAACTAAAATTAATACACTATTTTTAAACCTCTCTTCTAAT
Source organism: Ginglymostoma cirratum (assembly GCA_024137785.1). NCBI lineage: Eukaryota > Metazoa > Chordata > Chondrichthyes > Orectolobiformes > Ginglymostomatidae > Ginglymostoma > Ginglymostoma cirratum. The sequence goes on along the minus strand of JAHRHZ010000019.1, from coordinate 49,629,673 downwards.
CATTTTTCTAAAGTTTGCAGAATTGCAGTTAAATAGTGCCAACTGACCTGAGAATTTTTGTTCTTGTGCATCATCCCAGTTATTCCACCATTCAAATTCCTTAATGTTTGTTGCAATTCCAAAGCAGGTTCCAGGCCTTGGGAAAATTTGTTACAGGAGTTCTATTCTGTATGTACGTAATGTTTAACAAAAAATAATAAGTTGTCAACTTCATGCACCCCTTAGTCTCTATTCTGTGTACTCCATTGTTGTTTCCAATGTTCCTATATGGCCTTCTTCAGCTGCAACAACTTGGGAGGTGGAAAACTGCTGAGCTTTTAACTTCGTATTTCCAATGTCCATGATAGGTGATCCTCGACAACTCTGAGTCTCAAGTGCTCCGTTGTGAACAGCAGCAGCTTTGCATGGGCTAGCGCAGACTTGCTCAGCTGGCTTTGCAGCACTGAGAAGGGTAGTAGCAGCATGGATGGTGGTTTAAGATTAGGATTAACTCTAACCCTACGCTATTGTACTGAAGGAGGGCACTCTCCTGGGACAATGTCTCAGCATCTCTTGAACTCTGTTGAAATACACTACAGGAACATAGTGATGTTCTGAAAGCCCAAGTCAACACGGATTACTCGTCCAGAGCAGAGGTAATTTGAACTTCCATGAAAACAGTGAGAGCTGACAAGAAAGACTCCATGATGGCTGGCACTAGTATGATGCTGATTGAGCTGGCTACTCAGTTCAAATTGGATTAAATGCTCCCCTACTCTGCATAGTCTTGAACACACGTTGCAGCTCGACTTCTCCATGCTCTCATTCATTATATGCACCATCTCTTGCAAACTGGCCAGTGCACCCTAGCCTTTCCAGGAGCATGAACATCAGCCCTCTTCAACTGTCTGCACAATTTCTACCAGAGTTAGTATGTGGTCTGACTCTCTGGCAAATCTACACCTATGTGACCAGTTTCATTCCCTGGATCCTGCACATTTGTGTCTCTTGTAAAGACTCCTCATCTAAACTTCGCTTTCAGGTCAACATCGTGCCAGGAATTATATCTGAGGTGGCACTTGCTGCAACCAGATGGAGTGACACAATATCATCGCGAAGACAAAGATCCTGTTCCTAAAGTGCCACAGGAACACTCACATTTTCAGCACAAAGAATAGGAAAGCAATGTTTTTTCTAAGAAACAGAGAGAACTTGTAGAACTCTATACCTTTAAGGTGTACTGTTTTGGCCTCCATATTTAGGGAAGGGTATAAATGCAATAGAAACAGTTCAAAGAAGGTTGACTTAACTGATACTTGGGATGGGATTTGGGGTCATCTTATGAGGAAAGGTTGGACAGACTGAGCCTGTATCCTTTAGAATTTAGAAGGTGAGATGATTTTATTGAAACAGATAAGATCCTGAGAGGACTTGATAGAGTGGCTGCTAAAAGGATGTTTCCTCTTATAGGAGAGATTAGAACTAGAGGGGACATTTTAAAAATAAGGAGGCTTCCATTTAAGTTGGAGATGAGGAGAAATCTTTTCTCCCACAGGATTGTGTGTCTTTGGAATTCTCTTCCCCAGAAAGCAATGGAAGCATGGTCACTAAATATTTATGTGATCTAGCCAGGGTTTTGACTTCAAATCTTTTGTACTCTAATCCTCTAAATACAAAAAACAGTCTCACTGCTCCAGAACATAAAACTATTTTGAATGTTTTTAATATCCAAACATGAATATGTTATCTTCTTCTAATCTTGTTTTTGGTCTTGGTCTGAGTCAGGAAAAACCATTCCAATATTTGTTATTTCCACTTGCCTTAAATTTAACCCATTGTCCTCAGAAACTGAAACATTTCCTTCTTTATTTTCTTCTGGCCACATGTGCTTCCTAATGACTAGGCCCATGGGTAAGACTAAAAGTAATCCTAGGAGCTGAGTAAATAAGAATTCTTTCACAGCAAAAAGTTCAGTATTATAAAAACCTGAAAATATATGAGCATTTATATTAATATTTATATATATATATATATATATATATATAAATAAAATTTAGGCCAATCAACTCATTCACCCCACAGTTCAATGAAGCAATGGGTGATCTGATAACCCTCAACTCCACTTTCCAGCCTTACCTCTATAATCCTGATTCCCATAGTCAATAAGAATCTGTCTATCTCAGTTTTGAATATACTTAATGACTCAGTCTCAACAGCCCTCTGAAAGAAAGAATTCCATAGATTCATTAACTTCTGATAGAAGAAAATCCTCCTCATCTCTACCTTAAACAAGTCAACCCTTACACAGAGATTATGCCCTATGGTTTAGAAAGGGAGACAACACCTCTGATGAAGGAGATAAAAGGTACTGCAGATGCTGGAGACTCCGAGATAACAAGGTGTGGGGCTGGATGAACACAGCAGGCCAAGCAGCATCATAGGAGCAGGAAAGCTTGACGTTTCGGGCCTAGACCCTTCATCAGAAATGGGGGAGGGGAAGAGGGTTCTGAAATAAATAGGGAGAGAGGGGGAGGCGGATAGAAGATGGATAGAGGAGAGGATAGGTGGAGAGGAGGCAGACAAGTCGAAGAGACGGGGATGGAGCCAGTAAAGGTGAGTGTAGGTGGCGGGTAGGGAGGAGATAGGTCAGTCCAGGGAGGACGGACAGGTCAAGGGGGCGGGATGAGGTTGGTAGATAGGAGATGGGGGTGGGGCTTGAGGTGGGAGGAGGGGATAGGTGAGAGGAAGGACAGGTTAGGGAGGCGGAGATGAGCTGGGCTGGTTTTGGGATGCGGTTGGGGGAGGGGAGATTTTGAAGCTTGTGAAATCCACATTGATACCATTGGGCTGCAGCGTTCCCAGGCTGAATATGATTTGCTGTTCCTGCAGCCTTCGGGTGGCATCACTGTGGCATTGCAGGAGGCCCAGGATGGACATGTCGTCTGAGGAATGGGAGGGGGAGTTGAAATGGTTCGCGATTGGGAGGTGCAGTTGTTTGTTGCGAACTGAGCGCAGGTGTTCTGCAAAGCGGTCCCCAAGCCTCCGCTTGGTTTCCCCGATGTAGAGGAAGCTACAACGAGTACAGCAGATGCATCTGCTCCCAGGATGAGACATTCCAATCCCGTACATCTCAGATGTCCTCATTCTTCAAGGACCGCAACTTCTCCCCAACAGTGGTCGAGAACGCCCTCGACCGTGTCTCCCGCATTTCCCGTAACTCATCCCTCACACCCCGTCCCCACAATAATAACCAAAACAGAATCCCCCTCGTCCTCAAGTACCACCCCACCAACCTCCAGATCCAACGCATCATCCTCCGACACTTCCACCATCTGCAATCTGACCCCACCACCAAAGACATTTTTCCCTCCCCACCCTTATCTGCTTTCCTGAGGGACTACTCCCTCCGTGACTCCCTTGTCTGGTCCACACTCCCCTCCAGCCCCACCACACCCCCGGCACTTTTCCCTGCCACCGCAGGAAGTGCTACATCTGCCCCCACAACTCCTCCCTCACCCCAATCCCAGGCCCCAAGAAGACTTTCCACATCAGGCAGACGTTCACCTGCACATCTGCCAATGTGGTATACTGCATCCGCTGTACCCGTTGTGGCTTCCTCTACATCGGGGAAACCAAGCGGAGGCTTGGGGACCGCTTTGCAGAACACCTGCGCTCAGTTCGCAACAAACAACTGCACCTCCCAGTTGCGAACCGTTTCAACTCCCCCTCCCATTCCTCAGACGACATGTC
>JAHRHZ010000019.1:49597309-49625544 GCA_024137785.1 Ginglymostoma cirratum | reverse complement strand
TCATCCCGCCCCCTTGACCTGTCCGTCCTCCCTGGACTGACCTATCTTCTCCCTACCCCCCTACCTACACTCACCTTTACTGGCTCCATCCCCACCTCTTCGACTTGTCTGCCTCCTCTCCACCTATCCTCTCCTCTATCCATCTTCTATCCGCCTCCCCCTCTCTCCCTATTTATTTCAGAACCCTCTTCCCCTCCCCCATTTCTGATGAAGGGTCTAGGCCCGAAACGTCAAGCTTTCCTGCTCCTATGATGCTGCTTGACCTGCTGTGTCCATCCATCCCCACACCTTGTTATCTCAATATTGTTATCAAGTTGGATAGAGTATTCGTGAATTGGAAGGCAGGAAGTTAGAATTTGTTAGTAGAAATGATCCGGGGGAAAAAAGTGTCATTTAAAAGTTTGTGCTTTGTCTGTGCTTTGAAGTTTATAAACGCAGGTGTATAGAGAGTGCCCGAATGGAAACATTTTGTATTGAACAGCCAAGCAACATTTTTACTGTGACGACAAGTTTGAATTCAGCCAATTAATTTAAACAAAGCTCCTAGATATAGAAAGCCAATTGAATTTAAATCTGATGGTGTTGACAACCTGAAACCAATCATATTATAAGAATTTGATTATGTCATTACGGATATAAAACAAGGGCATTTGGAAAATGAGGGAGAGCCGTCTGCCACCTGCCAGCGTTGGCACCATTCAGCTCTCAGAGAAAGCCCATATACTTAATCAAAAGTACCACAGTATTAAAGTCCTCATTGAAGAAATTATAGAGCTAAAACATCCCTGACAGCAGCATTAGCGGAAGAAAGGCATTTGTGGAGAGAGCAAAGAAGACAGAATATTCCAGAAGACAGTCTGTGCAAACTTGAAGAGATTAAGTTTTAATTTATTGTTTTCTTAATAATTGGGTTTATTAAGTGGGACTTGTGTTTATTTGAACAGTATTCCAGTCGAATTTACAACAGTTAGGAAGTAATTAGTAGTCTAAAGGGGGATTGTCAGTTTGTTAGTAATTCTGTTAATTGTTCATTGTTGGGTTAAATAAATAAATTGTTGTTTGTTTCTTATAAGGTGGAGATCAGGGATTTTCTTTCTTTTAACCACTCTTCTAATAGTTTATGAGGGGAAAGATGAGCTTCTCTGGGTGTTTCGGGCGTAATGATCAGAAGGTAACCTCTCATCCTGTCTAAACAGATTGGGACTTGTATTTTAGTTTAATTATCAGAGGGGTTCAGCTAGTCCCCCTCCCTAACAATATCTACTCTATTAAGCCCAAAAGAATTTTATATGTTTTAATTTGATTGCATCTCATTGTTCTAGACTCCAATCAGTATAGGATCAATCTACTCAACCACTCCTCATGGGAAAATCCCTCCATATCCCAGTGATACTTCTTTACACAGCCTCAAATGTCAATAGGTCTTACCTTAAGGGACCAAAATTATTCACAGTTTTCCAGGTGCAGTCTGATTAGGGCCTTGTATAGTGTTAGCAAGACTTTGGATTTTTATACTCCATTCCCATTGGGATAAAGGACAACAGTTCATTTGCCTTCCCTATTAACTATTGAAATTGTTTGCTAGCTTTTTGTGACTCACGTGTGAGCAGTCCCAAATGCCTCTGTGCTGGAGTCTTCTCACATTTAAATAATAATCATCTATTCTTCCTGCCAATGTACATAACTTAATTTTCCATATTATGTTTCATCTGCCAAGTTTTTTGCCCGCTCATTTACCCTGTCTATCTCCCTCTGCAGACTCTTTGAGTCATCCTCACTACGTGCCTCCTCACCTATATTTGACTTATTCACAAACTTGGAGATAGTACATTCACTTCAGTCATCCAAGCCATATGTATATATCCATATATTACATATATAGTAAATAACTAAGGCCCCAGCACAAGTCACTGTGGCACTCCACTCGTTACAAGTTGCCATCTTGATAATGCCACCTTTATCTAAACTCTCTGTTGTCTATAAGTTAGCCAATCCCCTATCTGTGTTAGCATATCATCATCAATGGTTCTTATCTTGATAAGTCATCTTAAGTATAACACCTTATCAAACACCTTTTGGAAATCCAAATATATTATACCCACTGCTTCATATTTATCTGTTGTGTCTATTACTTCCTAAAAAGGCTTCTAGTAAACATGTCAGGCATGATTTCCCTTTCATGAAGTCATGATGACTCTGCTTGATTTTATCACGTATTTCTAAATGTTTTGCCATTACACCCTTTATGACAGAATCTAGCATTTTCCCAATGACAGATGTTAAGCTATCTGGCCTATAATTATCTTGTTTTTGTATTCCTCACTTTCTAAATAGAGGTGTTACATTGGCAATTTTCTAATACTTTAAACTTTTCCCAAATCTAAGGAAGACTTATGATTGATTTTATAAAGTGAATAGGCAAAAGCAAATTTCACTGGTCAATAATATTGTAATGAGAGGGCATTAAGGTTAACAGCAAAAGATCAAAGGGCAAGATTGTCTATTGGATGTCAATGGTTGGAATCTTCAGCATCTCCTGGGAGTATGAGGCAAGTGGGTGGGGCAGGTAAATTTTGATGCCATAGCAGGGGCTGCTCTGCATATTATCTATCTACCTCTGCCAGGATTTTACCAAAGTGAAAGTATCATCATTGGCTAACCTACCTACCTACCCTTGAGCTAAACAAGGCACTTAAGTGGCCATTTAAAGGCAATTTAATAGCCTTTTCCTATGTCCACAGATATTTTATCACTGGGGATGATGTCTACACCATGTGAACAAATTGCCTGGCTGTAGACTTAAGGGAGTGGTCCTATTGCCTAATACAGGGCACCCCCAACCCTACAACAAAACTCTTCCCCATTTATCACCACCAAGCCTTCCAATCACCAGAGCCAGCCATTGATTGGCAGGCAGCTCTTTAATGCAAGGCATTCTCTTACGTGGTCGGGGTGGGGTCGTGTTGACTTTCCTACAACCATAACGTCTACTCATGGCTTCTGGGAATGGTGGAAAAACACTCAATCAGTAAGTATAGACAATTATAAATACTATTTTCAATGTTACCCATCTGAATGTCTCGCTCATCTCATAGGGCAGAATTTCTTTTTGCTGCTTTCTAAATGTATTGAGGATTTTCTCAGAATTGCATTATTTGTATGAAAGCCAACAAAACGTTGCTAGTTGTCATTTCCAAAATTGATAGTTCAAGCATGCATACAATGATACTTAAATTGCACCAGAGCCCTGGGATCTGAGACATATATTAATTAATTGAACAAATATTGCTCTAGATTAGGTCACTTACTCTCATATTGTGTCATTCCTTATCTATCTAGTTCTTTGTGGCATCCAGAAGGTCATACTCCCTCATTTTTTCACATGAGGTTACAATCATGAATGTTTGTTTCACAAAAGTCACAACTTATTAGACAAACCAGATCACCAAAGTTGCTATTTACACCTCTTTGCAACATTATCACTTATATAAAAATTTGGAACAGTTGAATGTTGCCAAAAATATGCTTTTCTTTCCATAACCTCTTCCGAAGTGTGTTTTTAAGAAACTTCTTTAACATGCAAAATAATGCACGTAATTATACACAGACAGATGATGGGCAGAATACAGCTGGGGTCTTAGAGACTTCACAACAGACAACAAGGCCAGATCACGAAAGCCACCCCTGAAAGCTCCAAATTTAATAACTAAAGTTTTCTATTTTTCTCTGATCTCGTTCCAGTTTACGATCCCAGCCAAAGCAGAACTAGTTAGAGTCATGACAGGAACTTGGAAACTTGGCTACCAGATTGGTAATTTTACACGCAGAATCACATACCACCTACACATTCATCAAGTTAAAATTTTCCTATTGCATTACAATTTTCACTCTCTGAAAATGTCTTAAGGAGTATATCATTGCCAGAACAAAGTGAATTCCAGCTAAATTATAAAAAAAGTATAAAAGCTCTGGTTGACTTACTGATCAAGCAGAGTCAAGGAAAAGCAGATATAGCAAGTTCCTTGAGTTAGCATTCCAGCAGTCATAAGGAGAGAATTACAAGTGCTGTTGAGACTTGATATTCTGAATGTGATCCTTATATCTTTTTGGAAAGTATCTGTGATTTGAGTAAAGGAAGCAGGTTGCTTCTATGACATGTAATTACAGAACCAGTAGGAACTGTTTAAGTATATCTGCCACTGTCTGTTTAACTTGGTGACACTTATGCAAGAGAAGTTCCTTAATGTTGTTCACACAACGAACCTATCTGCACTCAAACCACAAAGGGATGCCAAACATACAAATCTCTTCTGCTATTACTAGATGCTGTCAAAAACCATTTCCCACGAGAGAGAACGCTTTCAGTGTGATTTTAAAAATGTGAGCAGCAGAAATATAACCAACTGAGACTTGCCACTGCTCTTGCTGACCTCATCCTCAGCTTCTCACAGTACCAGAATTACAGAATGAGACGGTAAGGTCACTTGGCCAATTGTGCCAATCCCAGCTCATTGGCAAAGTAATCTAATTGATCTCACATTCCTTCTCTTTTCATAAGGCTTTTGTTTTCTCTTTTCAAGTATTTACAGTTGCACGTATTTACCAAATTTTCTTTGGAAATGTTACTGTTGAACCTGCTCTCCAGTTTTTCACATAATCTGTATTAAAGTAAAACCTTGCAGTGTAGATAAAGTTGCCTCATTCTTTTGTCATTTACTTTCGCACCATGTTCTCTGGTTATCAACAATTCTCCATTGGAAACAGTTTCTTTTTCTTGATTTTATCGATGTTTTCATAATTATGAAAACAATCAAATTTTGTCTTAACCTTCTTTGCTCTGACAATCCCTGTATCACGGTTTTGTTCACATAACCAAAGTCTCTCATGCTTGATAGCATTGCAATATATCTCATGTATCCTCTCAAAAAAGGCCCCAGCATTTTCTCTGAAGTCTGGATCTAAAACTGAATACAGCACTCAAGCTGATGCCTAACTGGTGTTTTTGCTTTAGTACCTTTATTAATAAATCCAAAGCTGCAAATGTATGTTACATAGCCTTCTCAACTTCTGCATTTCAAAGATTTGTTTATGGACACTCCTCTGGGCTGTCTGTCCCTGTACACACTGCTTAGTTTATATTGTCTCTGCTCATTCTTCCTACTAAAATAAATTACATCACACCACTCCTTTAAATTCCATCTTTCATGTGTCTGCTAATTTCATCAGTCAGTCAGTATGTATTCTCTTTGGTTATTATGTTCCTTTTCAGAAATCAATGTCATTTGTGAGCTTTAAAATAATGACCTGTACCCCAGGTCATACCATTAAAATATACCAAAATAAGTGTCTAGTTGAATCTTTTGGAAAACACACTATTCTTCCCTTCCATTTGAAACAAGCTATCCACCATTGCTTGGAGATAGTAAGAACTGCTGATGCTGGAATCCAGAGATAACACAGTGTGGAGCTGGAGTAACACAGCAGGCCAGGCAGCATCAGAGGAGCAGGAAAGCTGACGTTTCAGTTTGGGACCCTTCTTCAGAAAATCTTCTGAAAAAGGGTCCCAACCCGAGACGTCAGCTTTCCCGCTCCTCTGATGCTGCCTGGCCTGTTGTGTTCCTCCAGCTCCACACTGTGTAATATCCACCATTGCTCGCTCTCCCTTCACCAACTCCATTTCCGCACTGCCACTGTTCCTTTAATCTCATGAGTTTTAAATATCGAGGAAATTTATTGTATTCCATTTGTCAAATGCCATTTTAAAGTCTATATGTGCAACATTACCTGATCAACATTTTCAGTTTCATCATGAATAAATCTGATCCAGTTACTCAAACACAATCTGTTTTTAACAAATCTGTGCTGAATATGGTTTGCTAGTCCATTGTTTTCTAAACAGTAATTAAGCTTGTGTCAGATTATTACCTCCAAACGTTAATGAACTACAAACATCTTGTATTTTGCAGATTTATCCCTCTTCCTTTTTTTAATCAGGAGTATAACATTTGCAATCTACTAGTCCTCTGGATCCACCCAATATTCAGGGAACATCAATGATGACTGAAGATGTTAATTCGGTCAGGGAAAAGGGAAACTACAGTGATGCAGCAAATCTGTAAAGTATTTTTTCTTTGATTATTAGCTTTTCTGGATTCAACTATCTTTTTTATTTGAACTATTATTAGCCACTGAGATAACATACCAGGTCTCTTCACTATGTGAACATTACCACTTTCAACCACCCTTTTAGGCAGTGTATTCGAGATAATAACAGCTAACTGTGTTAAAAAAAAAAAAAAGTTGCTTCATGTTTTTTTTCAATGTCATTTCAACAATTTGCACAACTATCCAGTGCTATCCTAAAGTATAACTTGACTTGCATGGTAGTGGGAAAGGTATCATTCCAGGATCATCGCTTAAAATGGAATTCTTTGATATCTGATTATGACAGACACATGTAACAAATTGTTGAAGTTGGCTAATAAATGTGCAAAGAAGTCTCATGATAGATGAGCAATATGTCAGTTTTCAGTGTAGCCAAAAGCAACACAGCAACATTAGGGTTCCAAAACATCATTCCCTGAAAAAGTAAGAAATTCAAGAATTGAGAAGTTTTAGTATATTTTCGAAGGCAATATTTCAGCAAGAGATAGTGTAGCAAATAGATTCACCAGGAAAATGTTAGGGTTTAGAAGCTATTTTTATGAAGGTCCTTGCATTCCTGCCAGCCTAGTCTGTACATTTGCCAGAAATCAGTCAGAACCAGTTATCCATGCAATTGCAGAAATAGCTGACCTTGTGTCTGGGTCCCTTTTAGGATCTAGCTGTTGGGGGCAAAGTGCTCCTCAATCCTAACAAATAATTATGGTTTTATGGTATCTATCCGTCACATAGATAGAAACTAAAATGACCAAGATTTACTGAATGACCCTTAAATAAAGAAGTTACCGACCAGACCCCTCATTTTTAACTTCAACACAAATCACAAGTAACACAAATTACACATCAATTAACAGACAAATGTTACTTAAACTGAAAAGGTCAATTTCACAATAAATAATTGATACAACAAAAATACATCTTAAGCAACCACAAACATTTGTATCACTCTGTACACACGTGACACTTTGTAGCCACAAGGTTCCACAAAATGGGACAGTTTATTCATGCAGGATAGATCAGGAGTCCCGTCCATCAGCAACTTTCACTTTCAAACCTCATGCATACAATCTTACCAACAAGGCACACTTGAGAAATAGTAAACTTGTACATACTGCAGTCCACTGAGCCTTTGACTTGTGTCCCTACTGATCGGTAGTATCACTGGTTTAATGGCAATGAACTGACTCTGGATGTTCTCAGCTACAGGCCTATAGGAAAGCCCGAAGCCCATATATGACATGCACATACTGTGTTTCCATAAGGGAGAATAATGAAGTAATCTATGCCCAAATACAGCAAGACCTGAATAATATTCAGTCTTGGATGATAGGTGGCAACTAACAGTTGGGTAACACAATGCCAAGCAATGAACATTTCCTACAATAGAAGATCACAACTATCCACTTTGACATTCATTGGCATTATTACTACTGGACTCCCACAATCAATATCCTGGTGATTTATCATTTGTCAGAAGCTTAACAACACTAGCCACGAGAATACTGTGGCTACAAGAGCAGGTCAGAGGCCAGGAATTTTCCAGTAATTCACTTCCTGACTCTCCAAAGCCTGTTCAATCTACAAAGCTAATATCTGGATTGCAATGGAACAGTACACACTTACCTAGTTGGATGCAGCTCCAACAAACCTCAAGGAGCTCAACACCATTTACGTCAAAGCAGCCTGGTTGATTGGCACTTATTCACCATCTTAAACCTTCATTAAAGCACATGGTGGCTCATTGTGTGAAATCTCCTGGAAGCACAGTGGCAACTCACTAAGGTTTCTTTGGCAGCACTTTCCAAACCAATAGTCCCCACCACCAAGAACAAAAAAAGCAGCAGACACATAGGGTCACTTCCTCCTGCAAAGCCTTGTCAAAGTTGAAAATAATTTTGATTTATAAATATATCACTGTTTGCTCATGACTTTTAGGTCAACATTCTGCCACTTCCCCCTAACAATACTGTGGGTGTACCCACACTCTGTAAACTGAAGAGATTCAAGAATGCAGCTCATTATGAAGTTATCAAGGGCAGTTAGGATTAAACTCTAAATGCTGGTCTTGTCAATAGTGGCAACATGGGCAAGTTAAAAGAAGAGGTACTGGCTTTTCTAGGTTTCCTCTGAGACAAGAGTCTTATGCAGTTTCTAATGAAGCAGCTGCATATACCATGACGAAACAGTTTCTCAGATGATTGTGTAAATCAGAGTGGTAGTCTCCAGGCGCACAGCTGGCAGTTGCAACACATCTGTGAAAACTGACCTCAGATTCTGCACTAAGGTGTTATATTCCTCAAACATCCTTTTTATCAAACGAGTGCACATCAGCTCAGGGCCCCCCACACTCCAAATCCATGGCCAGCCTTCTCCTTTATCTCCACTGGGAAGGTATCATGCGCTTACCCATTCCCCTTTTCAAGCTCCAACTGCTTTGTGAATTACCTGGTGCCACCTTCTTGTGAAATTTGGAAAATAGTAGTTTCACCTTTGGGGCACCACACCAGTTTAAGTGGCCTTTTATAAAGTTTGGAACCATTATGAGAGACAATGGGGTGGATGTGGGAAAGGTGCAGATAAATTAAGTAAGACCTGAAAACAGACTTGAAAATCATGATCTGTGATTCACAGCCTCAATTAGATCCAATGGTGACAGCATACAACACTTACCTCTTCAACTGCATTATTGAAAATGTGGTTAAATGGTTTCCGACCTGACCAAAGGACTCAAAATCATGAAGGCCAGCATGAGTTCAAACTGCCCTGCACTGTGTAGAACAAGATGACATCCCTTCCCTCCGGCAACAGCGATAGGGTTCCCTTTATCCTCACCTACCATCCCACTGGCATCTACATCCAGAAGATCATCAGATGCCATATCCGCCACCTCCAGCAAGATGCCACCACCAGACACACATTCCCTTGTCCGCCTTCCGCAGGGACTGTTCCCTCTGGGACACCCTGGTCCACACTTCCTTCACCCCCAACACTGCCCCACAGCCCTACGGCACCTTCCCCTGTAACCGGCGAAAGTCCAACACCTGCCCATTTACCTCCTCCCTCCCCAGTATCCAAGGGCCCAAACATACCTTCCAGGAGAAACAACACTTCACCTGCACTTCCCAGAATCTAGTCTACTGCATTCGCTGCTCACAATGTGGTCACCTTTACAGTGGGGAAACAAAGCGTAGACTTGGCCACCAGGGCAGGACTTATAGACTTAATGGTAAGGTCCTAGGGAGTGTTGCTGAACAAAGAGTCCTTGGAGTGTAGTTTCATCGTTCCTTGAAAGTGGAGTTGCAGTTGGATAGGATAGTGAAGAAGGCATTTGGTGTACTCTCCTTTATTGGTCATTGCATTGAGAATAGAGTTGGGAGGTCATGTTGCAGCTGTACAGGACATTGGTTAGGCCACTTTTGGAATACTACTTGCAATTCTGGTCTCCCTGCTATAGGAAGGATATTGTGAAACTTGGAAGGGTTCAGAAAAGATTTACAAGGATGTTGCCAGAGTTGGAGGGTTTAAGCCAAAGGGAGAGACTGGGGCTATTTTCCCTGGAGTATTGGAGGCTGAGGGGTGACCTTATAGAGGTTTATAAAATCATGAGGGGCATGAATAGGATAAATAGACAAGGTCTTTTTCCCAGGGTACGGGAGTCCAAAATTACAGGGCACATGTTTAAGGTGAGAGGGGAAAGATTTAAAAGAGACCTAAGGGGCAATTTTTTCACACAGAGGGTGGTACGTGTATGGAATGAGTTGCCAGAAGATGTGATGGAGGCTGGTACAATTACAACATTTAAAAGCATCTGAATGGGTATATGAATAGGAAGGGTTTAGAGGGATATGGGCCAAATGCTGGAAAGTGGGACTAGATTTATTTAAGACATCTGGCCAGCATGGATTAGTTGGACCAAAGTGTCTGTTTCTGTGCTGTATATCTCTATGGTTTATGACTCTGAGTACAGGCCCAACCTACTCAACCTCTCCTCATAAGACAGTCCTCCCTACCTGGTATCAGCCTATTGAACCTTCTCTGGACTGACTCCAATGCCAGTATATCTTTTCTTACATAAGGCGACCAAAACTGTTTCAGTATTCTCTTGTATAGTTTTAGCAAAACCTCCTTATTTCTGGACTCTATTCCCTTTGAAGTAACGGCCAACACTCTACCTGCTTTCCATGTTGCTTGCAGAATTTGGATGCTAGCTTTTTGGGATATGTGCATAAAAAATCTCAAATCCCTCTATTCTGTAGCTTTCTGCAGTCTTTTTCCATTTAAATAATATCCAGTTCCTGTCAAAATGCATAACCTCATATTCTTCCATATCAGCCAAGTTTTTGCCCACTTTCTTAACCTCTCTATATCCTTCCAAAGTCTTTTTGTCATCCTCACCACTTGCCTTCACATCTATTTTGCAAACCCGTAAAATTCCAGTCCGCAAACCTAGGGGTTTATATGGGGAAGGGTCTGGCAGAATGGGGAGCTTGGAGTGAGCTTCTCTTGGCTTACGTATACAGTCACTTAGTTGCTCCTGAAGCCATTCCCATCTTTGTTCAGATGTTGGTTAGCCTGGTCAGCCAGGGTTAAACCCATAATACAGATTAAATCTGAAACTGCCAGCCTGATTTACATAGTTGTATAGCTCACCCATCCCATGACAGCAAGTTGACTAACTTCCCATTGTCCTGCCTCCCAGAAGCAGGTTGGAACCGAGTTGGGATCAGGCTTGAGAATTTTTTTAAACTCTTAACATACTTTGTATTTTTGAGAGTTAAAATTCAGATTCATAACACCGTGGTGCAGAATGTATAATGTCAATATCGAGACTATCTGATACTCAGTAATATGTGCCACAGTTACACTGGTGTAAGATCCTGCTGTATAAGGCCCAGCTGTGTGAAGCTTGTCACAGAGCAATGCTTAATAAAGTTTAGCCAGACAAAGATTTGTTACGAAATTGCATCAGTTTACACTGGAAGATCTGCAAATGAAATAAACCAAAAGGATGTAAAGGGAATGGAGAGGGTGAAGAGAAGACTTTTAAAGGTTATACCAGAAACGTGTAGAAAAGAGTGAGCAGGTTGTGTCAGTTTCTCTCAGGGAAAAGGCTGAACAATGTCCTAATAGTGAGTATTGAAATTATGGAAGGTCTTAGTTGAGAGGATACAGACAGAATGTTTATGCTTGTGGAGAAAAGTATAACCAGAGGTCATTAGATAGTCATCAAGAAACCCAATGGAAAATTCATCAGAAAATGTTTTACCCAAAGAGTAGTGAGAATGTAGAACTCACCACCACAGCAAGAGGTTGCAGCAAATATTGCTGCATTTAACGAGAAACTATGCAGACAGATGAGCGATAAGAGAGAAAGGACTGAAATGATAGATTTCGATGAGGAAAGATGGGAAGACACTCAGATACAGGCTGGTTGGGCCAAATGATCTGTTCCTGAGTCATATTTTGTCTCACAGTTAGTATGTAAATACATCTTTAAGAGACATGTTCATGATATCATTGCTATATCACAGCATATGACCTGAGGATCTAAAGATTACATATTCCGTCTTAACTCAGGTCACTTGAAGCATTGCATGTTGATGAAAGCATACTTCTCCTTGTAGCCAAACAGCTCACTATTAGCGTGATGTGGAAGAGCCTTTGAATGTAATATTTGTATATATTGATCAACAGTGGCTAATGCCTGTTGGAGCTTTCATGTTATCCACATCTCAGTTTCTTAAGTTATATTGTTGTTATATCATAACATGTTATATATAATATAGTATATCAAAAGCATTGCCATAGGAGATAAAATTATCCTGCTGAAGGCAAAATTCACATCAGCATATTCTAAATAATACTATGTCAATTTAAAGCAAAGATCCTCTGTTTGGAAGTAAGGTCATTACAGCATTGAATTTTCCCAATAATCAGTACCTTTCAAGCTGTACAACTGAAACTCTCCAACAAATGATTTCAATGTGGACCATGAACAGAAGCAACATGAGCATTTTGGCTTCTATCATACTTGTAGATGTGTAGGGCACCCACGTAGCTACTTACCCTTCTTCATAACACACAATCTTCAATACCAGCATATTCCACCCAGGAAAATATGCTTCTGGAGGTTTCTTACCATGACCCACAACAAACAGAATGTGACAAACATGCAGAAGTGCAAGCACATACAAGAGCAGCAAGACTCCCCTGGGTGAGGATTTAGAGCAGAAGGACATTCAACCAGAAGATGGACAGGCTTTCTATATAGTGAATGTTGCACATTGTGTAGCTTAAGTCAAACAGCTGGAAGCTTTTGCGACAATTAACATCATGTGCACAAAGAAAATTGGCAAACACACACTCAAAGCCAAAGTTGACATAAAAGCTACTGCTAACATCCTACTAGTCAGAGTCCTCAAGGATATGAAACTGGATCACTAGGAGTCAATGGTACAATGTACAACAACAAAATTAACTGTATAGAATGGGACGCCAATCGCCTACATTGGTACATTGACTAAATGCAGCAACGGCAATTCTGCATGAATTCTACAAGTATTTCACTGGTCAACATTAGTGCACTTGCTTTAGCGGGATTAATAATGTGCAAGAATCTAAATATCGTGACCATTCATGAGTTCACCAAAATATCAAATGCAGCAGAAGAAGCCAGTCCAGAAACATGTCCAATTAGATGTGACACCATAGAAAACTTCCAATGTGGTATTGTTTTGCACCTCAGGGAGATGTAAAGCCATCAATTGGCCTTCCAGAAAACACAGTATTCAGACATAATAGAAGCTTATGAGTGAGCTGGATGATGTGGAATGTAATTATCCTTCATGTCCAACAATACATAGACAATTCCATTACATACATGGAAAGAAAGATAGCACTATCAGAATATGTTTGTACCATAGAACTATCAATCTTTCTCTCAAGAGATCCCCCAAACATAATCCAGCATGAGAGAAATTGAATCCCAACTTCACAGGAGCCACTTTCACCTTCAAACTGGGCACCAAATATGGATATTGAGGAATTCACTTGCCAAAGGTATCGCAGGAAGATTTAAAAAGGACCTGAGGAGCAACTTTTTCACGCAGAGGGGGGAGCATGTGTGAAATAAGCTGCCAGAGGAAGTGGTGGAGGCAGGTACAATTACAACATTTAAAAGACATCTAAATGGGTATATGAATAGAAAGGGTTTAGAGGCATATCAGCCAAATGGTATTAGGTCAAATTGAGATGTCTGGTTGGTGCAGAAGAGTTGGACCAAAGAGTCTGTTTCTGCACTACATGACTCTGTGACTCGATAAATCAATACCTTCAGCCCATTATTTGGAAGATATTGATTTCAGACTCTATCTTTTGGTCTTTCTGTGCGTCAAGATCTGTTCCAGCAACATATGGATAGAATTAAGGAACATATTCCTGTATGTATGTGTACTGCCAATGATATTGTAATGATAGGCAAAACCAAAGAAGAGCATGGCAAAAATCTGGACTTCCTGTTGCCAGCAGTTCATCTCAAAGGGCTCAGCA
The DNA here is from genome assembly GCA_024137785.1 of Ginglymostoma cirratum. Lineage (NCBI taxonomy): Eukaryota > Metazoa > Chordata > Chondrichthyes > Orectolobiformes > Ginglymostomatidae > Ginglymostoma > Ginglymostoma cirratum. The sequence continues at coordinate 49,611,834 of JAHRHZ010000019.1, read as the reverse complement.
CCAACGGCTGGGACACCAGGTGAATGTAGATGAAATCAACTTTACTGGCTCTATCCATTCAGATTATGGAATCCATTGCTATGTCCTCCCTGATTCAGGCAAAGTCAAAGACACACAGCATACTCCCCAAGGCTAAAAAAGACCAGCAAAAATTGTCTCAGAGATTTTAACTTCCTAGTATCATGCAGACAAAACTTTTTCAATCAAGTATTGTCATTAACATAACTATCGTATTAAGTAAAGATATGTCATTTATGTGGCAGGGGAACTCTTAATACATGTTTGAATCCCTCAAACAAGTGTTGTAAGCCAATATGTGTACAGTGCTATAGCACAAGGAAGAAAATAAACCAGGAAGTCAATGAAACATCCAAACATATGAGTTGGGAAATGGGGTAGACCATTTGGCCCTTCAAGGGGGTTCTGTCATTTAATAAAATCTGATCTGTTTTGGTCCCAAATTTGACATTTCTATCTGTCCCCAATTATCCTTGCCAACAAGAACTTATCTACCTCTGCCTTAAAAATACCCAATGGCTCGATCTCAACTCCCTTCTGGGGCAGAGAGTTTCAAAGTCACACACCCTCTGAGAGAACAAACTTCACTCATCCCTGTCCTAAAAGGGTAAACCTTAATTTTAAAACAACATCCCCTAGTTTTGGACTTACCCATAAGAATAAATGGCCTTTCCACATCCACCCTGTCAAGACAATTCAGAATCTTACAACTCCAAACAATTCACCCTTTGCCGCTTCTGAACTCTAGTTAAAATTAGCCCACCCTGTCCAATCTTTCCTCTGAAGACAAACCACCCATACAGGTATCAGTCTGGTGGGCTTCTTCTTAACTATTTCTGATGCATTTACACTCTTCCTTTATCCATTTTCTCTTTAAATAAGTGAACCGAAATTGTGCACTGTATTCAAGATGTGATCTCACCAATGTCCTCTAGAACTGAAGCATAGCAGCCTTACTTTTATGTTCAATTCCTCTCATAATAAGCTGGACTCACAGTAGCCTTCCTTATTATGTGCGGTACCTGCATACTAACCTTTCGTGAAGCATGCATTTGAACACCCAAGTGTCTCTGCAGCTCAGAATTCTGCAGTCATTTTCCACTTAAGTAATATTCTACATTCATTTTTTTTCCTGCCAAGTGAACAACTTCTCATTTCCCACATCTGCTGGATTTTTTTGCCTACTCACTTAACCTATGTATGTCAGTTTGCACCATTGTTATGCCATCTTTTCAAAACACCTTCCTACCTAATTTTGTGTCATCTGTAGATTTAGCCACTAGGCCTGCAATCCTCTTATCTGAGTTATTGATATAATTTGTAAATTGTCAAGGGCCTAGCACAGTCTCCTGCTAGATTACGCTTGTCACATGATGCCAATCTGAGACAGATCCATGTATGCATATTCTGCTTTCTACCAGCCAGCCAATCTTCTATTCATGCTACTATGACACTGCACATATCATGAGTAACTACCTTCTTTTTATGTGGAACCTTGTCAAATGACTTCCGGAAATCCAAGTACAGGACATCAACAGTCTCCCTCTTATTCACAGTATACGTTATTTCCTCAAAGAATTTCAATAAATTGGTTAAACAGGAATTCCTTTTCACAAAACCATGTTGATCCTTCCCAATTACCTTGAGATTTCCCATGTGCCCAGTTAGAACCTATTGATTAATCATATAATATCTATTATTATATCTATTCCTATCCCTCAGAGGACCAATGCTCATTTTACTAAGCTGATTTTTCTTTCTCCCTTTTTTAGACACCCGTAGAAACTCTTGCCATCTGTTTTTACATTTCGAGCCAGCTTCCTCTCATTTTGTAATTTATTAGTTCTGATTAGTCTTTTAGTCATTCCCTGCTGTTCTTTGTGTTCTGACCATCCAACTGACCTACGACTCACCTCGGTGCAATTACATGCTTTTCCCTTAAGTTTGATGGGTTCCTCAACTTCTTCAGTTAATCATGGATGGTGGACCCTCCCTTAAAATTTTTCTTTATATAGGAATATAATTATTCTGTGTATTCTTAATTATCCCTTTGAATGCCTTCTCTACTGATCTATCTCCTGGCCTAATATCCCAGTTCTCTTCAGCTAGCTCCGTTTTCATGCCCATGTAGTTGCCCTGTTTTTAAGTTTTTATCTTTAAAACACTGGTCTGGGATTCATTCTTCTCTCTTTCAAACTTGTAGAAAAATTCTTCATGTGTCATTACGATGAAGTCATTAATTAATCCAGTCAGATTACGCAATACCAAGTCCTGCTTTCTGGTTAGTTCCAGGACATGCTGCTGTAAGAAACTATTTCAAAAGCATGCATCTCAGAAAATGGCATGCATCATTCATCATGGCAAAACTTTTAAATCCAAAAGTGTATTAAAAAATCAATCCAAGTATTTCAATATCGAAAATGAAATACTGGCTCTAGTATTCAGTATCAAACGTTTCCACGCATAACTACTCAGTAAGCAATTCATTGTGGAAACCAATCACAAACTATTGGAAATCGTTTAATGTTAATCACTGACAAGTGCACCACCTATGCCACAATGACTTCTTATAAAAGTGCAGGCAATTGACTTCATACATAGTTATGTACTTCATGCATAGTTACCTGTATCTACAAGTTGTAGTCTGAGCTGTTAAATAAACCTGTATGAGATTTTCAAGTAAACTGAATTCATTGCTTCTAGTCTGTGTCACTTTCCAATAACATAGTCCCAGAGGACCATATGGCTGTTCTCTTTTGATAGAGATAACCGGTGGTGGTTTAACCTGGGGATTATCGAGCTTCGTATAAGGGGAGAGGTTGAGAAGGTGGGACCTTCATGGTGACCAAACCTGGTTTGGGTCAGCTAAGCTCAGTTGGCTGGACGCCTGATTTGCAATGCAATGCCAACAATATTGTCTCAATTATAATAAATTGTTAACAAATGGCTTGGATTGGTATGGATATTCCCTTTCAAAAGATCAAAGTCTTTTAGTCCATCATTGTGCTATGATGTTGAAATTCCATACATAGATTCAGAAATTTTTGAAACTACTGAAAAAATTGTTGCATCTGCAGTTATCTCAAAGACGAAAAAAAAATCTATCCATCCCACTTCAGGCAGAAAGCGTTGATTAATCAGCCCCCTCTGACAATTCAGAAATTTAATTCTTTAGAACATATTGGACATTATAAGTTCTAAGAGCTGTGCAGTCAACTTCAGTCAAGCAGTTAATTCTCTGCTTGTTTAAAGGAGTGGGGCAAAATTTCTTGGACATAATTACATAATCACCCCCTCTTTCTTTCAGGCAAAAAGAAAAGCTTTGTCTGTGCATCTCTTCCTGAACAAAGGAAAAACTTACATCTCTTGTTGGATTTTACCTTCTTTTTGTTTCAAACTTTTTGATGTCAGCTTTCTCAGATTTCAGAACATATCTTCAGATAGTTTTTGTTCAAAGAAAATTACCCTTCCGATGTCATAAATTCCAAGTTCTCCTTACTTTCTTTAAAGTACCAATTCACAGCAATAAATATTTAATATGAGCAAACGTTATTATCCAGAGTTAAAGGTTAACCCACATGTTAAAATAATATTTGGAAGTTCACGCTGGCCAAAAAATTAAATTCCAATCTTAAAAATTCTGAACTTAACCATTTACCTAAAACTATTTCCTTAAATTAAATATAACATCAATAGTACATCATTTTAAGAAAAACTGGTAATAAATTTCCTGGTTTGTCTTCATTTGTCTTTCTTCAATTGGCTTTTACACAACTACAAATAAAAACTAAGAGGCAAGAAAATATTTACAATTCTGACTCCAAGCAAAATCTCACAGTTTTTTTAAGACCATTAATAGCTCCTTAAAGAAACAAAGCACAATGACTTCACAATCCTTTAAACAAGTTGTATTTCACTGTCGCTCTTTTCTTTTGTCTGGAAGAGTCATAATGATATGATAAAATTCCAGTGTTAATTACTTTACCTAGATCTGCAACTTAAATTGACATGTTTTAAAACGTATGCAGGTGCACTCCACAATCACATCCACACTTTCATATCTCCATGCACTCCAGAACTACAAACTCCCCTAAGTTATAAACTCAAGGTCAAAACATGTCACCAGGTCTCAAGCTCTAGGGGAAAAGAAAAACACATAGCTATGGACATGATTCAGTGATCTGATGCTCACCAGATTGTGTCTCTGAATCTAATCTAACCAGCGTACCCATCAAGGTGATTACCTCCGTACTGGTGATGGGTGCAGGCAAATACTTTGCTGGTGCATCCTCTGAGGGTTCACAGGCTTCCCCCTCAGAGGCTGTGCTAACCTCAAAGGCATCAGGTTGCAGCCTCTTTTACTCATCTGTCTCCTGTGTGCCATTAGTACCTACAGAAGAGAAGAGCAAGAATCAGCTGGTGAAGAAGCACAAAGGCTTATGCAGATCAATGTGTGTGCTTTTGGGCACATCCAACATGAGCAGAATGTCATTTTTTTTGGGTTCCTAGTCCATTCCTGTCTTCTCATCCCCACAGGAATGGTCCTGGTCTTGGCCTTAGCTCAGAGGGGTGAGGATAGTTATGTCCAGCTCCTTGCCACCAGTCTTGGCCCTCTCTATGTGTTTGTACACCAGCTTTTCCTGCAATAAGAGAAGGATTGAATGTGATGGCATTGGGTGCTGGATCAATTTGAGCGCATGTGTAACCATATGAGATGGTGAGCCATCCCCAGTGAGTAGGAGGTGCAAAATCCAGGAAGGGTTAATAGTTTGAGAACAATGATTTGAGTGTGTATCATGCGTTTGATGCTGAAGCTTGCCTGTGTGATACGCCCGTGCATTGGCAGAGTTAGACTGAGGGATGCACCTGTGAATGTGGGCTCACACAGAGAGGATAATGCCACTTACTCTATCGGAGCGCCAGAGATTATTCACTTTCTTGCAACTCAGGTGCCAGGTACATTCATGAGGGGCATTGGCATTGACCTGTGCTGTATCTTGGTCCAGGCTGGACAGTTTGATAAGATGGCCTCCTTTGCCATCTGCCACGAATGGAACCTCCCTTTTGTCCCTTATTCTATCCAGTAGTTCCTGTAGCCAAATGTCACTGAAATGATGAGTAAGCATTTTCTTTTAATGACAGGTGTTCACTGGGGTTGGGAGTGACCCTCCACAGACTAAGTGAGAGCTGATGTCTAGCTAGCCTTTAAAAAGAGTACCAGAAATTATTACCCTGGGTAGTCCCACTGGAGCTGAGGACTACATTCTCACTCACCCAATGTGATTTGCTGAGCCACTCATGCAACATCTTGCTTGCACAAGTAATGGGGTGAGAATCATGTAATTCACCCTGGACATTAGCAGATGTAATGCCAGCCAAGATGCTTACTGCCACAATTTAACTCCAAAAGGATAATCTCAGGCCAATATAAGTTATAAGTTTCTACCTACAGTCTACAAACACATTGAGAAGCAACAGCAACCAAACAAGGGCAATAGAAGTCAAATAGGGGTGGAAGTCGATATGTATGCACAGTGGGGAATAGATAACAAAGGAAGGAGACAGAGGAAAAGGAGTGACAATGAATGGGGATAAATTAATGCAATGAAGGGAGACTTGAGGAAATTTATAGAAATAATCTAAAGAAACAGAAATGAAAGGAACAAATAGATGGCATTGACAGGGAAGAAAAGGATTGAATGAATGGGACAATGATGTTAATGAATGAGAGAGAAGAGGACAAAAGTTGAAAGTGGCGAATCTGCAAAATTAAGGGGATAATACTGGTTACTAGTAATTGGTGTTCGGATAGAAAATGAAAGAACCAGAGCTAATTAAAAGGCACTAGGGACACAGACTGGTAACTGACAAATGATAGGTGGGAAGGGAAGGAGATCTATCACAAACTCCCTCATAATGGAAAGAAGGAAGACCATTTTGAAAGAACAGTATCAGCTTGACTGAATTAAATGGAAAGGCATGCCAGGTAAAACTTTGAGGAAGAAAGGGAACTCACAGCAAGTGTGAACTTAGAGAACTGGAGATGGGTGTTTTAGTGAACTGAATCTGAAAGGAGTAATGTATCCCTGTGATTTGGCACTTGAAGTCACTAGTTATGAGAACGTGTAGGAAAGTACTTAGAAATTGATGCAATCATTCTCAAAAGGTGTCTTAAATGCGATGTTTGCAACAATCCTGCTGCACTGTTGTAAATAGAAAGAGTTAATACAAAGATCTACGGCTACTCAAAGACAAACTGTGAAGACAAAGGATCTTTCACTGTTAGCATCTGTTTCTAATTAGTTGCTGGAGTTCAGCACATCCAGACTTGTCAAGGTTTTATGGAGGGCTATATTTTGTTAGACCAAGAGATCTAACCTTTGTCTTATACTACATCATTATTTGCAGACAACATGAAAATAACTTTGCAAATAAATAGGGAATTGTCTTAACACTATCACTTAAGACCAGAATGAGAAGTACGCCACTGATTAGCAAACCCAGCTTCTCACAAGTAATTATATTTGTGACCACTCTAAATACTTCACATCCATATAAGATGGCAGTAGCAAATAAGACGTTTATGCAAAAAAATGTATAACATAGTTTGTGAAAATTGTGACAGCTTTACTTTGGAGAATTAACTGTGTAAAATATGATGTTTTGACCGAAAAACAAAAATGTGATCATAGAAGGCAAAGACAGAATTTATGTTGAGAGGCAGAAAGTTTAATGGAATTCAGGTAAGTAACTGCATCACTTGATGTAGTTGCTGTGAAGAGGAACAGAAGTGCTTCAAAGTGGGAGCAAACATTGGAAGAAGGCTGAACTATCACAACAGGTAAAGATTCATCAGGCTGGCTACTCAAAGCGGGACAAACGATTAAACTTGTAATACCAGCTTGGTGGGATATGATTGGATGAAATCTCAAACCTCAAATCTCTTACCCTTATGAGATAAACTGACTAAACTTTCAATATATCCAGAGGGTGGTTATTCAAAGGTATAAATGTGTCTACTCATGTATTAACTTTATTCGGATTTGAAGGCAGTTTTGGAGATTGATCATAAGATTGCCATGTTATGGGTACAATGCAACTAACGCTGGGTTACTGTGGTATAAGTAAACTACCTTTGTAACCTCACATATTAATTCTTTCAGCTAAAAATATCTACTTAAAACTTGAGTACTGTTTATAATTATGTTGTTACTATTAAATTGATGTGGCAATAGAAGAATAGAAATTCATGATATTGATTTTAATGTAATGTGATTTATTCAATCATTCCTATGTATCTTAATAGGGTTTTAGTAGTTTAAACATGACGATAATTTATATTGATCCAAGTGAGCTGCATTTAGGCATGTAGTATTTCCCCAGCTGCCGATATTAAATTGTCAGATGGTGAGGGTTATGACCATGGTCAGTGCAGCATCTTAGTTTAAACTATACCACGGAAATTACAATGTTACCCAATGCTATTGTCATTTTAAATAGCATTTTATATTCTAATCATATTATTAATCAACTTTTTTTTCATACAGTAAACCAAAGTGACTTGAAATGAGTCAAAATTAAATAATAATGTTTCCTGGAAACATAAATAAAAATGAATCACCTAGTTGCACAAAAAAGTAACATGCTGTTCAGCAAATACCAGGGATCCTCTATAGAGCAAAATAGGCCCATCTGTTACCAAAAATATCCTGGGGGCCAATCTATACGGTCCTTACAGATGTTTGAAATAAATCTTATGAGATCCTTTAGGGCACATTAAAAATATTGTGTAACCTTTTATACATAAATATATAATGGTTCAGGGCAACTAAAGATGCTTGTGGCCAGATGTGCACATAATAGGAGAACAGCATCATTACTCAATAAGGAATGGAAGGAGCAAACATGGGAATCAGGAACAATTTGCCTTTAAACAAATAATATTAAGATAAATTAAGTGAAATAAACATGTGATTATGTCATTGTGACTTAAATACTTCTCCATCCAAAAGCACTGTTAATAATCTGTTGCATCAATGATTTCATACTTATGGAATGAAAATGAGAAAAGATCCTGCTGAACACATCATCTCGACTTTTATTTTGAGGAAGCGACATCACAAGTGGATGATGTGTAGCTTCACATTGCAGTACACCAACATCTCCAAACTGCTTTTGGCAAAGTAGCACAGAGAATGCTTGTAACTTTAATTAAATCAGCAGCAACCTATAATAAACTTTCCAAATGATTAAGAAATTGGCTGGACCATTAGAAGCAGCAGGTTCTTCTTGGAAGAGTTATATTACAGACCAAGATGTTACACTCCCCACACAGACCAATTACTTTCAAAACAAAAAGATTGAAACTTCTAGATAATATCTGAAAGGATGACACAACAAGATTTCATCTTTTTGAACCTTTGTTGTAACAAGCAAACTAGCAGCAAAATTGACTGAACACTATTTGTATCAGCAACTTCTACTTTAAACTACTAAAAAGAACTTTGCCTTTTTTCTTTTCTTAACATAATTGCACACACCACTTCACAATTATACAGTACACTGTTCCTTATGTAGACATTCAATTCTCTTGGAACAAATTCGAATTGATTCAGAGTTGTTAAGACTTTATTTTCATTTTTTTAACTTTTCCCTTCCTTGTAAATTTAAATCTCAGAACTGTGTTTCACTGTGAGGTATTTTTGTAATGGAAATTCTGCCCCAAGCACAGGTTAGACAAATCTTCCAACCTCATTTTAAATCCTTCCAACTTTGATCTTTACAATCTCAACTCAAACTCCTACCCATATTTCAGTGCAGTGTGCCATAGAGGCTTTCAGCTTCTAGCTTTTCACTATCTCCTGGATCCTGAAAGACTGCCCGTGCTTGTGGGCTTTCAGAGATATCATAAAAACCCTCTCATTTATATGGTAAACAAACCACATGGGCCTTGTAGCCAGGGAGAAATGCTCCTTAACAATTCTTGAGAGCCATTTCTCTTTTACCTTGTAAATAAATGAACAGTTTAAAGCTTAATTGTTTGCCAGCCAATATTCTCAACATGTTGTGGAACATTGAAAACAAGCAGTGTAACCATTGTAAACACTCGGAAAAATGGTGCTGCCATTGTCCCAAGTATGAACAGCATATACTTTTTTGCTTAAAAACAAATAGATCTCTTTTCAATCTTTAACAGTCATATCATGCAGGTGGACTTCAGAACAAGTCATATGTACCCTCCTTATTTGATTCCAAATTAAAGACATAGCAACAAAACGAAACTTACAAACCTCATATTTGGAACTATGATAAGTTATGACCGCCCAAAGGACATCTTCCATCTCTCACTAATATTAACAACTTCAGGTCATAGGGTAATACCAATTTAGAAGTCAGTTGAACTTAAGAGGCAGCATGAAAGCTAAAAGTTGAGTTAGATAAAATGTACGTATAGATAGAAAGGTCGCGGATGATGTTTCAGCCCACTGAAAGAAGAAATGAAAGGGTAGTCATTACTAGCAATGGTGAAGTTGAAAGAGATGCGGGGCTTAAAATATTTGGCTGTAATATAGCAGCAACTATCAAAAAACAAATGGAGCATTAATTATATAGCTAAAATAATAATTGTTTAAAAAATTTCTTAACTGTACAATGCTCTTATCAGGCCAGTGAAAATATACAATTTCTACATTCTTGGAATGATTTGGGAGTCCATGTTTAGAAATTGAGAATTCCCATGCACTGATTTTAATTAATAGGAAAGCACAGGCTGGATGCATAACTTGCTGATAAATGATCCTGGCACATACATATGGAAGAGGAAAATTCTATTCAAAGTCCTACAAACGTCCCAAACACCACCCACCTCACCACTCCTTTTTGTATTGTCATCAGTTTGGTCACAGCAGTAAAGGGAAATAGTATAGTAGCAAAGGATCTTGTTATTTACCTGTTGTTGGAGAAATGAATTAAGAGGAATACAAATACGGTTTTAAAACCTTGATGTAGAAAAGGAAGCATTGTACTTCCACATATAACGGTTTTAAAATCATAAAGCATAAAGCATGAGTTACTTTGATAGTATTGTTATTACTTTGAAAAAGAGCAAACATGGCAATCAAATCAAATATATTTAATCCACCAGTTCAGATGTGCTATTACACACCTCTGGAGCAGGTGGGACTTGAACCTGAACTCTTCTTCCCCTGTGGGGTAGGGCCACTACCACTGTACCACAAGAGCTCTCACAGTAAATCAGATGAACAGTTGACTAATTGTTTTCTGGTGAAGGATAAATATTAAGCAGAATAAGATCCATCTGAACAGGCAGGTTTGGCCTTGCTTTAGCTCAAGTAAAAGACAGTAGCTCACTGATGCTGAGGAGCAGCAGGAGTTATGGGCTGAAGTTCTGGGGCCCATTCCAAAGATAAGATCAGGGCTGATAGACCTTGAAAATGACACACTGAGTGTGTGTCAATTACAGAATGATGCCCCTGCCATAGACAATGTTCATGACGGCAGTGACTTGAATCCTTCTCTCCTCCCAAAAGAGGCTAGTTAAAATGATTTAAAAGCTTGTTGAGATCTTGTCAAGGTTGGCTGTTTAAATTTTTGAAGGAATGCACAGTTAACCCACAGTTTCAGAGACATCAGCTGAAGAAGTGTGGATAAAGAGTGGTCCAATTCTTCACCCTAATTCCATAATATATTGTGGGATGGAAGGGGTCTCCTATGATATAGCGGTGCCCTTTATACTGCACAGATGGCAGGGAGAGTGGATACTCAGTGCCAGGCACTAAAGGCTCAGAGCTCCCTGACATCATAGCTAGGACAAAGTCGCCAAAGACAATTGGGTGACCACTCACCATGCAGGAAGGCTGCAATTCACACTAGAGGCGTAGCTGTCAGATTTTGAGTCCAGAACGATGAGGTGAAACATCATGTGCAGGAAGGGTGAAACTTCAAGCAGCTAAAGGGCATTAGGAGGAATGAGCATTAGGACGGTCACAAAGATTATACCCTCAACAAAATCTAACAGTGAGTCAGAAACACCTGGAGATTGTCATGAATCAGTTGCAGGAGTCTGTATCTCACCAGCTAGATGAGACCAAACATTTGTGCCCTATTTGCTGAAAACTCGTACTCTCGCAGTACATCAAGTCGCAATGGCCTTTAATGCTTTTGCTTTGGCTTCTTCCAGGGATCAGCTTTGTATATTTGTGGCATCTCACAAATGGAAGAACAAATACTGAGTCACACAGGTCACTGAAGCCATCTTTGTCGTAGCTGAACCACACATTTACAGACGTGGCCTTGCAGATATATGGAAGATAATGTATAAAAATATAAGGTTATCCCCTCTGGTAAAAGACACAGATGTGCAAAAGTATCTCTTAAATGGTGAGATCTTGGAAACTGTAGATGTATAAAGGGCTGTAGATGTATAAAGGAATATTAGCCTTTATTGCAAAAGGATTTGAGTACAGGAGTAATGAGGTCTTGCTTCAATTATATAGGAACTTGGTGAGACCATACCTGGAATATTGTGCGCAGTTTTGATCTTCTTATCTCTGGAAAGATATTATTGCAATAAAGGCAGTGATTTGAATGTTGACCAGCCTTGTTCCCAGGATGGCAGGACTGTCCTATAAAGAGAAATTTGGCAAACTGGGCTTGTATTCTCTAGAGGTTCAAAGAATGAGACCTGATCTCATTGAAACATACAAAATACTTAAAGGCATAGGCAGGGTGGGTGCAGATAAGATTTTTCCCTGGTTGGGGAGTCTAGAACCAGGGAGCACAATTTCAAAATAAGGGAGATGCTACTTAGCTCCGAGCTGAGAAGAATTATTTTTAATCAGTGGGTTGTGAACTTATGGAATGCTCTGGGGATTGATTTCCTCCACAAAAAAATGAGTGAGGCATAATAATGTTGCCAGCACCATTGGATTCCCCAGGTGCAGGATATGAACAATTGCACCCATGTGGCCATTGATTCAACCAGTAAATGCCCACACAAATCCACCAACAGGAAAGGTTTACACTTTTGCAAAATTCAACTGGTCCGCAGCCACGACAAAAGCTTCTTCCATGTGTTTTCATTGTTCTAGGGAGGTGGGTATCACCAACAAAACCAGCACTTACTGCCATGCCTTCAGTTCCTGGGAATGAGTGACTTGCTGGCAGAGAACAAATAAGCACCAACCACATTGTTGTGGTCTGGAGTCAGATCGAGACCAGAGTGGGTCAGAGTCTTACTCATCCCTATCTATTTTGCAATTCTGTGGTATTAAGTACAGTTCCAAGCAAAAAAAAATTCTATTCAACTGTAGAAAAAACTTGTATTATGAAAGTTTCACAATATAATTGCATTGGAGATAGTAGGAACCGCAGATGCTGGAGAATCTGAGATAACAAGGTGTAGAGTTGGATGAACACAGCAGCAGGTCAAGCAGCATCAGAGGAGCAGGAAAGCTGACGTTTTGGGCCTAGGCCCTTCTTCACCCAAAACGTCAGCCTTCCTGCTCTTCTGATGCTGCTTGGCCTGCTGTGTTCATCCAGATCCACACCTTGTTATCTCACAGTATAATTGCACCCCTGTTTAAAAACATGGTGCTGAATGTTTTAGAAAATGTCTAAGTCATGCTCATTGGAGAATTTTGCAAGATATCACTTTTTAATACATTGCCCTCTCCGTTACCTTTCTATTGCCTGCTTTGTTGGGAGGCAAAAACTAAACTAAAACTAAAACTTATAAAATAACCACTGCCTGCTGTGAATACACTGAGATCCACCAGACAGAAGCCCAGTTCACAGACTCAGTCAGAAATTTAGATGCTACTTTTGCTCCATTATCAACAAACATTTAAATGCTCTCATTTCAAGTCAAAGCCTGCAAGGAAGTTGGTCAAATCCAGACAAAGTGCGGGAAAAGAAGGAACAAAATTCCTTCAGGCTCTGGTAAAGCTCCAGGTTTTAGCCCTGCCTCAGGTTGAAGTCATAGTAGATTGAAAGCAAATTCAGGAGTCTATAAATCCCTGCAAGTGCATGTGATAGATATGAAAACAATAGTTGATGGTATTGAGCAGGAAGCTCGAAAGTGTACTCAGTCAGTGTTCATTGCGAACAGCATATGGTAGATGAGAATAGCACTGCTGAATAGATCATTTCAGCTTCTACAGTGAAAAAGAAAGGCAGAGTTTCACAATTTAGTTTTGTCATTGATACTTTGATAACTCAGAAGGAGAGATAACAGACATATTAGTTTCGCATAAGAGAACATGATTTAGGAAAGAAATTGTGTTTTTGTGTTGACCTTTCATTGAATATTCATGTTAAGGTCCAATGTTGCACTTGACAGTCTGTGGGACATGGTTGAACTTGCAGGCTCAGCTGGTCCTTCCTTCTATGCATTGTAAAGAACATTGTCCCCGATCACTCGCAGTGCAGCAAGTTCAAATATTGCAGTTGAACTCAAAGGCCTGTAAGGACTCTGCCGGCCACTACCTTGTGTGGTAAGAAGAATGTCTTTTTGGACTTAAGGCGTTCAACAACTGAGCAACAACATGGACAAATTTCAACGTTGGAACAATGTCAGGTACATAGGCATATGTCCCTGTGATTAGGGAATTGAATCAACCAGAACATTCATTCAGTTATACGTAATAGGCAAATACAAACCATACACAACCAGTCCAAACTTGTAAAACACGAATCGTCTACTATTGGATGTGATTCCGCAATTGCACAGCAAAAACTACACAACCCCGGTACACTAAAAACTGCACTAACAACCAGTTTACAATCATCAATTGAGCTAATAATGTGTCTCATTTATCCTTGTTACCTGAATGACATACATGACTTGGAAACAAAGGGCAAATGTTCAAGCTCTGCACGTTTATTTGAATAATCTGGGTGCATGGAGAGTCTTAGTTCCCTAGAGTTTTCTCTTGGGAAATACCTCCCCCAGTAAGATCTGCCAAACAATCAGCTCCTTTTCCTCTTGTAATTTAAACTGCTGAGCTCATTTGAAATTTGGCATTCTTGTGTTTTTCCAGCAATATTTCTCTCATTGCAGTATGATTCAATAAACAAGGTATTCTTTTAAATGATGATATTTTAGTTAAAAGCACACTGGCATCAAGGAAAATTGGTTCTGTTTACACATAAATTACTCTGGGTGTACTGGTTATATAAGTTGTTTTGTATTTACAGTAAAGGTAAACTTGCAATCCAACAGTAAAATGTTGATGTTGATCAGTCACCCTGTATTCTGCATATAGACTGTTCTGCATATATACTGTTTTACAAATTCTTGTCTCAGTTAATTCTTTTTTTAAGTGGGAAGGGAATAATGTATATAAGACCTGAGCATTTTGTTAGATTACTCCGCTCTTCATGGAGATATAAATGGACATTCAGTAATGAGATATAAATAGACACTCAGTAATTGCTGATATAACAAGGTGTAGAGCTGGATGAACACAGCAGGCCAAGCAGCATCA
>JAHRHZ010000019.1:49552699-49596909 GCA_024137785.1 Ginglymostoma cirratum | reverse complement strand
CAGATGCACCTTAAATGAATCTACTGTGCCTGCCTCTACTACCTCTAATCTAGGATATCGGTTTCCGTGCCGTACATTTCTATGACTCTACGACTCTAAGTAGACCATTCGGCCTCTTGAGCCTTCTCTGCCATTTGAGAAGATCGTGGATGATACAATTGTGACTCTAACTCCACTTTCCAGTCTACTCCCATGTACCTTTTGACTTCCTATAATGAAGAAGATCATGCATGGTCTTGGCCCAACCAGATACTATTGCAGATCTCTGGATCAAGTTCTAGAGCATCAAAGAGGAAAATCCCAGGAGAGAATGGCATTGCCAAACACGGGTTCCGTCAAGCCCCTTACAGAACAATGGCGACGATAGGAAGATCATCACCAAGCCAACAGTGACTAATTGGAGAGGGTACAGAAATGGTTTATCAGGATGTTATCAGGATTTCTGATGAAGGGTCTAGGCCTGAAACGTGAAGCTTTCCTGCTCCTATGATGCTGCTTGGCCTGCTGTGTTCATCCAGCTCTACACCTTGTTATCTCAGATTCTCCAGCATCTGCAGTTCCTACTATCTCAGTAATGGCTGTCTGCTGCAGGTCGACATGTCAATATTCTCTTAGTGCAATTCATGAGGCTTTGAAGATGGGAAGTTTATGTGCGCTTATACAAGTCTCGTTAGGTTGTCAAGATGGTACCTGATTATATCTGGAGGCGGATATAACAGCTGATTCATACAACAGCGGTCAGTTTTAAAGGATCTGATACGTGCAGTAAACTTCGCTGAAACAAAAGAAAAAATATACATTTGATACATACTTTGATAACCAAAATATTCCCACATCAATTGTATAATTGGATTAAGAAATAGTAAGTAATGTAGCAACAGATATATATAATACATGTCACTTCCAACAAGCATAAATGAGCCACAAAATGGGTTTGATTGATTAATATATGATGGTTGTTGGTGTGCTTTTAGTCCTCCAAAGATTGTGGCAATAGACGGAGAATGTATCAACAAATGTTATTCACACAGTAATTAAATGTTCAAAAAAAACAAGAAATTGAAAATAAAATGGAACCTTTGGTTTATTCTGCTTTTTAGGAAGTTCATGATTATACAACCCATACTTTTATTATTGATGAGTTATCAACTTAGCCACATTGGTAAAATAAAATGTAAATTGCCCTATTCCCATTCCGTCTCCTGATCACTCCACAATTACATTTGATTTTGTCACAATTGGAATATTGTTAGATTTAATTAAACAAATAATCTTCTCTATTTGATTGATTACAATAGAAATTTACTAGCCATAGTGAAATATTATTCTAATTTTCTGACAAATGAATCAGTAGTTTCAAAGAAATAAAAATATACTTAAAATTCTTCTATAATTTAAGGTTTTGGAGTAGATCTGTAGCTCAGGTTGTGAGCATTTCAATCCACATGGACAAGGAGAACCACGACTTCGACTGGGACAACATCAAGATCCTGGGACAGGCTAGGCAGAGATAAGCACAAGAATTCCTGGAAGCATGGCACTCCACGAAGCATGCTATTAATAAACACATTGAACTTGACCCCATATACATTCCGCTACGGAGGAAACCCAGAAGTGAGACAATCCATCACAACGGACCCCAGAGTTTAAAAGCCAGGCGGGAAAACACACCAACGCTTCATCAGAGGCTGCACTGAGGATGTTACCAAGCACGGTAACGAAACGTCTGCGGAACAACAAACCAGCTTGGCGAGCCAACCAACCTCAACATTCTTCTATAATATTTTACTCCTCATTAACTGTAAACTGAAAGATTCCATTTTTGTTGTTCTATTTATAGGTGATGTTCAGCCATGTCATGTAAAAGAACAAATTTTTCTAAACTGCCCTACAGTTAATCTTCATATCAAATGTACATCTCTGGTTCAACATTTATTTTACCATGTCAAGCCAGTTAAGATGTTTGCAGTGCTTGTTCAGAGGAAAAACAAAATGCATTTCATTGGATCTTTTCAACTCAGTTTGTAAATAAAAATGATAGCACAGCCAACTTGCACACATGACTGCTGTGTTACCTACAGTTTCTATCTGTAAGTAGATCAGTCTGAAGAAAGTTCGAATCAGCAACAGTATGTGATTGTGAACACAATGGTTATCTCCAACCTAAGGCTAAAGACCAACTTTAATGAGACATACACTCAAAATAAGTCTACCTTTACCACCTGAATCAAGAGAAAACACACGTTGTACTCTCTGAGAAGGCGATTGCTTACACTCTCCCTCTATTATGTAATGATTAGCTATTACTTTTTTTATTTGGTACAGTGAAATACATCTATGTATCGTTTGACTTCAGCGTGCATGAAAAATATCTATTTGAATTGGAGATTGTCCAATACCAGAAGTTGTGCCCAGGTCACTTGGAAATAGCCCAGTATTTACAGGAAGCAGTCAATCTACTGAAGGAAATGCCTTTTGTCAGAAGAAGTGATTAAGGTCGATCTTAGTGAGAAGTGGTTTCTATCAAGAGACTACAACTCGAATCTAGCCTGAGATATGTTAAAAATGAGAAAGATGGAACTATGTATTTCTGAATTTGGCCAGTTCTTTGAGCAAAAGTAAGGTTTATTTTAGCATACCTTTCGTGTTTGTGGAAAAATATATTTATTTTATGGAGTTATTGATTCTAAGTTGATTAACAATTTCAGCTTCATACAAAGGTGAAAAAATTTGCAACTTTATTGAAAACACAAAATGAAAACTCCTGAATGTCAATATAAAACTACAAGCAATTAATAAATGGGGTGAGTCTATTTTTACTTATTGTACTTTTAGTTGACAAACCACTTTTACTTTTGGGTATCCTGAACTGAAAACAAGTAAAATGTTGCATTGAAACCTGATGGATACAGTCCCATTTTCGAATAGCAAGCAATTGAAGAATGTAGTGTTATTGGTGCAAACAAAATACCAATGAACACCTGAGCAAAAATGTCGTTATGGTTTTGATTTTTAATGACAAATAAACACTATTATTTTACAATCTTGATGTATGACAAACAAAGCAACACATACTCTGGTATATTAACTTTTACTGTTGGTATATTTAGGATATTTAAGGCCTGTCTCTTGCACGTGCAGCCAGCATCTCCACAAACTGTGCAGAGAAATGCCCAACTCCCCCCAGAAAACCAATTCCTGGATCTCTGAAGACGAGAGTAAGAAGTCCTCAGGGGAAACACCAGCAAAGCTGTCTCCTGTATCCTTTTCCAGCCCAGATGTTGATATCTCAGCAGGAACTTTAGGCAAAGATAGTGTGGGAGCACTGTGACAGCTCTGCAGCTGGCCAAGGGAGAAATGCCTCAGGCCGCTAGCACTCGGAGGGCTGTCAGAGACCAGGCACCAATCAGGGACTTCATCTAAATGCGCAGGGCAAAGAAGCAGAGGCAGACAGGCATCTGGGACACAGTGGCCCTCATTGCCCAGACAGTGATCAATGCAGCAATTCAAGTGATTATCTGTCTGCTTCAACGGATGGGTCGGTGACTATCATGAAGAGTCAGGCCCAAAACCCTCAGGGTCTGTGGAAAAGAACACACACCATCACCCACTCATTAGTCTTCAAGTCTGAAAGTATGGCAAGAGGCTGGTGGGGATCGTAGACAGCAGCCCAGGTGATCATTCTCCTCACAAAGAGATAGGGCAGTGCCAGGAGGTTCCCCAGCAGTTTACACTCAAGACACCATACAGCCCACCATGTGGGCCCTCCAGCTCCACCATCTCCTGACTCCCTCTAACCCTTGAAAGCTGAGGTGGGTCAACAAACCTCTAACAAGAATAACGTTGGCATATCTGACTCTGCCAGACACAGGCCTCCCTGGGGTCCCACCTCAAACCTCTAATGTCAGCTGAGCAGGATATCTCCACTCTAGCTGCAGAACCAAGGAGTACACTAAGTTGTAGTGGGAGGGAGAGAATGAAGAAAACTTATTGAGGGCACTTTGGTGGCATGAGTGGTAGTGGCTTGGATCTAGCTGTCAGCTTATGTGTAAATGTTTGTGTTTTTTTGTGGGTGGGGTCTTATTTTTCTTTAGCGTGGTTGACCCAAGTGAAGCTAGTGCATTTGGTGACCACTTTTGGGCCTTTGGAGATGACATGTTTGGCCAGTTCCCGCGCAGTGTAGGGTGGACACTGCTCTGGATCTCCCTGGCCAAAATGGCCTGGTGCTTGTTGTAGTGAGTCAGCTACAAATCCTCATATGTCGACCACAAAGGAGTTCATGACATTTGTGGACTCACATGAAGTTCTGGTGGAAAGGTGGACCTCGTATATGTAGGTCAAGGAGCTCTGTTTCTGAGTCTTTCTTGGTGACTTTATTAAGCAACTATTTCAACGCCTTTCAGGACCCAGTGCCCTTCACCACAGCCGCCAACTCAGGCATTGCATCTTGTTAGTCTTTCTGTATAGGCCTGAAACATACTGTTACAACACGCAGTGGTTGGAGGTCTGTGCTTAGAGCCAACGGCACCATTTGGAAGCAGGAGGAACAATACATATACAGGGCACTGGGTCCCACAAATACCTTTGGCCCTCCTTATCCAACATCACCAATGTTTAGTTCCCTCTGTGCACAAAGCTGTATCTGTCAATGAGTTGTCAGGTAGTGGCTGTGTCAGGGAGATGCAGCATACAGAGAGGGTCATTGCTGTAGGATATCAAGGGAGTAGTCAGCCCGATTGTACTGTGCACTGCATGGGCCTGAGACCAATGCTTGTTCCATTTAAAGCCCTAAGATCAGCGTTTGCTGCAGCTCCTTCCCTCACAGGTTGAGTCACTGACCCACTCACTGTGTGACCACAACCATTTTCTTCCAAGTTGTGTGCTTTCAATTTCCAGCATTACGGAGAATGACAGTGAACGCTGCTCTTTCAGCTTAAATGTGTTGATGAGCCCCCAAACATCTACATTCCCTTCTCAGTAGCCCATTCCATTAACCTCACAGGCTTCATGGTTTCTCAAGTGCCCAAGCAACTCGGGTGCATGCTCCTGCAGCTGCTTACCTTTCCCACCAAGCTCCTGGTTTTTGACGTGATTGTGCCTGTTATCCATCCCCTTGATGCTCAGGTGCTCCTGACTGTGGATAATCCCTCCCCTTTCCCAGTCATATTTTACCATGTGCACCCCCTAGCAGGTCCCCTTCACAATTTAGTCTGCCCTTCTCCAGAGCTCAAAGGCCCCAGTTCTAAGGAGTAACTTGTCAAGGCTCAATCCAGTGGCAACAGCCACTCTTGACCCCCCCAAAACTCTCCCACTTTCCCTCCTTACCCCTATTTTTTTGTGGACAGACTGACTATGGCCCCTCAACTGACCTGACCAGGCAACCCCTGCGTTACCCCTATGTCCTGGACTAGCCACGATGGAGTCAAAGTACTGACCATGACCAACCATAGTCTGCAGAGGAACATACCACTTGACCGAGACCAATCCCCTGGACTGGTATCATCCTTGTCATATTGTGCCAAGACCCCCTAACTAATAGGTGCCTCCATGGACTTTAGTGACAGCTACTTCCCTAAGACTTTGAGACTTTACTGCCTGCTTGCTGTTCATGCAGTGTGTTTGCTACATAAGTTGCTGGCGCATGATGCAGGTACGAGATTGGTGTGGCACACTGCTGTACAGCAAGATATGCACCCTACTACATAGAAATATAAAATATAGAAGGAGGAGTACGCCATTCGACCCCTCAAGCCTGCTCCACCATTCAATATGATCGTAGCTGATCATCGAGCTTAATACTCTAATCCCATCCTCCCATCATATCCCTTTCGCCACAAGTGCTATACCTACCTCCTTCTTGAAAACACATAATGTTTTGGCTTCAACCACTATCTGTGGTAGAGAATCCCACAGGCTTACCACTCTCCAAGTAAAGGAATTTTTCCTCATCTCTGTCCTAAAAGGTTTACCCCCTATCTTTAAACCCCTTGTGAAGGACTGCAGACCAGCAAGGCAAGCTGCCTGGTTACGTGACTGCAATAATTGGCACAGCAAGGCATGCACGCTCAGGCATGTCAGTAGGCAGCATGTACGTAAGCACGAGGACATGAACAAGCAGCCCTTGGATACAACCTCTGAGTCGAGTACCCGTGTCTCTGTGTAATGTGTCCCTGCTGAAGCTTTTCATTGCAAGGTACTCCAATGCAAGTCTGTGTTTCCAGAACACACAACCAGTGCACAGAAAGGTGCCAGAATGTTCATGAGTGGTTACTGGATGCCAAATGCCAATGTCTGCTGAGGAAGGGTGCATGTGATTGGATGCCCATGGATTGTGTTGCCATTTGGTCATCGGCAACAGGGTAACATCAGAGCAAGTGGCAGACTGTACCTACCAGGTACCTGCTCAGATTTCCGTGTCAATTTCTCCTAATGTCAATTTGTGATTTTAGTAAATGGGAGACTGAATGTTAATGAAGTGTTATGCCATCAACAAGGGGCTTAACAGGCAATAATCACAAATACTCGTCAACTCGCCACTCACTGTCGGGCAAGAAACAAACTACGCCACTTGTGAAAAGTATAGAAGATGGAAGGAATTGCTTCTGACATCGAGATGGGCCTCTCCAGGCTTCTCATCTGATTCTGTCATAAACCTTACCACAGCCCACATTCTGTCTATTGTCATGACTGCAGCATTCCCTGTACAGCTGCCTCCATAGAATTGGTTACAGCCACTGTGGAGAACCACATTTAGTGAACAGTCAGTATCTACATGACACGCACTCAGCCTTTCACTCCCATCACTTCAGCATCATTTATTCAATGGCTAGGTGAAAAAGGGCCGAGGCACCTTGACCTCCCTCCAGATGTCCCATTCAGAGACTGCGAGAAACACTACATCGGACAAACAGGAAAGAAACTAACAACAAAAGTACATGAACACCAACTGGCTACAAAAAGACCCGACCAATACTCACTCATCTTAATCCACATGGACAAGGAGAACCACGACTTTTACTGGGACAACACGAAGATCCTGGGACAGGCTAGGCAGAGACAGGCACAAGAATTCCTGGAAGCATGGCACTCCACGAAGCGTGCTATTAATAAACACATTGAACGTGACCCCATATACATTCCACTACGGAGGAAACCCGGAAGCGAGGCAATCCATCGCAACGGACCCCAGAGTTTGAAAACCAGGCGGGAAAACACACCGACGCTTCATCAGAGGCTGCACTGAGGATGTTACCAAGCACGGTAACGAAACGTCTGCAAAACAACAAACCAGCTCAGTGAGCCAACCAACCTCAACACCCACAACCTGAGCTACACATCTACTTCAAAACCTTAGAGTGTCCCATTCACTCATGAGGTGAGAAGGTGCCCTTGCAAACCACCAGGGAGGGGGGTCAACAGTTAGGCATCCAGGTAATGTCATCTCAGCACATTCCAAAGGTGAGATGACAAGGTGCAGAGCTAGATGAACACAACAGGCCAAGCAGCATCAGAGGAGCAGGAAGGCTGACGTTTCGGGCCTAGACCCTTCTTCAGAAGACGTCAACCTTCCTGCTCCTCTGATGCTGCTTGGCCTGCTGTGTTCATGCAGCTCTACACCTTGTTGTCTCAGATTCTCCAGCATCTGCAGTTCCTACTATCTCTGAAACACTCCAAAGGCGGCCTGTTTCTCTGCCTCCCTCTGCTGGTGACCCTCTTACCTCCATTAGGTTATGCTGAGGAGATTATACCTGCACTTCTCAACCCTGCACCACCAGAGGATACCTGCTAAAGTCATCTAAGGCAAGCCAGCAACACAGTCAGCAGGCTTTCTCAAGCTCACCTGCAGGTGTTGGGTAGTACTATGGTATGGTGACAGGAAAAGAAAGATAACACAACATTGAAATTTTTTTGGGTGCAATGTGTCAATCTAATGTACAACAAAATATTGCACTAAAATAATCAATTTTCTACGATCATACTGTGGTTTGATTTTACCTGATGAGACTTCTGATTGGTTCTGTTTCTATTATAGCTGATGTTGAAGGGAACTCATTACCATAGTTGCTTGCATATGCTTCATATTGAATATGTCTGGAGCCAATCTCTGCTGTACTCAGGGAGGAACATGGCCTCAGGGCAGTGCAACCTACAGCCATATTTCTGAATTTGAGGAGTAACTGAGCATTGTCCAGGACCTCCTGTATTGTGCAATAGATGCATGGTCCTTGCACACTGATGTTTGAGGAATGTATGCATAGACCCCATGTGTTCCTGAACAAGTCCCTACTGATGATGTGGCCCAGAAACTGAGCAGGTAATCGTTGACATAATGTTAAAAAAATTCATGGGATGCAAAATAGTTTAGTGTGTAAATGGTAGAAATCAAACATTCTATTAAGGGCAAGAAAGCCTCTCAGTAACCAGTGGCACATAGTTCTGAGTTCTCATACGTTTATCAAAAGCCATTCAGCTTCAAACGTATTAGATTCACCCAGGCCTGTTTGCTGCAACCCACTATTGCTTTGGCTTCTTCAGCAGCAGTATGTGTTGCCTCCCTTAGCATCTCCTTTCTTCCTTGTCTAACGGGACATGTGATTCATTCATCTCCCCTCTGCAAAGTTATCACTCTATTGTTCAGCTAGGAGTTGTGTAGGTACATCAAACAACCACTATCATAAAGACATGGTCTAGTGAGTACTGGAATGCTCCTCCTCAGTGGTCCAACAAATTCTCTGCTGTAGGATGCCCCTCGATGTACTTGCAGGTAACTGATTGGGAGATGCCACACAAGTCCTGAGTCACACTTTGAATGGGGCCAGTCACGAGGAATTTCAATCCTGTTGTGATTTTCAGCATTGCAAGCATTGTGCTGCCTCCCAAGATACAAGGCTTAAAATCTCCTGGCAGGAGGCAGGAGATATATGTGGCAGAGTACCTTGTCATGAGAATTCTCCATTGGGCATTACCTTTAACTCATCTGCAGGTAGCAGCAACACCTCTGAAACACCTTCCCAAGGTACACTGATTGACAGCAATGTTGCACTTGGATGTCCTCTTCAAGGGATGTTTGTTTCTCCACAGCTGAAGGCTTCTCACCTTTCATTGCCCCTTTTCTGTTTTGCCACATTTTCCTTTCTCCTGTACGCCCTGGAATGAGTGTTCTTGCATGAGCCAATTTCCCTGCATCTCTTGGAAAGACTCATTGCCCTTTAATGACTGCATTCTTTAGGCAGTAACCTGCCCATAGTACAGGGCGTTGGCAATGCCCACTCAGAATTAGCCTGCTAATGAAGAAGACTCAGTGTGAAGCATGATGCAGTGTGTTATTCACCAGAAAATACAGGAAGAAGTCTACCAGCCAGGCACATTCTCATATATGCAGTCAGGATTGTAAAGACACGTTTTTCCTCACTTATTGTTAAAAAGATTCCAGCCTGGAAGCTTGGTAACTCTGGGGGGTTGGTGTATTAATAAAGATTCATACTGTAATAATGAATGCAATAGAATCTCCAGATCCTCACCATTATGGAGGCAAACCTGCCTGAAACTTCCTTCTAACTTAATATCAATCCTTAGCCCATCATTCGGAATGTGAATCTGAAAACTGAGATGAATGGCTTTCAAAGGACAGTAGAAACTCATCTTGGTGTCAGGGAGAAGGAATCCTGTTATAAAATTGGGAATAGCTTGGAACTCAATGGGGGCATGGTGTACAGTTAAAACACGTAAATAATTTTGGTTTTGTTAGTTATTTGATAGAGGTCTTATTATGCAGTGAACATCCACATTCAAGTCCCACCTAAGGAATTGATGGCTAAGGAAGGTCTGCGCACAATGCAGCCAAACAAAGTGAGTATCAATATGTATGTTGTAAAGATTTACACAATGGCAAGGGGTGAGAGCAGGAGGGATTCCTATGTGATGGAAAAAAATTGGAGCCTCAAACATTACAAGATTTAGTTCCAACATACAGCATGTATGTAAATACGTATGTTGTAGACTAGTTGGCTCAGTTGAGTTGACATCTGGTATGGATCAGATTAGTGCCAACAGTACAGGAATCATTCCCAATTCCAGCAGGAGTGGATTTGGGACCTGCCTCTTTGCCCAAACCATGATGTATCTATGGCACTGTGGATCAGACCTGCCTTCAGTGAAAGAATTAAAGAAGAGGAAATTGGTTAATTGGACATTTCTTGAACTTAATTTATTAGTTGACTCTTAAGTATTTTTAGTCCATGTTGATTTTTCCTTGTGTTTTACAGAGAACATCATAACATGAAATTCTGTTCTATGATTCCTTCCTTTAACTGTTGGGAAATATATCCATTCCTTTTAAAAGTTATTGGTCTCTACAGGGATCATAAAAAAAGCTGGAGCTCTTGCAAGATTCAAATCCAGAAGCTGTAAAATAGGTACACTGAGGTTTTCCAGAGTTCAGACAAACAAGATTTCACACTTACTTTTGCTATATTTGAAGCAAAGTCAACATTATTACTTTCAATGCTCAGGCATTTCTGGAAAGAAAAGAACTTAAAGGCTTGTTAAATACTTGGCTTGACCAATGAACCTTGAAGATGAAGTTATGATTTTGATAGCACTTCGAGTTAGCTAGACTTCAATTAAAAATAAGAAAAATGGCATTTGAATCAGAAATCTAAAAAACGCTAATGAGGAAAAAAAAGTCAGGGAAATGTGAAAACTTGAATGAGTTCCAAAGATCAAGAGAAAAAGAAAATCCTGAATTTAAAAGGGGAGAGGGGTTGGGGGTAGGTGTTGGTGGTGGTTGAGAGAGAGAGAGACAGAGAAGCAAAGAAATTTGAACTTGTAGGGAAAGGCTTAGATGGCAAGAGTAGTGGTTGGCAGTAAAACTTGAGGATGACTCAGATTTAACCCCTGGTTTTGATTTGACAAGGAATATTTGCAGGAGTTGAAACGTATTTTCTTTCATTTGAGAAAGTTACTATGAAGCTACGATGGCCATAAGAAAGTTGGGCTATTTTACTGCTTGTAAGGAGGGGTATGGAGGTATACTTATCTCTTTCAGATGTACAGTCTGATGAATATGACACAGTGAAAACTGCTGTTCTCAATGTATATGAGTTAGAAGAAACAGAGTAAGACTTTTATGGAATTTGCTAAAGAAAATGAAATTATATCTCATAGGTGGTACAAGGGCAGAATTGTTTTCAGAATCTTAGGGATTTGATGCTGATGTAAGGAAGTAAAAACAATGTCCCTTTGAGAATATTGTCTTGCCTGGAAGACCATAACATTTCTGAGAAAAGCAAGCAGCAGTGATGACAAAGACTTTGAGTTGTCTCATAAGCATGTTAGCAACAGGCCATTGCTTGTAAACTCACAGAGAGACTGAAGAGATAGAGATAGGATCTAAGTAAGGAAAATAGCCCAGGGAAGAAAAAAACAATCCTTAGAATCTTGAGAGCAACAATCTGGAGGCTAAAGTTGATTCAAAGATACCAACAAGTTACTGTTGACATGAAAAGGACATGCAAAGTTGGAAAACTGGAGAGTAAAAGGCAAGACTGTAGGATTGGTAAGGTTGCCCAATGTTCTTCCAGATAATACTGCCCAGAAATTAAATGAATACAAACTTGTAGGTTCTCTAAAGACTTGCTGAATTAAAATGTATTGTTAAATAATTGGCTAGATTATTGAAGGAAATTGTGCATTTATTCTTTTGCGTAATGTTAATTTAAAATGCTGGTTAATTTCCAATC
Source organism: Ginglymostoma cirratum (assembly GCA_024137785.1). Classification (NCBI taxonomy): domain Eukaryota; kingdom Metazoa; phylum Chordata; class Chondrichthyes; order Orectolobiformes; family Ginglymostomatidae; genus Ginglymostoma; species Ginglymostoma cirratum. The sequence goes on along the minus strand of JAHRHZ010000019.1, from coordinate 49,585,168 downwards.
CTGGTTAATTTCCAATCCTGTAATTATGGGGATTGGGCCGAATCAACCCATTGATGTATAGAATTTTCATTAACAGGTGTCTTGTTTTGGGATAAAGTATTGCCATATCCAATGCTTCCACAATGCTATGGAGGTGGCGGAAATTGAAATTGTACAGGAAATAATTCAGTGACTTAAAAGAATCAATAGTTTCCTGCAATGCTGCTGAGAAAATTACTGTTTGAACTGAAGTTGTGTCAGAAGAGTCTGAATCTCAAACCGCCACATTAAACATCACATTACAGCATCAGGCTGGAATTGGAGAGTTAATGTCAGTAAAGTCATCTGATTTAAAAACATGGACTAAGCATAAGCAAGGTGTGGCATAGCTGATAGCAATGGTATTCAAAACTATTGATGAAACAGTGAAAAGGAATGTTTTGAAGGAACGTGGCAAAGCTGCAATAAATACTGACACCATAGAGATACAAGAAACAACATGTATTCTTAAGTATATGTTAAAAATTCAAATCAGGTGACACCCTTGCTACAAAAAAAACTAGACAATGCTCAAGTTAACTGAGAAAGCAAAAACTAAATTTCCCAAAATGTATGAACTGACAAAATAGGAGGTTTTTTTTGACTGAATATTGGCCTAACCTTAACAAAGTTCTTAAAGCAGCTAAAGAAAATTTACTTGACAGAAAACAGACTATTTGCATAAACAGAGGCAAGTGAAGCCTACATCTCCTGGAAAATAACATGAGGATTAAATCATGGAAGTAAACTTAAAGATGAAAGTGACCCTGAATTCAAATAAGACGAGACAATTTAATTGTTGTGCAACTCGAATATATGGCTGGATGAAACTTTCTTCACAGACTTGAGCATTTAATTACATTCAAACACGGAAGAATATGGAAATCAAAAGTTAAAACCTGAAAATATTTGCTCATTGTCTGTTTTTGAAAGGGAAGACTCTGATAGTGATTTAATGTCTAACTTTAAAGCAGAACAACAGAAATTGCTGAATCTAGAGGACGGGAAGCACAATAGCAGTGAACATTCTTATCTTCCAGTTCATTGCCACCAGTCTCCAGAAGCCAATATGGGCTACTAACAACTTCAATGCCATTCCTGACAAAGCTAACCAGACCAAACAAATGGTGAAACCTTTGGGTTCATCACAAATATTATCCAGAATCCAGACTGCACTCAACCCATTACCAATTTTAAAAAGCAACCCGAGGATGAAAATCTCAAGTGCACTCTTATAGTCAAAAGACACGGAAATGTTGTACTTCCAAAGCAAAATGGAAAAGGACATCTTTTTAGCAGATTTTGTTTGCAAGAGAGTTGGTGCTGAGAACCCATTCAAACTGCACTTTAAGTCTTAACTGCAACATGCAGTCAGTTAGTTCCAATGGATTAAGTTTGTAATGTTGCCAAAACAGGATGTTTACTGGTGAAATGAGACAATAGGTAAAAGGATGGTCACTGTACTTTAGATACTAAAATAATTGTTGAAATGTTTACAATGTTATATGTTGATCGTTTTGTGCAAAAATCATTATTACTGGAACATTTGCTTCTCATTTTTGGTGGGGAGGTTTTCCGAATGCTAGAGTCTACAAGACAGTTGTATTTAAAATTGTCTGTGTTAATTTATGGTAAAAGAGCAGGAAGGGTGAACATTCTAAACTTTGTTTGGAAATAGGTCCATATGATCTGCAACCCAAAATTTACAGAAAATTTAATAAATGATTTCACATCTTGACACAAAAGAGGGAAATGTGGTTTTCTGGACAGATACAAGCAAACGCAGAGACAAAGAGGTCTGGCTTACATCTGACTCCAGATATATAGCAATGTGGATGACTCTCAACTGCCTCTAGGCAATTAGAATTGGGTAATAAATGCTGACCTAGACAATGACACCCACATCCCTTGAATGTCCTAGAAACAGCTGCTGCTATGAAAAACAAAGGGAAGGGCTGTTACCAGCAGGATGCTGATGGGAACTTGTTTTCTATTTAAAGGGATGGGTCTTGTCCAGATGTAAGGAAGAAGGGGTTGTTGGAATGGACCCTGCTGCTGGAAGTTGGTTCAAGTATACCTAGAAGGCTAAGTGGCATGGTTTTCAAAGGACACTGAAAGATTTGCCCTGGTGTGACAGGGTGAAGGGGCCCTCCTGAAAGCTGAAAGTAGCTTGAAATGTAAAGCCCCAGGCTGCATTACCCACTGAGAGAATGGTGTAAAGTAAAATATTGCCATAATGTATTTGTGTTGTGTTAGCTTGCTTTTTCTTTAGTTGGTGTATTAGTTGTCCTAATTATAAGGGCAAAGACTGCTACAATTATATAGGGTGCTGGTAAGACTACAACCAAGAATATTGCGTGCAGTTTTGGTGCGGTTTCCTCAGAGGGAATGCAATGAAGGTTCACAAGACGAATTTCTGGTTTGCGGCTTGGCGTATTAAAAGAGATTAAATAGATAAAACCTCACTCCTTAGAAAGAGGTAGGTGGTGACACAATGGTAATGTCACTGAACTAGTAATCCAGATCCCAGGCTAATGTTTTGGGAACATGGGTTCAAATCCCACAGTTGCAGATAGTGAAATTTGAATTTAATACAAATCTGGAGTGAGACACTAGGCTAATCTTGAACATGTAACCTGGTCTGGCTTACATCTGACTCCAAATATACGTCAAGGTGAATGACTCTCAACTGCCCTCTGGGCAACTAGGGTAGGGTAATAAATGCTGACCGAGACAGTGACACCACATCCCTTGAAAAAAAATTAGAAGAGATTGAAACAAATAAAAATATTGTGATGCTTGACACAAGGATGCTTCCCATGGCTGGAAATGTACAACTAGTGCTCACACTTTCTAAATAAAGTGTTGATCATTTAGGATTGAGGTGATAAGTTTTTTTCATTCAAAGAGTTGTAGAGTTCCCTGCCCAAGAGAGCTATGGATCATTAGAATCCCTACAGTGTGGAAGCAGGCCCTTCAGCCCAACAAGTCCACACCGACCCTTGGAGCATCCCACCCAGACCCACCCCCCTATAACCCACACACCCCTGAACACTATGGGCAATTTAGCATGGCCAATCCACCAAGCCTGCACATCTTTGGACTGGTCAGGATGTTCAGGTACCAAATACATTCAACACAGAGATTAATGGATTTCTAAGTGAATTAAGAATTAGGTAATCTGGTCAGTAGACACAAGAAAATCAGTTATGATCTTACTCAACATAAAATCTGAATATATACTGAATGCATGATCGGACTGAATGCATGATATGCCTAAATGGACTATTCTTGCTCAAATGTTATTATGTCTGCACATCCATTCAGTCATGTTAAAGCATATTGTCTTCTGGAAAACAAAAGGGTCCGTCGATTTTCCATTCAAGAAGAAATGGTTCTAACACTTGAGAAAATTACATTACTTGTGATGAAGCTTTGCCAAGAGTATGTATGTTGTGAACTTAATGAAAATCTATTTATTCTAACTGTCACCTTCTTTGACAAAGATGGATAAAAAGTGAAGGAGATTCACTGATAGTGAAGTCCTGCACATTTCAAAGTCTATTCATGTGGAACAACACATGTTTAGGTTTTAAATTCCTTACACAATCTGGTTTCAAATTGGTTTGGGACCAGAATATATGTAAATAGCAAATAATGAATTAATATCCCCAATACAAATCAGGAATTCATTTTCCAATCATTTGTCATTTCTTTTATATAGCGTAATATACAATCTACTCCTTTCTACTTCTTTAACTCCTTCATAAAGTCACTAGCTTTTCTGATTTATTTGACACGTATTGGAAACTGTCCAATTCTTTATCCAAGGGCAGATACTTTATGTGTGTATGTGAGGATAAAGGTGATTAGGCTATTTCACTATTTTGGGCCACAAAAAGAGACATTTCTTCTGTCAACATTTCTTGTCATTCAACATAGAAAAAGCTTTCCTGCTTTTTTCACAACACAAACATAGAGGTGCTGAGTTCATTCGTAAGAACCTTACTGACATCCTGTTTAAGATTAATTAACCATGCAAAGAAGAATTCCTGATTTGTAAATCTTTTGTACTCTACATTCTCCGTGATATAGGGATAGAAGACACTAAGTATATACAGTTGAATGTTTCATCTTGCAAGGGAATAATAATATAATTGATTGAATTCTAATATTGTGTGAAATTACAAGTGTAAAGCAGAACACATGTATTACTATTCTGTCTCTTGACATCACAGCTGGGAGGCCTCAAAGAGAGGGACATCATGATGCACAGCCTGTTTGCATATGTGCACTTCTTTGGCCAGGCTTTTCTGCTAAGCTGCAGAATTATCAATCTTGATCAACTCCAGCATGTTTGTGGAGCATTAAGAATAAATCTCCCATTTTGGGTTATATATAGGTTAATTTTGAATTTAGGATTTGATTCCGGAACCAGAGACCACAGTCTAAGGGTGCAGGACATGCTATTTGGGCATAAAATTCACTGCCACAGAAAGGAGTTGAATATTGTTCTTAGGGATAAAAGGATCATGGGAGAGAACAGGAACAGAGGACCGAGTTAGATGATCAGCCATAATCATACTGAATGATGCAGCAGGCTCAGAGAGCCGAATGGCCTCCTCCTGTTCCTACTTTCAATGTTTCTATGTTTCTATTTAGGTTACAGTTGCACAGATCACAGCACATAAATCAACCTGGAGTATATTGTGACTGCCTATTTGTTCAGCTCCAAATGTTGTCCTTCATTCGATGGACAACCAGCAGCACCAGCCCCCCACCCCTTCTTTTCAGCCACGGCGTACTCAATTTTTTCATCCCACGAGTATTTGTTTTACTTACCTTATAATTAGGCACAGGTGATCAAGCAGGCAATATGAATTGTGTTGCAAAAATGTACAGGAGTTTAAGACATCCCCACACAAAGCAGACCCATGTGGCGAGCAATGAAGAGAAATTAGACTTGCAACAAAACTAATGAAGCTGGTTTCAAGCTAAACATCTTAACATTTGCTAACTTATCAAATAAATGCTGCAGTGAAAAAACTTGACGAGTGAAAATGTGCAAAGAGAAGGAATCCATCCTGAAGAAGAGGCCCAAGACCAAATGTGTCTGGAAAATAGGGACTATCCACTAATCTGATCTTGGGAAGCATGTATCAGAATGCATCCTTGAAAATCATCAGAATGATTACGTCTCCAGAACTGCAGCATATATGTAAATGGGCCAAGTCACACCCTGAGTCCAACAAAGAATTGAGACCAACATCTATTTGTTGTAGCTGCTTTACAGAACAAAAATGTGTTGTGGCAGAAAGCCAAGATTACTTAGAGACTTGAAGACCTCAGTGCCAAAATTACCCATAGTGATTGAAACATGGTCAGCTGGGTGAATATCTTAGAACACGAGTTCCCTGGTCCAATCAGGAAGTCCTGGCTGACAGATATAAACAGAAGTCTCAGGGGTTCTGCTCACTTTAGGGGCTGGCACTGTGTTGGATGGATCAGTGTCATGTACTGTGCATGTGTAAATAAAGGGTGACTTGGTGGCAGAATACTGGCCATCGTGGAGTTATTATAATGCCCACTCTCCAGTGATTCACTTTCAGTGCCAAAAACAGATATATAGATGAAACAACTAGCCTGTGCAGTAACAATGTTAAAAAACCGTTCTCTTGAAAAACCATAGGACATAAGAAGACAAGGTTCATTATGGTATTGGCCTGCATATCTTATGGGACAAAATTAAAACCAATTGTAATTTTCAAATGTAAAATTATTCTAAAGACTTTTTTTTTGCATTGTGGATTTAAAAATAGGAAGAGTTATTGGTTTGAACCAAGGAAACTGTGGGAGAAGATGTTTGTGGCTTTTCCTTAAAAGACAACTTATTGGAACTCGCTGTATGTTGCTTCTATAACATTGGCTTTTTCAGTCAGTAGGGGAGGATGACAAGACACCTCAGTTATGTGGGTATGCATTCAGGGCAGTTTTGCCTAGTGACAAACTTTTTTACTGGTTTCTCAAGCAAGACCGGTTGTGTGTATTCAAAAATACACTTTTGGACTGGTTGAGTGGCTATAGGTTTGCGTTCCATTCCATAATACAGATAAAACATCAAATCTGTGAAGGAGAAAACATTTCTCTCTCTCTTTCCCTTCTGTTAGTGGAGAAGTAAATGAAAATCCTGAGGAGGCAGTTACTCTCTGTTTCTCTCTCTCTCTGAAAATTTCCTTCTTGAAAGGAAAAATGGAAAAAAAAATTTCAGAGACAATGAGAGGATAACTCCTCAACCAATAAACAAAATATTGAGAATTGGTGTGTCCATCACCTCAAGAGGTGAAACTGAGGAAAACATCTCATCAATACTTGTAATCTGCACTGGTGCCAGAACTGTGCTTCACTGATTTTTCACTGCTCCCTCCACCATCCCAACGAAATAAAATTTGTGTCTTGTTTTGTTTCATTGTGTGTCTGTTAGTATGTACACGGAAATTTTAAAAGGGGTAAAACTTCAGTTATGGAATGTTAGGCTAGCACTTCATGTCATCAGTTAATATAAAATACTTGTATAAATAGGTTTTCTTTGTTAAGTGTAAAAACCTACTGAGTGTTTTCTTCTGATATGGGAACTTCAGATGGGTAAATTGGGAACATTTACTAGTTTCAGTAAATCTTCTCAGATTTGTGAAGTCTCTGGGAATAATGGGGTTTGTTTTCCAGATGACGAAGTGAAGTTATGTATTAATAATGTGTGAAATAGGCATCCTTGTGGCCTACGTTAAGCTTTTTGGTGTGGATCATTGTGAAATTTAAATCTGACATTTGAATCCAAGGTTTAGTAAATACGGTTGTAACTGCCTGGTTATAATGTTCAAGCTTTGTGCAAATGGAGTGTGCAATGAAAATGCACAACTGTGACCCCAGTATTCTGTGGAAGATATATTGAGGATGGTGGCTTTTCATGTGTGGAAGTGTGTGTCGGCTACTTAGAAAAATAACTTTTTTCACTTATACCTGTTATTTTGTACAATCTAATTATACTGTTGTCTAGGAAATTAATATTTTCCTTGTGTGTTGTGCTTTAGTTTTAATGGAGAGTTGATTTTCCATTACTGAGAATATTGATGAATTCTTCTAATTCTGTTTCTGAGTAAGGCCAAGTGCCCCATATGTCAACACCAATACTGAAGACATCATACAACTTGACAGCATCACCCAATAAATGAGTGAGTGAGGAAGAAAAGCTAGTCCTCAACTATCAAAAAGCAGGCTCTGAAAATCAAAAGGTAGCTTCTCAAGAGGTACATTCGAAAATGAAAAAATATTTTGACCCCGATCACAACAATCTTTTTTGTACTAGTTTTGACTCCCAGCAGTGGAGAGTTATCACCAATTCTCATCGAGTTCAGTTTTGTGAGGCTTCCTTTGTCATTACACTCATCACAAACTGCTAAGAGCAGCCACTCTCGGTCACCACATATCTTGAATTCAGTTCATCTGCTCATATTTGGCCAACAAAGTTATAATGAAGTCTGGGGGTAAGTGGCCCTGGCAGAAACCAAACTGAGTGTCAGTGAGCAGGTTATTGCTGTGCAAGTGACATTAACAACACGGTCGATAGCACCTTCCATCGATTGTTGATGATCAAAAGTTGACTGATAGTGTAATTGACCAGATTAGATTTAAAATCATTGAGTGAAGTTTTTGGGGGTGGGGGTGGGGTGGGGGTGCGGGTGTGGGTAGCGGGTGGGGGTGCAACTCGGGGGGTGGTGTTGGGTGGGGTTGGGTGGGGTGATATATTGCTTGCACCATCCGAAGTAGAAAAGTTAGTTAACAGTTCACCACCTTTAAATAGGGCTGTCTTGGAATGATAATATGATGAGAAAGGTCTTAACAAGATGAGAATGGGGCTCTGTCCCATAGGCTCAGGAAGGCTCATCCTTGCAAGCTGATTGGCTGGTATCGGAGGTGTCCCAGCACTGCCAGAATGCAGCAGTGAACGCTATTAGTAATACAGTGGAGTCCTGAGAAGAAGATCATGGTAACTGGGTTTTTTTGGTCAGATCAGACATCCCACCCAGAAGGTGAGAAGGGTGGGGGGTTACATTGAAGGTGCTGATGAGGAGTTACGAAGTGGGGAGGGTTTCCCATCATGTGGGGGCAGAGTGTCCTCTCTAAGTACAGGATCTCCCCAAAGAAGTTACCTAATTTCCCATCCACTCTTACACGGAGTAGGAAAAGTTGCAGACTGGCCATTTTCCCTCCACCTTAGCCACCCATCATAGATGGTGGCAGAGATGGAAAAAGGCCCTTAATGGCCTTTGATTGACAACATAAGGGTGATAACAGGCCTAAGCCCTTACCCACTCACTATTCAATGTGGGGCTGCTCCGGAGTGGGCAGAATAGTGTTGGGCTAGCCACCCACCTTATGTTGAATACTCCCTTCTCTACCAGACCAACACTAATATAAAGTATCCCCCACAGAATGTTTCCAGCACAATAAGATGCCATTCAGCTCACCATATATTTGCTCATCTTCCGAAAAAGCACGATGAAAGATGTTGTTCTTTGTCCTGCTCTGCGTGGACAGGACATAGCTGGACATGATTCCATTTTGCCAAGTAGGTACCAGTGACGTAGATGTACTGGAATAACTTGGCTAAGGGGGCAGCTAAGGGAGCACAAGTCTTCGGTACCACAGTAGGATACTGTCAGACCCATACGGTTGAATGTTATGTTGTTATTGGCTAAGTCTGAGAATTGTGTCCTTTTTTTTAGCAGGTTCTCTCACCCATTTTTTACCAAACATGCTTCATTAATTTCCTACCTCAACCCTATACCGTCATTTATCTCCAATCTCCACCATCTTACCGCGCACTATTCCCCCAACAATTTGTCAGCAGATATCACAGAATTCACCTTCTGCCCTTGCACCCACACCATCATTGCTCACCAGGCCTATCACAATCAGTCCAGACCAGTCCTGCACGATTCCTGACAATTGCCCCAGACATGGCTGTCAAGGAGAAACTGGCACCAGCCTGTGCAGCAGGAAACTGGAGGTCCTACTGAATGGGCTGCTGCAGAGGTGGGGCTTTCTTTTTCCCCAGGGCCAGGAATGGGGGCCACAATGCTAGCAATCTCAGCCCAACACTATAGGGAGAAGGTAAATGTCCTTCTCCAATCAGCAATCATAAGTGCCACCATCTTCTCTCCCATGGCTCACACTCACTCTGTCTCTGCTACTGTATCCACCTCCCACCAGGATCCATACTCTACCACTCTTAACATTACCTGCAACATCTTCCACACTTGCTCTCAACCATTCCAAAGCCTGCACCACTAATCTTGCATGGCCTTAACTATGCCCACTCATGTGCTTGGGACTGTTTTCCACCTGAACAAAATTAATAGCCATGCCGTCCTTTCATCACCCCCTCCCCAATACCAGACTCTCTCAAACATTCCAGGAAGAAAACAGCCCACAATAGGGCAGAAAGAGTCAGGATGCGTGGTGTGCTACCTGTCATTCCACTCCTCACTCCTCATGAGGATAGCATCCTAACTTATATTGCCCCAAGTAGGGTGGAATTGGAGGCTGAGATAACAAGGCGTAGAGCTGGATGAACACAGCAGGCCAAGCAGCATCAGAGGAGCAGGAAAGCTGACGTTTCATGCTTAGACCCTTCTTCAGAAGTGGGGGAGGGGAAGGGGGTCCTGAAATAAATAGGGAGAGAGGGGGAGGCAGATAGAAGATGGATAGAGGGAAAGATAGGTGGAGAGGAGACAGACATGTCAAAGATGTGGGGATGGATTCAGTAAAGGTGAGTGTAGGTGGGGAGTTAGGGAGGGGATAGGTCAGTCCAGGGAGTACGGACAGGTCAAGGGGGCGGGATGAGGCTAGGAGTTAGGAGATGGGATTGGGGCTTGAGGTGGGAGGAGGAGATAGATGGGAGGAAGGACAGTTTAGGGAGGCGGGGACGAGCTGGGCTGGTTTTGGGATGCAGTCGGGGGAAGGGAGATTTCGAAGCTTGAGAAGTCCACATTGATACCATTGGGCTGTGGGGTTCCCAAGCAGAATATGAGATGTTGTTCCTGCAACCTTCAGGTGGCATCATTGTGGCACTGCAGGAGGCCCAGGATGGACATGTCGTCTGAGGAATGGGAGGGGGAGTTGTTTAGTGCGAATCGAGCATAGGTGTTCTGCAAAGCAGTCCCCAAGCCTCCGCTTGGTTTCCCCGATGTAGAGGAGGCCACAATGGGAACAGCGGATACAGTATACCACATCAAGCAGTGCTAATGCGGTATACTGCATCCGCTGCTCCTGTTGTGGCCTCCACTACATCAGGGAAACCAAGCGGAGGCTTAGGGACCACTTTGCAGAACACCTACGCTCGGTTCGCACTAAACAACTCCACCTCCTAGTCGCGAACCATTTCAACTCCCCCTCCCATTCCTCAGACGGCATGTCCATCCTGGGCCCCCTGCAGTGCCACAACAATGCCACCCGAATGTTGCAGGAACAGCACCTCATATTTCACTTGGGAACCCTGCAGCCCAATGGTATCAATGTGGACTTCACAAGGTTCAAAATCTCCCCTCCCGCAACAGCATCCCAAAACCAGCCCAGCTCATCCCCACCTCCTTAACCTGTCCTTCCTCCCACCTCAAGCCCCAACCCCATCTCCTACCTCCTAGTCTCATCCCGCTGCCTTGACCTGTCCGTCCTCCCTGTACTGACCTATCTCCTCCCTAACTCCTCACCTACATTCACTTTTACTAGCTCCATCCCCGCCTCTTTGACTTGTCTGCCTCCTCTCCACCTATCTTCTCCTCTATCCATCTTCTATCCACCTCCCCTCTCTCCCTATTTATTTCAGAACACCCTTCCCCTCCCCATTTCTGAAGAAGGGTCTGGGCCCAAAATGTCAGTTTTCCTGCTCCTCTGATGATGCTTGGCCTGCTGTGTTCATCCAGCCCCATGCCTTGTTATCTCAGATTCTCCAGCATCTGCAGTTCCTACTATCTCTTGCTGGAGAAGCTCACTCAGTTCTGAGGAAGGTTCACCGGATCCGAAACGTTAACTCTGTTTTTCCCTTCATAAATGCTGGCAGACCTGCTGAGCTTCTATAGCAACTTTGCTTTTGTTCCTGATTTACAGCATCCACACTTCTTTCGTTTTTCTATTTTTACGGTATTCATGTATCATTTGTACTGACCATCTTCAGATAGTACATCATAGAAGATGTGTTTCCGGATTCCTTAGTCATCCTTTGGGTGCCATTACCTCGATTGAATTTTGTGGAAGATGGTCTCCATACTGTTAAGCCCCATGCAACGATAAAGGATATCATTGTTTGTGATTATGTCCTGCCAACAAATTCTCATATCGGATCTCAGGTGCCTTTGAGAAAGCATTCCAATGCTTTGATCTCGCACCTATTGAAAACCCAGGTTCTACAACACACTGCAGGGTGATGAAAATAATGGACTGCTGGAGTTTGATTTTAATCTTTAGTTCAATGCCATACTGGTTCCAGACATGATCATGCAGTCATCCATAGACGCAAATTTACTTCTGGATCCACGCATTTATCACTTGATCAAGAGTTGCAAATCTCATATACAAGTATTCTAGCATCCCACCAGAAAAACAAGGCATCAAGGTCATTTAAAAAAAATACACAAACACAGTATGCTTTAAGGAAAATGCAGAATGACTGGTGGAATACAAAGTGGATGAACAGTAATATCTATCTGAGCGGTATGATGCACATTTTCACAATGTTCTGAATGTTTTTTCCACTGAAAAGATGGGAGATGTTTCATCATTCTCTTCAAACATTTGCAGAATCCCAGGATGTCCATTGAAATCTTGACAATCTGATTATGGAGCTATTTCCATTCATCTTCCATGTCACTTGAAGAAGATAAAATCACAGAGTCATGTCAAGTTAGATCAAGAGGTTTAAGGCAATAGTAGGGTTCTTCAAGAATTTGAAATTTAGTTTTGGCCATGCCTAGTAAATTGATTTATGATGTCTCGGGCTGGATCTTTAGGTCCCAGTTTGGTGTGGATTAGGCAATGGTCTGTCCAGCAGCCAGCTCCTTGTTACCTTAATATCAGACTTCCCCTTCTGTCTGACAAGTACATATTCAAGGATTTGCCAATGCTGAAATCATGTCTATTCCTTTGTTGTCTTGTATTTCCCTTTCATGTTGGGATATGGTGTTGGTTAGAGCAACATCATGCTTGGCAGCCAACAAAAGGAGGAGAGTTCAATGAGTTTTTCTTTCCAAATCCGTATTGACTGATGATGCTTCTCCAGACAATGTGATTTTATTTAACTCTGGCATTAAAATCACCTATTAGAATAAGTTTGTTCACCTCAGAGGTTGTTTGCAGAAGATAATCCAGGGTTTAATAGAACTTTTCCGTAATGTAGTCAATGTTAGTCATTGTGTCGCCATATGCACTTATGATTCTTGTGTATTTCCCACGTTATTGCAAGAGGTGCTGTCTTTGAGAAGGCATTCCAGATCCTTTGTAAACTATCTTCCAGTGAAACCAACTCCTGCCTGTCCACGTTTTACAGTCTGTTCCAAACAGAAGTTTATCCTGCTCCTATTTCTTCAAGCTGACCTTCTTCCTGCTAATCTTGTCCCAATAACCAAAGCCAATGATGTCTATGTCATACCAACCAAGTTGCATAGCTACTGTGAGTTTGTCTGAAATGAAACGATCAAGATGAAATACTGAATGAAACAGTTGGGTTGATGAGCCACTAGAGTACAGACACTACAGCATGCCACAGTCATTATCGGTGAATTTGTTTTTCTCTTTGCTTTCTTCTATAATTTCTTACCATGGCTTGCTGAACTGTATAATGACAGTCACATTATAAGGAGGCACCTCTTTTTATTGGCCCTATGGAGAAATCCACATGGTTGTATATCCTTAAATAGAGTATTTGAATTGTCATATAATTATGCCTGATGCTACTTCTCGTTCAGGATTAAAGGTGCGACCAATCCAAGGATTGTCTATGTGCAGGTTGAGGATTACAATTCCCAGTTTGAATGTACCTGTCACTTTGTCCACTTCCCATTATTATAGCAAGTTCTATTGGCTGGATGTTTCACTTTACATTTACACCTTTGCAGGAAATTTAATTATAGTGGAGGAATGGTACATGCTGCAGCCCCACTCTCTCAACTGCTTTCATATGACAAGGAGGATCCAAGATGTCTAAGTTACTTACCAGCTGCAGTGGATGGCCAGTTCAAGGTGCCAATTGCTCCATATCTGCTAAAAGTGCAAAATACTTGGCCTCCCAGGGCACAATGGACTTTGTGTTGCAAATATCCCTCTGATGTTTGTTAGATATTAACAGCTTTCACCACAACAAAGGGTGGCTAGAGCTTTAAGGGAGAAGCTACAAATTCAGAGGTCACCCTCCTTTTCACTAACAAGTCACTAGTTAGGATCCATATGGTGAACAAAATAAGCAGGCATCTCGACCTTTAAACATCAGTCAGATAATTCTTCCAATAAGACACAGAGTTCACAGCTCCTGTTCCTTTCCATATTTTTTAACTGTATATGTTTTTTACCTGTTTCTCATTCTGTAGCAAATTTTGATGATGATTTGATGAGAACTCAATCTGCTATTGCACAATAGCACGCTAAATTCATCAGTAAAGTGTATCCAGCCTCAGCTGTTTTACTCAGCAAGGCACTCAATCTTTCAAAAGTTTTAATTCTCCTTTGAGCTACCTACAGAACTGATTTTTTTTATAGATTTTCCCTAGCTGTAGACAATATGTTCCTTTAAGTATTCTCCAAAATTAAAAACTGCTCAGGTTCACTTGTTTCTCTTAAGGTGGAAAGTTGTATAACTGCATTTATTTCTATCCTTAAGGAAGCTTCAAGGCGTGGTTACAAAATTTTGCAGAACACTTGGGATTTTGCTTTCACTGCTTTATAAAAACTACAGTTTTTTCTTAAAAGCAAAAAAAGATGATTATATTATAACTTCTCAGAGATCAAGCACTCCTACCCTAGGTCATAGTTTTCAGATTGTGTTCTCTTTACATTTTCCAAGTTGGCATGCTGTGACTTCCCTCGAGGCAATGTGAGTGATGTGCACTCAGGGCATGTTCATCATTATGCAATGTGTTAAGATTGTTTAATTCCTTGGAGATGTGACTGCAGAAGAACCATACAACACAGTGTAATGGAAGGGTTGGAAAATTCTGTAACTTCTCACAACAGGAGGGGCTGGTGGGGGTGGTGTTGCATAAAAGTTACATGAATAAGAACTTTTGCAAACCAAGATTGTGCTAAATAACAAAGTCTGTGTGGCTGGTCTTAATCAAATGTTGATAGTAAATAAGGGTAAAGGGAAATGGATTGCATGAAGCATTCAGATTTTGCTGCATTTTTTCCATGTCCTCTGATAAATACATGTGTCAAAATTGTGACTCATAATTGGTGGTAAGTAACAAAATCATAGGGAGACCAAGAGCACACTTTTGTAACTCTGGGAGAAAACTAGAAATTTGTAAAGGCTTAGCCAGCATTCAAAACATGAATGAGAGATGAATACAAAAATAGAATACAGCAGATGCTGGAAGTCTGAAATATAAACAGAAAATGTTGGGCACACTCTGCAGCCCACGCAGCAACTGTGGAGTCAGAAACAGAGTTACATTTCAGGTTGATGGAAAAATTTGAGATCTAGCTTGTTTTAAGCAAGAATCTAGGCAGAAAAGAGGGAGAGGAAGAAAGAGGAATAAATGCATCTGTGAAAGAGTTGAAGGTGCAGTAGATTAAATTGCAAAAGAGGTGCAAGACTAAGACGGATGCTAACAGAGCAAGTAAAGAAACAACAGATGTATAAAAGAGATGTATATGGAAAAAGCAAAATAAGTATCGACAATTTTACCCAAAAAAGGAAGAAGTTATCATGTGGATTTGTAGAACTCAATGTTGAGTCTGAAAGGCTGCAGCTTGAGCTTACATTGAACTTAATTGAAACAGTGCGTGAAGCTCAGTACAGAGAGGTCAGACTAAGTGTATGCAAAAGAATCAAAATAACATGACCGGGAGCTCACAGTCACATCTACAGTTCAAATAGAGGTGTTAGAAAAGCACACACATAAGTTGCATTTAATGTTTTCGATGTAAAGGAGATCGCTCTATAGCAGTGAATGCAGTGTACTAAAAAGGAAGATGTTCGACTCTTTTTCATCTGAAAAAAAGTGTTCGGGCCCAGGATGGAGAAAAATGAGAAAACAAAAGGCAGGCTTTGCATCTCTTATACTTGTGGCAGGTAGCTTGAGTAGAGAAGTGGTTGTTGAGAGTGACTGAGGATTTGATTGGCCAGGATGTGACGGAGTTGCTAGACTTGGAACAGACATAGCTGTCAACCATGGTAAAGGGGAATCTTCAGCTAGGGAAAACAAAAGCAGATTTATGAAAGATGGCATTGTCAGAACAATTGTGATGAAGATGTAGCTATTGGCAAAATAGCACATAATAATTAATGTTACGTCATTCCAGTTCTGGTGAAGGGGAATGATCAGGATGGAGAGGACCAAACAAAGATAAGAAAAAGAACAGGTGGAGAAGCAGATATTGGATTTAACAACGCATAACAGTAATAGAATCTAAAATCCTTGAAAGAAGTATGCAGGACTACTTCAACATATGATGGATAGTCAATCATCTGAAATATAAAGACAAGAAATTTATGTAAGTTGAATAATATTCCAAAGAAAGAGAAGAATAAATGAAAACATACAAGTACTTTTTAGGATAATCTAGCAGGGAAATCACGAAGGTTGAAATTATTGGTCAATGTCCATAACCATTGGAGGAAATAAGATAAAATTTGAGTTTCTGAATGGGTTTTTTTTGGTGTGGTTTAGGAGGCAGAAGATGGTGAGATCTGAATGAGATTCAATGGGACAGTTCAAGCAATTACATCGGAATTATACAGGAGAATTTTAATCCAAAAAGATCGATAGGTTTTGGTCAGGTCAGAGGTTAGAGCTTTAAAAATATGAATACTGATCCAAACCTGTCCATTTTGTCAATGGCTGAGGCAGCATGGGTACAAGCAATAAGCTGACATAGTCCCAGGAAGTAGGCTGGCACTTTAAACATCGTACTGAGGTTGCTGAGCCTTATTTTTATGCCCTGTCTAAGATTTAATCTTGAGCAGTCAACAGTAACCCAGGTGGGTACACATGACCTCCAACCTCCCTGAGGTCTCCAAGTCCCCACCCCCAAGGCTTGACAACCCCAACTATCTGAACCGTTCTGACCTGCCTTCACCAAGACCTTTAATGCTGTTCCCAGGCCTTCAATCCCCCAGATGAGTCTAATACCCATCCTTCTTTCTCCTTATACCCCCACCACCAAAGCTTTCAATTCCCTTCCTCTGCAGATGTCTCTGACTCTATCCTCTCCAACCCACATACCTCCACCGCCACTATAAAGTCTCCAATTTCCTGTTGAAGCCACTAGCACCCAGGATCAGATTCTCTCCTTGGACTTTAGGATCTCTACAAGATTAACCAGGATTCCCCCACATCCCCCAGAATTCATCACTATCCCCTCCTTTCTTCATAGAACATAGAAGATAGAACATAGAACAGTACAGCACAGTACAACCCCTTCGGTCCACAACGTTGTGCCAAACTTTTACCCTAAACCTAAGGTCTACCTAACCTCCACCCCTGCCTTATACTATCATCCATATGCCTATCTAATAGCCGCTTAAATGCCCCTAATGAGGCCAACTCCACTACCCGCTCCGGCAATGCATTCCAAGCCCCTACCTCTCTCTAGATGCGAAAATTTTAAAGGGAAGAATATTATCATTTCATATGAAGTTGGCACTATAGCACCATACATAAGACATTTAGAATGATTAAAAACAGCGTTTATCACATGTTAGAACAATAGGTTGTTATTTTTATTGCTAGAGTTCACGAAGTCTTATTACAGGTGTTCGCAAACTTATAATGTGCATAATCATTTGCAGATTTTCCTGTAAATATTAATGAAATAATTAAATTATTGTAAAAACCGATTGTTTTTAAAAACAGTGAACCCCACAAGACAATTAGATCAACATGCTAGAAGCTACCACTGATCAGAAACTGAACTAGGCCAGCCTCACAAATGATGTGGCTCTGAGGACAGGTCAGAATCTGGGAATTCTGAGGTGCAGGATTTACTTCCTGACTCCTTAAGGCTCACCAACCATCTACAAGAAACAAATCATGATTGTGATGGAATACCCTTTAAATACTTGAACAGTTGTTGTTGGAGTTGCACTCAAGAAGCTCAAAAAAATCCGGGACATGTCGGTTCACTTAATTTGCACCCCATCACTCATGCACAGTGGCAGCAGTGTTAATTAGGTACAAGATGCACTGCAGCAAATCATCAAGTTTCCTTTACACCACCTTCCAACCAATAATCTCAATCACCTTGAAGAACAAGGGCAGCAGATACTCTGGGTACACCACCTTTATGAGGTCATGGGTTTGAATTGCACTATGGTAGATGGCGAAATTTGAATTCAAGAAAAATCTAGAATAAAAAGCTGATCTATTGGCGACCACGTGACCTTGTCAATTCTTGTAAAAACCCACCTGGTTCACTAGGGAAGGAAATCTACCAACCTTCCTGACCTGGCCAACATGCGACTCCAGATCCACTGCAATGTAGTTGACACTTAAATACCCTCTGGGAATTAGGCATGAGCTCTGAATGCTAGGCTAGTCAACACTGACTACATTTCATTAATAATTAAAAGGAAAAAAATGTCACCTGCTATTTCCCTCCCAAGGCTCACAATATCCTGATCTGGAACTAGCTTGCTGGGCTAATAAACTTGGAACTCTCTTCTTACAACCATTCTAGGTGTGCCCACATCAGATGGACTGCAGTGTGCAAGAAGGCAATTCACCACCACTTTCTTAAGGGCAATTAGGGATAAGCAACAAACATGGCAAAAAAATGCAAAAGCTGCTGAAAATTGCTAACCTCTGCACAGTTTTTGCAGATCAGACAACAAATTCTAACATAATATATCACATGATAGCTATCCACTTTTTTGAACGAAGTTGTTCCTGTGTTGAAAACCAAAGAGCTCGCCTTAAACCTATTCGTGGGTACACTGGCTGAGATTCCCATTAATCACCAGACATTGAAGATGTTCAAAATAATCATGATTCTATTTATTTGATTTCGAAAACAAAACAATTTCAAGATATGAATGTAATTGTTTTAGTCCAAATACTGCCTATTTCTCTATGTAAGGCCACTATAATTTGAAGTACATGCCATGCGATGTCATCTATTATATAAACTGCATTAAATACTAACTTATTTTATGTGAAGGGAAGAAAGCTATTGAGCAGGTAATTCAGCCCAAAATCCACTGTAATTTTATCGTTCTAAATTTAGTCTATGCACAATAGGACATGTATGATGTGGTTGGTTTGCTTGCCGAGCTGGTTCAATAGTTTGCAGATGTTTCATTACCCTGCTGGGTAGCATCATCAGTGCAGCCTCCGTTGAAGCGTTCTTGTATTTTCCCGCTTGCTATTTTAAAAAAAATTTAAGTATATTTTTAAAAATGCAACAACGCTTCATCGGAGGCTGCACTGATGACGTAACCCAGCAGGATAATGAAATGTCTGCAAACTAATGAACCAGCTCGGCAAGCGAACCAACCATAACATCTACAACCCAAGGTAAAAATCTACTCAAGAATAATAGCACATATATAATTTCATCCAACAACGTTATAATATAGACACCATATTTTGTGGTGGGGTGTGGGGAACTGTTGGTTAAAGGTTATCTATAAGAACATAAGAAATAGGAGGAGGAGTAGGCCATCTGGCCTGTCGAAAATGCTCTGCAATTCAATAAGATCATGGCTGATCTTTCCATGGACTCAGCTCCACTTACCCGCCTGCCCACCTTAACCCTTGATTCCTTTACTGTTCAAAAATCTATCTATGTTTGCCTTAAAAACACTCAACGAGGCAGCCTTAACTATTTCCCTGGGCAAGGAATTCCATGGACTCGCAACCATTTGGATGAAGAAATTCCTCCTCAATTCAGTCCTAAATTGGCTCCCCTTTACTTTTGGGCTATGTCCCTTAGTTCTAGTTTCACCTGCCAGTGGAAACAACCTTTCTGCTTCTATCTTATCTATTCCATTCATAACTTGATATGTTTCTGTAAAAGCCCCACTCATTCTTCTAAACTCCAATGAGTATAGTCCTAGTCTACACAATCTCTCCTCAGAAGCCAACCCTCTCAATTCTGGAATCAACCTAGTGAACCTCCTATGCCAGTACATCCTTTCTTGAGTAAGGATACCAAAACTGTGCACAGTATTCCAGGTGTGGCCTCACCAGTGCCCTACACAGTTGAAGCATAACTTCCCTATTTACAAACTCCATCCCTCCAGCAATGAAGGATAATATTCCATTTGATTTCTTAATTACCTACTGCACCTGCAAACCATCTTTTTATAATTCATGTACGAGGACACCCAGGTCCCTCTGCACAGCAGCATGCTGCAATATTTCGCCATTTAAATAATAGTCCATTTTGCTGTTCTTCCTACCAGAATGGATGACCTCACATTTACCAACATTGTTCTCCATCCGCCAGAACCTTGCCCACTCACTTAACCTATCTAAATCCCTCTGCAGACTTTCCGTGCCCTCTGCACACTTTGGTCTACCATACATTTTAGTGTCAGCTGCGAACTCTAACACACTACCCTTGGTCCCCAACTCGAGATCATCTACGTAAATTGTAAACAATTGCAGTCGGTACACCAATCCCTGAGGCGCACCACTAGCCACTGATCACCAACCAGAAAAACACCCATTTATCCCTACTCTTTGCTTTCTGTCAGTTAACCAATCTTCTATCCATGCTAATACATTGCCCATAACACGTGTGCCTTTATCTTATGCAGTAGCCTTTTGTACGACAACTTTGTGAATGCCTTCTGGATATCCAGATACACCACACCCACTGGTTCCCTGTTGTCCACCATGCTTGTAATGCCCTCAAAAAATTCTAATAAATTAGTTAAACATGACCTGTCTTTCATGAACCCATGCTGTGTCTGCCTGAGGGAACAATTTCTATCCAAATGTCTCGCTATTTCTTTCTTAATTGTAGATTCAAGCATTTTCCCCACTACAGAAGTTAAGCTAACGGGCCTACAGTTATCCACCATTTGTCTACCTCATTTTTTAAACAGTGGCATCACATTTGCTATTTTCTAAACTGCCAGAACCACACCAGAGTCCAGTGAATTTTGCTAAATTACCATAAGCACATTCGGTATTTCCTCTGCCATCTCTTTTAGTCCCCGGAATGCATTTCATCAGGGCCAGGAGACTGGTAGACCTTTATTCGTATTAGCTTGCCCAACACTACCTCTTTAGTGATCATGATGTTTCCCGGTCCTCACCTCCTTTATTTCCTTAGTTATCCATGGCTGATTATCCCTTTTCCTACAGTCTTTCCTATTCACTGGTACATACTTTTGCTGAGCACTATGAAATATCACTTTGCTGGGACTACGTATCTTAACTTATGGACTATATGAAGAACTGGAAGATATTGAAATTTTTGAACATTGTCAGAATTACACAGGGCTTCTAACCAAGGGAGAAGGGAACCCATGTTTTGTTTAGAAATTAGATCAAATTTAATATGGGCTGTGATACACTGCTAATTACAGAAAGTCAAGTGACTTTGAAAAAGAGGCAAGCAAAGCTTTGAGAGAGATAAGAGATGGGATTTATTGGCCTAAATTACTGGAAGACATTAGAGTATCTCTGTGCTGTTGGTTGCCTAGAAATCCTCTCTGACCTTTGTTTCCAATTTTAAAAAAATCAGGGAGTCAGAAGGAAGAAAACCTCTAAAGCTTGAAGTAAAGATGTAAATACCTTTCTCATTCTCTTCATTGAAGATTTTGAGAACCTGATGAAGTTTCCACATCTCAGTATTTTGAGTATTTTGTAAACCCTAAGAAGCTGAGCTATGATCGCTTTCCAAAGACTCAGAACCAATCCAATTTCAAGCTAAGCTGAAGCTTGCATGGAAGGTCTTCAATCAATGGTTGTCAGCAATTTGATTTCATCAACGAGAAAGGTGATATACTGTGAAAATTCACCAAATGCTATCTTTTATTTTTCAAACCATTGGCTAATAATGGCAGGTGGAATCTGAACGATATGACCAATGGTGAGACAGTTGGGAAAATATGGCAAGATCAAAAAAAAGTTCTTGGACGTCGAAAAAAATTAGTCCAATTTTCCACCCAAGGTCTTTACAACATTGCAAGAAACTTTCTAGTGAGTGGCTAGAGGGCTATATGCATCTAATAACATCTTATTATTACCTAATCTCTCCTCACTTATAACCAGCTTGCTCGGCTGTGGAAAGAAACTGGACATCAATAATTCCCAACACAATTGTCTAAGCATGCACCTGATGTCTCCAGCTCATCATTTAAACTTCCAGGCCTTCATCTTGGCCAGGATTCCCCAACATTTCAGGGCATTTTCCATAGGCAGCAACTGCCTGCATTCTCCCTACAAGGAGATTGGCATTGGACACACACTAGCCTTACCTCATCTACACGGCATATCACCACTTACTTTTCATAATATTGACCACTTCAACAGCGCACAATAAATCTCAATTCAATATTGCTGCAGGCCATTCTACATACAGGGACAAATACCTACCACATACATTGTAACAGGGTGAATCTCGGGGCTTTTAGTATGTTCTCATAGTCTCAATCTTTTCACACCTACTTGGATGTTCACAGCATCTCTACCTTGTCTTGCCTTCCCTTGTTGCATTATTCAGAACTACAGGTTCACTGTATGTCAGACAGGAATGTTCCTTCCCAGTAAGGAAACACTTCAGTGGTCAAGGACATTTAGCCTCCAATCTTCGGGTAAGTATCCTTCAAGGCGCCCTCTGAGATACACAACAACGCAGAATCACTGAGTGGAAACTGACAGCCAAGTTCTGTAACCATGAAGTCAGCCTCAACCATGACCTTGGGGTCATTTTGCGTTATGTGTGACCCCACCATACTGTTCTGTATCCATAAAATCTTCCTTACTGTCCTGTTTTGACACCATCACCTTGATAACTTGTTATGATCTTTCTACCTTAATTAGTTTGTACAGTTTTGGATTATTTGTTACTTTGGTTAGACCCCCAGCATGAGACTCTTATACTTATCATGTTGTTCCAACTATTTGGTTTGTCTCCAGCACCACCCTATTTTTAATTTTTTGTAATTATCTCTCTGTCTCAATTATTCGGATCATCCTTTCACTTGCTATTCAGCTGTTGACACTTTACTCACACCGTCTGACACTTTTGCTGACCTGCAAAGACTTATTGTTCAGCCTGTTTATACTCCACTGACACCACTTGGATGGTCTTTTGATCTCACTGCCATTAAATTCTGTACCTGTGTGCTTCCCTTCACCTCATCTGACAAGGGAGCAGCACTCCAAAAGCTTGCAATTTCAAATAAACCTGTTGGGCTATAACCTGGTGTTGTGTGACTTCTGATCAATAAATGTGAGTTGAGTGAAAACATCATTCATTGGCTGTTAATTTATTATTGGTTAAAAGGCAAGCATTCCTGTTTAGTCCCAGGAGTAAATGCAGCTACTTTGTTTGTAGTTTCTTCGCTTTTCCTTTTGTGTTTGATAAAAGTTGAAATCAAGAACTGTTTAAACTCTTTATGACTCCCACATTCAAAAATGACAAGATGTCATGCTGCACTGGGCATCAGAGAAAGTGTACAATTTCTTCAGAATGTGTTCTACTGTGCTATTGCACCAAGGATGGGCAACATCTGTAGTTTCATTTGTGGAGTTGTAGTCAGACAGGTGATTCTGTAAAGTGGCAATACGTTTAAAAATGTAATCTTCTATTTTCAAAGAAGTGTCACCTGTTCCACATTTGCGACCTCAGAAGGTTTCCTTTTTTTGTTTCCCTCCCACTACATCTGCTGTGAAGGGTTATTCCTAATTCCCAGTGTTTTGACATGGTGCTCACGTTGCTTTAAACATGATGCTAACGGTGTGATTCCAAGAATGCCCTGGAAGCTGTAGAATGTGTGCCACTGGTAACCACCTGATAGCACATAGATGGTCCTGGAGAAATGCAGTGCACACACAATGAGAAGAGCACTGAAAAATTGTGTGAGGTAGCTCACTAGATCTCATGTTACAGTTAAAGCAGCTTGAGCATGAAAAAGTGAAGCAGTTAAAAGTGAAATGTCAAAAGCAGGGAAAGAAAAGACAAGAGCATTGGAACTGGATTTTTTTTTTTAAAAAAGCTTGAAATTGAAGGAGAAAAAGAAGAACAAGCACTTGAGAATGAAGTGGAGCATGAGAGACTAGAACTAGAATTTCAGGAGAGAGCAAAGAATAAAGAGAGGGAATTGAGAAGAGAATACTGTCTTAGAGCTAAAGAACAAGAGCCGAAATGCAGAGGAAGGTTCTAACTTAACACAATGTCTGGTAGTTAGATTTTTAAACGTTACAAGAGCTACCAAAATTTGAAGAAAAGGACATGGAGGTATTCTTCATTTCATTTGAGAAGGTAGCAAAACAAGTGCAGTGGCTGAAAGAAAACTAAGCACTGTTCATGCAAAGCAGGTTGACAAGTAGATGCAGCACTTTCAGAAGCAGTTTCTATGGATCGTGGTGCAATAAAAAAGGCTATTCTTTGTGTGAATGAGTAAGTTCCTGAGGGATGCAGGCAAAAGTTTTGAATCATAACAAAACAGGTTTGGTAGACCTGTATTGAATTTTAAAAGGTAAAGAAATGTAATTTTGACTATTGGAGAAGGGCATTAGTACAAAGTGCCACATATGAAGATGTCAGAGAAATTATTCTGTTTACAAAATGTAAAACTTGAGGCTCAGCAAGTAGATCCACTATTAAATAAGTTAACACAATCAACACATACTGATGCTGAAGCTGAAGGTGTCCCATGTTGAAGACCAGAGGACTGCAATAGCTAATGAAGCATCAGAGATGGCTGATAAGTATCAGTTGATCCATAAAATTAGAACTTTTTTTTCTGCCATTCCATAGTACTGAGAAGGAGATAAGTTGGGAGAATAAAAGGAAGGCAAATAGCCATGGTAAAGAAGGGCCAGCTACGAATGCTGTCAGAATTTCCCTTTGACCAGAAAAGTAGACGCTGAGTGAAAATCAAAGTCCTAGAGAGTTTCCTTTGTAACAACGTTCAACATATTCTTTCAGGAGGCTGGAAGTTCTGTGGAAAATCTTTGGGACTTAATGCTTCCAAAGAGTGATTTTGAAACGTTATGCAGAATAAAAACTCTAAGAATCAAATTATAGCTTTAACTACAACTGGGAGACCAAAGAACAATACTGTTGGTGAGTACAGGAGAGATGAATAACATAAATGAGAAATATAAATGATTTTTGTTAATAAGAAGAGTAATCCCTTGTTCTTCAAAGCTGTAACTAACCTTGTAACTATGTTCAGGGAGACAGGAACTACTCAAACTCTTTTGCTGAAGAAAGACATATCGTTTCCTCCAGAGAGTGCATTGAAAGACAAAGTTTTAATAAATGGAGTGAGTGGAGAGCATATAACTACTCCTTTGTGCTGACTGCACTTAGAATTTGACCTGCTGCTGGAACAGTGACAGTACATGTTTGATTATAAATTACCCCTAGTCTGCACTGAGTTGATCCTATGTAACGATTTAGCAGTTTTGGCTTCCCTTATAATCAAGGAATGTCCGACTGACGTCTAAGAGACAAAATGGTTATAAGGGTATTTTACCTTCATTTGTGATGACCAGAGAAATGGCTAAGCAAAGAACATCACCAAGGAGTTGAATTGATACCACCAGGAGATATGAGGGTAACCAAAACTTTCTTTAAAGATGTCTATAATTCAAAAGAAATGCTCAGTATATCTTCTTTACCTGAGGCTCAGCAAGCAGATCCACAGTTAAGCATCATAGCACAATCAACCCACACTGATGCTGAAGCTGAAGTTGGTCCAAAATATCATGTTACAAATGGGATTTTGTTGAGAAAGTATAAATCTCCTAATAGACATGCAGACGAAGAGTTGGTGATTGTTCATTAGGTAGTGACACTGTCCAAATGTCATGAAGACATATTGCTGGTAGCTCATGAAATACATATGGCAGAACATGTAGACGTATAGAAAACTCAAGCATCAATGAGCAAACATTTTTACTGATCTTCACAAAGATGTGGAGCAGGTTTCTAAAACATGCAAGACATGCTAAGTAGTGGGAAAACTGAAACATATAATCAAACCAGCACTTTTAACACCGGTATCGGTTTGGAGGAACCGTTTAATAGGGTGCAAGTAGACTGTGGAGATCATTACTAAATATGAAAGCGGGAGACCAGTATATCTTTATTATTATAGATATGACAACTTAGTTCCCAAAAGTCATCTATTTGAGGACAATCACAGTTCAAATAATGGTGGGAAAAAAAATCAACTTGATTTTTTCTTCATTATGACTAATAGCAATACAGCCAAACTAAGATACCAATTTCATGCGCAAAATTTTTCGAGACATAATATGTAATCTGTGCAGAAAACTGTTGAAGTACGTAGTGTATCATCCACAGACACAGGGAGCTTTTGAGAGAAATCGTCAGACTCTCAAAATAATGATTAATGCAAACGTTCAAGAAAATCCACACAATAGGAACAAGGGTCTGGATTTTCAGTTATTTGCCAAATTAATCTACTGGGTTTAATCATTTAAATTAATTAATGGCCATGAAATAAGAAGTTTTCGATAGACTCAGGGGAATCTTCAAAGTAGCACGGGAGCATTTAAAAACTTCATAGGCAAAGATGAAAGAATGGTCAAATAAACATGCAGAAACCAGAACGTTACAAAAAGGGAATAAAATTATCTTCTACCGGGACAAACTCTAAAAACAGGATTGAGTGGTCTATACAATGCAATTAATACAGTTGTTAAAATGAATTTATCTGATAGATACTCCAGATCACAGGAAGAGGAGTTAGTTGTAACATATCAAAAAGTTGAAATAATACCATTGGAGGAAGATAAGAAGGAGCAAGTACGTCAGGTAGAAGGAATAGCAGAGGATGTCATCAACAACAAAAGTGAGGTAGAAAGAGACATAGATAATTCAGAAATTGAACCTCCTGTTATCTGGTTAGCTAATGTTGGAATATTGGGACAATTGGACATCATATTCTATCCCATACAGGAATGAAAATGGGAGGGTCTAATTAGATTACTTGCACTGTTTAAGGAAATCTAGGGTGTATAATTTTAGCTAGACTTGTGGTGGATGTAGGAAAATCTGCACCAATAAAACAGCATCATTTTTTGCTTAAGTCTGGTGAAACAAGCTCAGGTGAATATGGAAATTCAACACATAAGAAAATCATTTGATTGAACCTGTTTAAAGCAGTTGGGGTTCTCCTATAATATTAGTCACTAAATCTGATGGGTCAACCAGATTCTGCAGAGATTGCAGGAAAGTAAATGTTGTAATAAAAAGATTCATACTCTATCCCTTAGTTAGATTATATTGATAGGCTTGGCAATGTCTCATTCCTTACTCAGGAATTTATTGAAGGGATATTGGCAAGTACCATTGAAATCAAAAGCAAAAGACAGATTAGATTTTGACCATCAAATGAGTTATATCAATGCCAAGTCATGCTGTTTGGGTTTTAAAATGCTCCAGCTACTTGCCAAAGACTCATGAACCAAGTTGTAACTTGTGTTCTAATTGTGTGGTTTACTTGGATGATGTATAGCATACAGCAACACTTAGGAAGAACATGTAAAACAATTGGCAAATAACAGTGAGTCTTTTGCCCCTTTCAAACTATCATCTATGCTAAATCTTTGCTGTCCTTTGTGTGAAACAAGTGTTTGTTTGGAATTAATAAAGGGATATAATTCTAATTCTGGATTATTGCTTAGATGTTAACCAGTTTTGCCACACGCATTTAGAAATCATTTGTGCTTCAAAATAAATGAATTAATTTTGAATTTGTGAAAGAACCCAGTGAAAGTCTCTTTTGTTATGGACAGCAGTACTTAAGGGGAAACAATTGGCCATTTCTGTAATTAAATCAAAACATTCACACTGATGGTGCAAGTCATGGAGTAGTGGAGCTTAATTACTAGCGCATTCCCCTTGTCCCAGTAGTAACACCCACCTGTTGCAATCCTGCTCAATTTTTCCTTCCATTAACTCAGTAAAGTGATCATATTTATCCAGGAATGTGTTGATTATACTGACATAAATAATCAACCAACCATGAATACTCAGAGGTTCACAAGCTCTGATTTATGATTTCAGTATATCTCCTTAGCACAGGGGCCTCTGATTTGCTTAATGATCAGGGAAGGGAGGATGTATGGCAAGTAAGGAGAGCAAAGGCATGATAGCTAAATTCACAGATGACATAAATATAGGTAGAAAAGTATATAAGGAGGTTGCAGATGGATAGGGATGAGTTGAGTGAATGAGTAAAAACCTGGCAGATGGAGTGTAACATAGAAAATTGTGAAATGATTCACTTTAGCAGAAAGAATTTAAAAAGCAGAGCATTATTTAAGTGGAGAATGACTTCAGAATTTCAAGTTTCAGTGGAATCTCGATGCTCTAGTGCATGAGTCATAAAAAGGTAGTATGCAGATACAGCAAGTAATTAAGAAGGACCATGGAATGCTACCCTTTAATACTTCAGCATTTGAACACAAAGACAAGTATGTTATGCTTCAGTTATACAGTGTATTGATGAGACCACAACTCGAACACCATATGCAGTTTTGGTCTCCTTATTTAAGGAAGGACATAAATGCATTGGAGGCACTTCAGAAGGAGTTTACTAGAATGATGACTGGACTAAGTAGATTCTTATGAGGAAAGGTTGAACGAACTGGACTTACTTCCACTGGAGTTTAGAATTGTGAAAAGTGACTTGATGCTGGTACAGGCTGTACCTCCACAATACAGCTCAGGATGGCCTTTTGCCAAACCAGAGAATTTGCAGGACCAAGACAGGTCACATGTCAGAGTTTTTAAACCATTTCTTTCTTCACTCGCATCCCTTCGAATAACCTGGAGTCACTACACATATAAAGGACTTCTAGTGTGACCCTTCATGACCTATTCAACCATGGGATTATTGCACCATACAGTCATCTTTAAGAGCTGGTGAGTAATTTCCTTTAACTAGTCTTACAGTGTGGTTTCTGTCAGGTATTTTGGTCTTTCTTAAATAAGTTTATGTCGTATCATGAACGCAGATTTGACACCTTCAGCTTTTCTTATTCAGCTTTTCTTCTGTCCTGGTCTGTTATCCATAATCTCCTTGTTTACCTACCCCTTTCACATCTCCCTCGCTCTGGGCACCATCTCCAATTATCTGATCACCTTCCCCTCCACTCCCACCCTCCACATTGGTTTCAGCATAAGTACCATGTTTTCTAGCTACTAACAGGTCTGATGAAAAATCACCGGACTCAAAATATTAACCGTGCTTTCTTCCCAACAGATGTTGCTAGACCTGCTGAGTTTCTCCAGTGGTTTCTGTTTTTGTTTGCTAAAGATATTATCCTTTTGTACTGTGGAGAACAAACTTTTGTAAGCCTTAAACAAGCCTATACCAATGTGTGCATTTCTAATTTTTTTCAATAATTCAATCTTTCTCTGTATTAATAATGACACATGTTTATACTTCATTGTTTCCCTGATGCCATTTCAAACTCTCAAGTGGTTAAATGCCAGGAACTACCACAGGTGTTAATCATGGGAATTCCTGCTTGCTGTCTGCTCTTCAAAATTGGGTTTTTTTTTTCTCTGCTCATGGAACATGGGCATTTATTCTTGTCCCTAGTTGCCCTTGAGAAGGTGGTGGTGAG
The DNA here is from genome assembly GCA_024137785.1 of Ginglymostoma cirratum. NCBI lineage: Eukaryota > Metazoa > Chordata > Chondrichthyes > Orectolobiformes > Ginglymostomatidae > Ginglymostoma > Ginglymostoma cirratum. Next base: position 49,556,090 of record JAHRHZ010000019.1, on the reverse strand, counting down.
ATGCCTTCTTGAACCGCTGCAGTCCACGTGCTGTAGATGGTCCCACAATGCCCTTAGGAATGGAATTCCTGGATTTTGATCAGCAACAGCAAAAGAAAAATTAGATTTTCCAAGTCAGGATGGTGAGTAGCTTAGAGGGGATTTTGCAGTTGGTGGTGTTCCCATGTATCTGAGATAACAAGATGTACAGCTGGATGAACACAGCAGGCCAAGCAGCATCAGAGGAGCAGGAAAGCAGACGTTTCGGGTCTGGACCTTTCTTCAGAAATGGGGGAGGGGAAGGGGGTTCTGAAATAAATAGAGAGGAGGGGGAGGCGGATGGATGATGGATAAAGGAGCAGATATGTATCCTTCCCATGTATCTGCTGCCCTTGACCTTCTAGATGGAAGTGGTTGTGGGTTTGGAAGATGTTGTCTAAGGATATTTGGTGAATTTCTGCAGCGCATCTTGTAGACACTACACACGCGGTAGCGAATGCTTGTGGATGTGGTGCCAATCAAACATCAAATTTGTCCTGGATGGTGTCAAGCTTCAAAAGTGTTGGACGAGCTGCACCCATCCATGCAAGTGGGAAGTATTCCATCGCATTCCTGAGTTGTGCCTTGTGGATGGTGGATAGGCTTTGGGAAATCAAGAAGTAACTTGCTGGCCACAGTATTCCTAGCCTCTGACCTGCCCTTGTAGCTACTATGTCTATGAGGTGAGTCTAGTTGAGTCTGGTCAATGGAAACCCCAAGATTTTGATGGTAGGGGATTCAATGATGGTAACACCATTGAATGTCAAGGGGCAGTGATTAGATTGTCTCTTATTGGAGATGGTTGTTGCCTGGCATTTGTGTTCTGCAAATGTTACTTGCTACTTGTCAGCCCAAGCCTGGATATTGTCCAGATCTTGTTGCACATGAGCGTGGACTGCGATAGAATCTGAGGAGTCCTGAATAGTGCTGAACATTGTGCAATCATCAGCGAATATTCCCACTTCTAACCTTCTGATGAAGGGAAGGTTTTCAGGTGATCCAGGGCTGTGAACTCTCACTTGCTGCTTTTTTAAACTGCCTATCAGCACTTAACTCCTGGAAGAAACCAAGAACTGCAGATGTTGGAGTCAGAGTCAATACAGTGTGGAGCTGGAGGAACACAGCAGGTTAGGCAACATCAGAGGAGTAGGAAAGTCAACATTTCGGGTCGGGACTCTTCATCAGGACTTCTGCTGAAACTCTTGTTTACTGCTCTTTGAAATTCCTTTTCAGTTCTTAAATGCTGGAAGTTCCCTTCACAGCAGTTAAATGATAGGAACTCCATTTGTTATGCATATAACTGTCTTTACAGCAGATAAATTCTGGAAAATCTTCTTTTCTGTACTGTAAAATGCATCTTCTTCAAAAAAAAAACAAAGACTGTGGGATCTTTGGAAAACTGGAAGTACTGAGGGTAATGAACCACAGCAGTTGCCAGACTCAAGAGTGCTGGATTGTGGAGATACAACTCAAGATAAGGTCCTGAATAGTCCTGACCTGGTGAACACGGACAGGATGTTTCCTCTTATGGGTGAGCCCAATATCAGGGCACACTATTTTAAAATTAGGATTGGCCCATTTAGGGCAGAGGTGAGCTTTTTTTCTTCTCTGAGAGATCTACGACCTTGGAACTTTCTGCCTTGGAAGGCAATGGATGGCACTTCACAGAGGTGATATTAGACAAAATATGACACCAACCTCCATAAGAAGATATTAGAGCAGATGACCAAAAGCTTATTGAAAGGGGTAGGTTTTAGGTTTTAAGGAATCCCCTACAGGAGAAAAACATGATGTAGAGATTCGGAAAGGTTTATGGAGGGAATTCCAGTGTTTAAGGTCTTGGCAACTGAAAGTGCACCAATGAGTGGACCAATGAAAATCAGGGATGTTTCAAGAGGCCAGAACTAAAGCTACGCTGGTAACTGAGATGTCTATTATACTGATGGAGACTACAGAAATGATAAGGTCAAGCCATGAATGGATATGAAAACATAGATGAGAATTTTCAAAGTGAGGTATTGGTTAGCCAGGAGCCATGGAGATCAGCGAATACAGCGGTGATGGGCGAACAGGTTTTGGTGCTATTAGGACACCAGAAGTAGAGTTTGAAATGATCTCAACCTTACAGAACGAGCTGGGCAGAAGCAGGTTAAAATCACCAAGTCCTGAGAATAACAAAGGCAAGGATGAGGGTTTCAGCAGAAGAAAGCTGAGGCTGGGGAAGAGCTGGGCAATGTTAGAACTGGAAATAGGTGGCCCTTGGTGATGTCCTGTATATTCAATTGAAAACTCATCTCAGGATCAAATAAGACACAGTCACAAAGTCTGGATCAGCCTCAGACAGTACCCAGGTGGAGGGACGAATTGGGTAGTGAGGGAATGTTGTTTGCTTTAGGGGACAAACATAATGGCTTCCATTTTCCCAATATTTAATTGAAGAAAATTTCTGTTCTCCTAGTCTTGGATGTCAGGCAAGCAGTCTGACAATTTGATGGCAGGATCTAGTGAAATGGCAGTGCGGTAAATGGGAGTGTAATCAATGTACATGTGGAAACTGATGTGTTTTATCACTGAAGGCAGACATAGATGAGAAATAGGAGGGGTTGAAAGATATTATCATAGAATTCCCAACAATGTGGAAAGAGGCCATTCAGCCCATCGAGTATGACTGATCCTCCAAAAGTCATCCCATCTAGACCCAGACCCTCCACCCTATCCTGTAATCCCACACCGACCTCAGCCAATCCACCTAATCTGCACGCCTTTTAACGGGAGGAGGAAACCGGAATACCCAACAGAAAACCATTCAGATACAGGGAGAATGTGCAAACTCCCTGTATCTGAAAGTTGATAGAATGACTGACAGGATGAATATTTGAAAAGTGAAAAGATAATAAGAAACAGGATTAAACATTGGTGAAAAAAATGATTTGGATAGAAACAGTACTTAGTACAAGAGATAACTAAGTGTGGAGCTGAAGGCACACAGCAGGCCAGGCAGCATCAGAGGAACAGGAAAGCTGACGTTTCAGGTCAGGACCCTTCTCCAGCATCTGCAGTTCTTGCTATCTCACTATTTTCTTAAATGGTTGTCTTTCCAGTAATGTTTCCATTCTAGAAACTGTACTACAATTAAATTTTATTTAAGGCAATACTGAAAGTACTTTGTTCTATTCCAATCTAACATCTCCTGTGATGTGTTCTATTGTTTTCTGCTGTGGTACAAGGCCTAAATCTAAACTAACGACACAAGAAATGCCTCTTACTGAAGCAGTATCTCAGGACGTAAATGAGACTGGAGGGGACGGGTCTGTTTTTGTTCTCCTACGCCACAAAAACAAGGGGCACTGCAATTCCTTTTAATAAAAAAAAA
>JAHRHZ010000019.1:49518719-49545209 GCA_024137785.1 Ginglymostoma cirratum | reverse complement strand
CCCCCTCCCCGCAATAACAACCAAAACAGAATCCCCCTCGTCCTCAAGTACCACCCCACCAACCTCCAGATCCAACGCATCATCCTCCGACACTTCTGCCACCTGCAATCCGACCTCACCACCAAAGACATTTTTCCCTCCCCACCCTTATCTGCCTTCCGGAGGGACCACTCTCTCCGTGACTCCCTTGTCTGCTCCACACTCCCCTCCAGCCCCACCTCACCCGGCACTTTTCCCTGCAACCACAGGAAGTGCTACACCTCCCCCCTCACCCCCATCCCAGGTCCCAAGAAGACTTTCACATCAAGCAGATGTTCATCTGCACATCTGCTAATGTGATATACTGCATCCACTGTCCCCGTTGTGGCCTCACCCTCCCATTCCACAGACGACTTGTCCATCATGGGCCTCCTGCAGTGCCACGACAATGCCACCCGAAGGTTGCAGGAACAGCAGCTCATATACCGTTGGGAACCCTGGAGCCCAATGGTATCAATGTGAACTGCACAAGCTTCAGAACCTCCCATCCCTCTACCACATCCCAAAACCAGCCCAGCTCGTCCCCACCTCCCTATCCTGTCCTTCCTCCCACCTATCCCCTCATCCCACCTCAAGCCCCACCCCCATCTCCGTCCTACTAACCTCATCCCGCCCCCTCGACCTGTCCATGCTCCCTGGACTGACCTATCTCCTCCCCACCTACACTTACCTTTACTGGCTCCATCCCCGCCTCTTTGACCTGTCTGTCTCCTCTCCACCTATCTTCTCCTCTATCCATCTTCTATCCGCCTCCCCCTCTCTCCCTATTTATTTCAGAACCTCCTTTCCCTCCCCATTTCTGAAGAAGGGTCTAGGCCCGAAACGTCAGCCTTCCTGCTCCTCTGATGCTGCTTGGCCTGCTGTGTTCATTCAGCTCTACACCTTGTTATCTCAGATTCTCCAGCATCTGCAGTTCCTACTATCTCTGAAACAATTTGTGCACTCATGACTTTTTTCCTGCACAGTTACAAAACTGGCACACACCTTGCAATGTGGAAAATTGTCCGGGTATGTTCTGTCCACTAAAAGGTAAGGCCAAATCCCATTTAAAGAATTATTGCCCCATCAGCAAAGTGGTAGAAGATGTCATTGACGGTTCTTATCAAGTGGCAGTTACATAGTATCAAACACATTGTGACTTTGTCAGTGATGTACAGAGGTGATTTCAAAATATTGGAGAGAGTGCACAACCTTCAAGCAACCTACCCAATATTTGAAGTGCCACCTGCTTCACATGTGGCAGAGTCTGTAGATTATGCAATGATTTATCATCAAGGTTCAAAAATCACAGTTGGTGGGTAAACTTGCTTTTTCATGCCACTCCTAAAAACAGGCCCAAAAAAAAGTCCATGCTGGAGGTGACAAATAAGAGAATTTACTTGTTGGAAGTGACATAACATGTGAAATTCAGTTCATGGTATGTATATATGCTGTCACAATACTGGCAGCTGCTTAAAGCTCAAGCTGGAGCCAGGAAGGAGGAGAGCAATGGGGACAAGAATAGGAGCATATGTGACTTAGACACTTGCATTACAGCTCCTGTCAGGGAGGTGTACAAAAACTCTTAACCTCATCACTTGTGGACTGTTAATCAGAGCACTTACAGTTCACAGACTTTAAACTATTTTCCTCATTCATTGATTTACTTAAATCTCTTTTATTTCTTAAGCAGCTTCCCCTTAATTTATCACTCTCCTTAGTTCTGTTGTTGCTAAGGATGTATTTGCAATTACAAGTGTAATAGTTGTAAAGCAGTTTTAGTTTGTCAATGCAATTCATCCTGTGTAGTCCACATTGCTACTGGAGTGAGTTGGAAGTGTTAAAAAGCGGAGATTGACCTTCCCACCCTCCCCATAACTAAAAACGAAGCTCCCAGAGCAGAGCACCTCACCTTATAATCTGTTAAGAAGGAGTGTGAAAAAGTGGTGTAACCTGCATCTGAGCAACTTCTAGTGGTTAAATAAAACAAACCCCTGACACTCACTTTTTACAATCAACAAATAACAATTTATTCATCTAATTCTATTAGTGAGCAAACCCCTTCTAACTACTAACTATTCCCAAATAAAACAAGGTTCTAATAGTATGCTGTTCCAATAAATACAAGTTCCACTTATATAAATTTAAATTTATATAAATTTAGTTGTTGGTTTTTGGGTTACCTTGATACCTAGGGGTCTGAGTAAGCTTGTGGTCATCTCTGATATGTCCCTGATGTATAGTAGGGTAACTATTGTGTCTGGCCGTGTTGTGTCTTCCTGGTGATGTGTTTGTCACGGAGGTAATGGCAGATTGTGCTTCTTGGGTATTCATTCCTTTTTAAAACTCCAAATAAGTGCTCCTGCTCTGCTTTGCACAATTCCGGGTTGCAGCAGTGTGTTGTGGCTTGTTTGAATGATATCCTGACGCGGCTTTGTTTATGGGTGTTGGAGTGGTTACTGATATAATTAAGTATCTGGTCTGTATGTGTTATCTTTTTGTATATGCTAGTCCAGAGTTCCCATTGTTCTTATGTTCCACCGTTATGTTCAGGAAGGGTAGTCGGTTGTTGTTCTTTTGTGAATTTTATTCTGGTGAGAATGTTGTTTATGTCGGTGGGTTTCTTCTGGTCTTGTATGTTAGATGATACCTTCGTGATTATCAACATAGTGGACCCAGAGTTTGGGTTGGATAGTGGGGAGCACTGTCCATTCTAATCTTTGCATTATCACTTCTGCTATCAGTCCTGATATTGGGGATCTCATTGATGTTCTGTTGATTTGTTTAGATATATGGCCATTGAAGGTGTTAGGCACAGATCCACTGGTTTCAGGGTAATGTCCTTGTTGACGCAGTTGGTGTCATGGGGTGTCTTCCTTCCTGATTTGTCCAGCAGTGTGGAAATTGACTCGTTGGCTAGGTCGATGTTTATGGATGTAAATAGTGCTGTTATTATGTCGAAGGATACCGTTATCTCGTCCTCTTCTAGTCTGGTGTCCTTGATGATGTTGCGGAATTCTTGGGAGGAGTGGGTACTGTTGTCAACTAAGGATTTCAGTTTCCATTGTAGTTCTTTGGCTAGTCTATGTTGTATGCCTGGTAGTGAGACAATGGGTCTGAGGGGGACCTCTAGCTTGAGTACCTTAAGGAGTCCATAGAAGCGGGGTGTGTTAGAACCCTCTGGCTTCATTTTTTGGTAGTCTGTCTTGTTGAGGTCTCCTGAGCTGTGTAATTTCTTCAGGTTTGTTGTGATCTGGTTCCCTAACTGTGGTAACAAGGTGTGGAGCTGGATGAACACAGCAGGCCAGACAGCATCAGAGGAGCAGGAAAGCTGATGTTTCAGGTCTGGACCCTTCTTCAGAAACCTGAAACGTCAGCTTTCCTGCTCCTCTGCTGCCTGGCCTGCTGTGTTCATCCAGCTCTATACCTTGTTGTTCTCAGACTCCAGCATCGGCAGTTCCTACTGTCTCCCTAACTGTGGTGTTGGGTCTATTGCCATCTTTTGGTAGGTGTCGGTATCTGCTAGTGGTGCGTTGGCTTTCTTGATGTATTGAGCTCTATTAAGGATTACTGTCATGTGTCCTTCACCTGCCAGTACGATTATGATTCTGTCTTTCTTGAGAATTTCCAGGGCCGCCTTCTCTTCTGTGTTGAACGTGTTCCACTTACCTTTTTTACTCAATGATGGGACTATCAGCTATCTAATGGTCTATTGTATTTCCTCCAAGAGTCCGTTGCTCTTCAAGAACAAAAACAAACCTGCTGGAAAAGCTCAGCAGGTTGCTCTTCAATGTTGATTCCAGTGCAGCCAGGAAGTCAGTTTTTTGCCATCTCTGTGGTTATAATTCAGTCCGCGTACTAGCATGGTTTTCTCAGTGTCTGTAACTGGTTGGTCTGAGATGTTCTTGATCTATGTTTCTGTGTTGTCCATGTCATCGTTATAAGTGAGTTTGGATAGTTTGTCTTGAGGCTATTCTTTGTTCTGTCCTGTGTTGTTTTTGCAGTATGGCTATGGTTTGTTCCAGCGTAGTTGCCCATTCTTGGTTGGTTGCATTGGAGTACAAAGTATTTTGACCCGCAGTTTCCCGCCCGTATTTGTGGAGGCGGTTTTGGGCATCGTTGATCATAATCCTTATCATTCTGCGGCCATTCTGTGCAGCTGTTCTCTGTGCCTGTGGATCGTTGACAAGTGGCTTATATTTTAAGCTTTGTGATAGTACCTGTTTTCTGAGGCATTCATGCAGGAAGTAAAGTAGTTCGCAGGTCACGTTCAAACAGATGGCACTTGTCTCCCATCTGCGGGCCAGTTTACGGTTGTTGCGCCCATAGGTGTTCAAAGATTTTGAGAAGAGTCACCGGAGGCACACTGACTATGTTACCTAGCAGGGTGATGAAACATCTGCGATGAAACATCTGCAATCAAACGTACCAGCGAGCAAGTCTGCAACCTCATCCACGACCCGAGCTACAAATCTGTTCAAAAACTTTAACCACGAGTACTCTGGCCAACTTCGCCTGATAATGGAGTAAATGAGAATAGAACCTCTGAAAATTAACAAATGGTCCTTGAGAAAATTTCAAAACGTGCCTCAAAAAATTATTTTGACCCCCTGATTATCAGCAATCTTAGAATTCATTGAACCAGAGTGAAAGCAAATCAAGCTCAAACCAAAGGGACTGCCTCCATAGATGCAACAACTGCTCAGTTTGTACTCCACCAGAACTATGTGGCGACAGACCTCACGACAGTCTTAGTCCAAACATACATAAGAATTGAGTTTCAGAGATAAGGTAGATTTGATTACACAGCAATACTCAACCAACAAGCATCAAGAAGCCTGATTTCAAATTTAAATCAATAGCAATCGAGGTGTAAAATCATTACTGGTTGAAGTCATACCTAGCACAATGAGATGGTTATGGTGTTAGAGGTCAATCAGGAAATTCCTCAGCGTGGTGTCCACTGCTTCCTTAATGATTTGCACTCAATAAAGTGGCAATGTCACTGATAAATGCAGTGTTCAATGCAATATACAGCACCTCAGACCATCAAGTAGGCTGTGTTCATAGGCTGTAAGACCTGACCAATGTACCGGCTCTGGTCAATTAATTTTAAGTAAATTTTTCTTGTGAAAATTTCCAAAAGAAGAAAAGCTATCTACCTTGACGTTCAACGCCATTGCCACTGTTGAACCTTACTCCAATATGGACCAGCCATATTAATGCCATAGCAACAAAAGCAAGCCAGAGGTTGGGAATTTTGTGGCGGGTAACTCTCCTCCTAATTCCCCAAAGCCTGTCAAATATTTACAAGGCACAAATCCAGAGTGTAACTGAAAATCCTTACTCGCCAGGATGAATATAGTCCCAATAACATTCAAGCAGCTCAATGCCGTTCAGGACAATGCAGCCCACTTGTCTTCTAACAGTCATTGCCCTAAACCTAGGAAGCAGTTGAGGTGCTGTAACAAGCTATGTTTTTAACTTGGGATGGGGGTGAATATTCACATTCTTGTTCGAATTCCTATCCAGTGACATTGGAAATTGAGTCTGTATTGATTGGAAGGCTGGCCAAGCGCATCGTGAACCAATGTCCATTCACCAAGTTCATATCACCAAACCATCCACAACCTCATCACCTCAGGTGACCTCCCACCCACCGCCTCCAACCTCATCGTTCCCCAACCCCGCACCGCCCACTTCTATCTCCTCCCCAAAATCCACAAACCTGAATGCCCTGGTCGACCCACTGTCTCTGCCTGCTCCTGCCCCACCGAACTCATCTCCACCTACCTAGACTCCATTTTCACCCCCTTGGTCCAGGAACTCCCTACCTACGTCCGTGACACCACCCACGCCCTCCACCTCCTCCAGAACTTCCAATTCCCAGGTCCCCAACACCTCATTTTTACTATGGACGTCCAGTCCCTATACACCAGTATTCCCCATGCTGATGGCCTAAAGGCCCTCCGCTTCTTCCTGTCCCGCAGAACGGACCAATCCCCCTCCACCGACACCCTCATCCGCCTAGCCGAACTCGTCCTCACCCTCAACAACTTTTCTTTCAATTCCTCCCACTTCCTACAGACAAAGGGGGTGGCCATGGGTACCCGCATGGGCCCAAGCTGTGCCTGCCTCTTTGTAGGTTATGTGGAACAATCCCTCTTCCGTACCTTCACTGGCCCTAAACCCCATCTCTTCCTCCGTTACATTGATGACTGCATCAGCGCCGCCTCGTGCTCCCACGAGGAGCTCGAACAGTTCATCCAATTCACCAACACCTTCCACCCCAACCTGAAGTTCACCTGGACCATCTCCAACACTTCTCTCTCCTTCCTGGACACCTCTGTCTCCATCTCAGGCAACCACCTAGAGACAGATGTCCATTTCAAGCCCACGGCTACCTGGAATACACCTCCTCCCACCCACCCTCCTGCAAAATGCCATCCCCCATTCTCAATTCCTTCGCCTCCGCCGCATCTGCTCCCAGGATGAGACATTCCAATCCCGCACATCTCAAATGTCCTCATTCTTCAAGGACCGCAACTTCCCCCCAGCAGTGGTCGAGAACGCCCTCGACCGTGTCTCCCGCATTTCCCGGAACACATCCCTCACGCCCCGTCCCCGCAACAATAACCAAAAAAGAATCCCCCTCGTCCTCACATACCACCCCACCAACCTCCGGATCCAACGCATCATCCTCCGACACTTCCGCCATCTGCAATCAGACCCCACCACCAAAGACATTTTTCCCTCCCCACCCTTATCTGCCTTCCGGAGGGACCACTCCCTCCGCGACTCCCTTGTCCGCTCCACACTCCCCTCCAGCCCCACCACACCTGGCACTTTTCCTTGTAACCGCAGGAAGTGCTACACCTGCCCCCACACCTCCTCCCTCACCCCAATCCCAGGCCCCAAGAAGACTTTCCACATCAGGCAGATGTTCACCTGCACATCTGCCAATGTGGTATACTGCATCCGCTGTACCCGTTGTGGCTTCCTCTACATCGGGGAAACCAAGCGGAGGCTTGGGGACCACTTTGCAGAACACCTGCGCTCAGTTCGCAACAAACAACTGCACCTCCCAGTCGCGAACCATTTCAACTCCCCCTCCCATTCCTCAGATGACATGTCCATCCTTGGCCTCCTGCAATGCCACAGTGATGCCACCTGAAGGCTGCAGGAACAGCAAATCATATTCAGCCTGGGAACCCTGCAGCCCAATGGCATCAATGTGGATTTCACAAGCTTCAAAATCTCCCCTCCCCCAACCGCATCCCAAAACCAGCCCAGCTCATCTCCACCTCCCTAACCTGTTTTTCCTCTCACCTCAAGCCACACCCCCATCTCCTATCTACTAATATCATCCTGCCCCCTTGACCTGTCCGTCCTCCCTGGACTGACCCTATCTCCTCCCTACCCCCCTACCTACACTCACCTTTACTGGCTCCATCCCCGCCTCTTCGACTTGTCTGTCTCCTCTCCACCTATCCTCTCCTCTATCCATCCTCTATCCGCCTCCCCCTCTCTCCCTATTTATTTCAGAACCCTCTTCCCCTCTCCCATTTCTGATGAAGGGTTTAGGCCCGAAACGTCAAGTTTTCCTGCTCCTATGATGCTGCTTGACCTGCTGTGTTCATCCAGCCCCATGCTTGTTATCTCATATATCAAGGATGGCTTATTTGGGGAGAGAATGCCAGTTGTATTCATGAACATATCAATTTCTAATATCAGACAACAAAGTGAGAAGTTATAATTGAAAGAACTGTTCTTGAATATTGATTAATGATTAATGATCTTTGCTAACAACTGGACAATTTTGCTGGACTTAACAGTGGGAAAATAAATGAGGATTGATTCAATGTCTAGATACTTTCTAATGTAGGAGATGGGTTTGTATTCGTGTTTCTCAAATTGAGTTCTCATTCTCAGTTTGAGATCAAGAGTGTTGAGCAAGAACCAGTATGATTATAGTTTTATTGATTACAGTTGGCAGTGTACTGTTTTCTGACTTGTTAATGCAACTGTTCTTGGATGAGTCTGGCGATCAGGCAGCAAGTCTCCTGGCCACTTTGCCTAACAAGGTTTTTTTATCTTAAAAGAACCAAATGAAAATTGGTCAGAGGATTTTGAAGTTCACTTTTGCAATTTTTATTTTATCAATTAATGGTGTATTTTAAAATGAGCATTTAAGCTGAATGATTTATCCTTTATAATTATGTATTGTTTGATAAGGGTGAATGAGAAATTTCCTTGACAAATGATTATCCCAATAATTACTATATCCCAAATAAGATTGGAATATACTAAAGAGAAATGTTATATTATTCACGATGTTTCATCTTTGTTTCAATAGAAAGCTTGAAATCTCCACAGGGAAGCTTGCCAGGTTTGCAGATGGATGTGCTTTGGTTCAGGTATACTACTCTTTAGAATGTCTATGTAGAGTTAGATTCATAGAATCATAGAATCCCTATTGTGTCCCTTTTGACCCAACAAGTCCACACCAACTCCCTGAAAAGGATCCCACCCAGACTCCACCCCTCAAACCTATCCCTGTAACCCTGTATTTCCCATAGCTACTTCACATAACCTATACATCCCTGGACACTGTGGGCAATTTAGCATGGCCAATCCACCTAACCTGCACATCTTTTGGACTGTGGGAGGTCACCCACGCAAACTCCACAGGCAGTCACCAGAGGCTGGAATTGAACCTGAGTCCCTGGTTCTGTGAGGTAGCAGTGCTAACCACTGAGCCACCATGCCACCCTGTATGGTTTGGTAGTCCTGTGGCACAGTGGGTATATCTTGGACTCTGAACTAAAAGCACCAGGTTCAAATACCGCTCCAGACATTGGTGGTCACGGAGGGTACTTGTGAGCAACATGACCAATGTCTCCCTAAAAACCTGTTGCAGACTGTAAGTGCAGGAGAATCTCTTGATCAGCCACATTTGATGTGGAGCTCAAGTTATAACTTCCGTTGACAGACTAGCAATTTTCCCCAGGAAAAACCAAGCTTTTTGTCTGCTTCATGTATCTTTAGACACGGGAAAGTCCCAAAATCTAAGTTGACGCCACCTAATTTGGTACTATGTGAACATTTTTTTAAAAAATCTTCCTCTTCTGAACTATTCAAACTATGGATGTAGAGACTGGATTAAAAATTGAATCCAAGTATATTGTGACAGTTTCTGAGTATTAAATGACCATGAGTAATTCATCAACCCTACTTATTACACTGCGTATGCCTCCCACATGGTGTAACGCATGCATTGGATATATGACACAGCAACAAACCATTCAAGCATAACTAGTCCATGCCAGTGTTCATGCTTAACTCAAGCCTCCTCCCATCCTTTCTCCTCTGAAGATACCTTTGTTACAATTTGTTCAGGTTTTCTTTTATGCTGGCAAAGTTTCTCCTTAAATATATCTCTGAAATCCATTTCAATCAGTCCCTACTTTGAAGCAAGTTCACATTTTTGTGACTCTCCCATATTGGATTTCTTTGTCACTATTTTACCTTTTAGCATCCAGTTATATTCTTCCCCATGAGAGGGAACATTCTCTCTCTCTATCCATTCTATCAAAACCTTTCATAATTTTAAAGAACATTATTTAGACACCTTTCAAGATTTTCTTTTCTCGAGATGTTCAACCTGTTAACTCCTTCCTGCTATGTCAAGCAATGCATTTATGAAATAATCTTTTAGTCTTTCTGAGCAGTCTCTCCAGTGCCTCATCGTATTTGTGGCAACCAGCAATGCACGCAATACATGTTCGAACCATAGTTTATTACAGGTTTTGTTTAGCTTCCCTACTTTTCAATTCCATCCCTGTAGGCATGATGCCTAATGTTTGGTTTTCTTATACCCTTGCTAACCTGTGCCACAACTTCTGGTTAACATTATCATAATTTGTTCAAATTAGCTTCCTTCTGTATACCTTGGGATAGGAAAGGTCATTTTAAGAGTAGATTTTCAATTTTGTTTGGAGGTACAAGCGATTGGTTAAAGAGACAGGAATCTATGATGCCGTGATTGTGCTTTTTATTTTGTTTGCTGTCAGGATATGGATAGTGTTTCAAGGTGCGTTTACCCCGAGACCTGGAACCTTGGACCTCAATTACAGCAATCTATGTATCAATAGAATTATTTCATGGAGACTTTGCACTAGTTTCACTTCGGATACCATAGTTGCAATAATAGGCTGAAATGTTAGAATGCAATCGTATAATGTTGTGTTTAAAAAAAAATAAAGCGAAGTCTCAAGAAAGGTGGCTGCAGGTTCAGGTTTGCTACTTGGTAATGCTAGTCCACACTCTTAGAAACCAATTCCCGATTGCCACATATATTATGATCTAGCTAACTAAAGCACACAAAATGAGAGGTCCAGTGGATGGACTCAGAAAAGACTGTCACAAAATTCTAGTTTTGAACAAATAACAATGAACTTTACTATACAATATTAGAAAAGTAATGTAATCTACAATGTGTATGCAACTTATATTCTAATATCCAATTTAACATGGATCAAATGCCCCAAAGCATTCAGTAAATAGCAATTATAATCTATACAGATCCCGTGGATTTCTTAGCAATTCTCCCTTTGACACTATTGAAATAGTGGGTCATAAATCTCGCTAAACTTGAAAAGGAATCTCAATATTGCAAAGCTGACCTTGAAGCTTCCTCTCTGACTGCCCTATAATGGACTACATGAATTACTGCTCCCATTGCAGCTGATCAGGTTCCTTTCTCGGGTGTACTCTTCCCCTGCATTCCGAAACTGCACTCTAATAGTCATTCACAAGCAGAATGTGAGCTGTTCACTAAAAGCTAGATTTTATGACCTAGTGCTAAATCTGCGTGCCACCCATCCCAGGTTCTAACCTTGTTCAGTTTCTTCAAGCAAATACTACTTCACAGTTTTTCAGTTCTCTCTATCTCGGCTGCAGTGAAATATTAATGCTCATAGGCTTCTGCCTGGTCCTTCTCGACTTCCTGTTGCACAGAGCGTGTGACTTTCCCGCTTACTCAGCTCCCTGGGAATACTTAAGTCCAAAATTTGACTCTTAATTTTGAGAACTTGTTCCCAACATTTCTAAAAGCACAGAGCCATTCAGCTGTCCTTGACTCCTAAGGCAGTCCCCGCTACGTGGGAGCTTTGTAGTTCAGCTGTTTTCCCAGCAGTACAACTAACTGTAGAACTTCTAATATGGAGTCTACATCCTTATCCTTCTCCTACTAACTGTAACTTTTGAACTTCTGTTCAGTGACCCCTCAAAGTGTCCTCAGTGACCTATCAAAAACCTTGCATTCAGCCCCTTGTCTATTGCTGGCAGACTGAAATATACAGTCAAATGGAGCATCCTTGGATCTGAGTGCAGCCTAAACGTTACATCCTAGCTATGCTGGAAATGGATTTCATTAAAACCCTCTGCTGAGCTGATTGATGAATGGTATTGTATCAGCTTGCCCAATTGTGAACTCAGTGTGTAATCGTAAGGAACAGCCATTTGAAGTACAGAGCATTAAATGACAAGTAAATGTAAATGATTGACAATAAAATTGAGGAACAATGTAAGTTAGTGAAATATGTGAATATTTGTTTGCGTTGATAATTTGGAAAAAGCCTTTTGAATTATAAATTACTAATTTCAGTTTTCTCATCATGAAGTTAGGAGACACATCAGTGATGGTTACAGCTGTCAGCAAAACAAAGCCTACTGCATCTCAGTTTATGCCGTTGGTGGTAAGTTTTTCCTAACATTTAGTATCTGGTTGATATTGTAGAATCTGCTGGACACTAACAGACTTTTTGTAATAGGTTGATTACCGTCAGAAAGCTGCTGCTGCCGGAAGAATACCGACAACCTATTTACGTAGAGAAATGGGCTACACAGATAATGAGATTTTGACTAGCAGAATAATTGGTAAGATTATCTAATGCAGAATAGGCTTATTGCAGCAATTTTTCTTTGCAAGTCCATTTCTGCAAATACCTTGTGATACATGCAGCAGCAATTTTATATTTTTCCATCCCTTGACAGTAAGGATGAATACTTTCTAGGAAAGTATTTTCTGAATTGTTTACATTTCCAATAACTACAGGAGCTTTAAAAGTAAAAATATTTTAAAATGTAACATGATATTGTTCTGCTCAAATGTGGTCTATGCATTTTATGGAACTTGTCAAAAGTACTTGGATTGAATTATAAAAATGCTGGATTTGATGGATAATTACCTCTGCCAGCGAACTCGTTGACCCCATGAAAATTATCACTTTTAGCCAGCAATCAGTTAGTTGCCTTCCGTGCATTAGCATTTTCGTTCCTAGTTTGTATTTTAAGAGGAAAACGTAAGTGGTAAGCATAGAAAGCAGTTGAAAGGTGCCTCTGAACAGCAAATGCAGAGCAGCACTTAATACCACATCTAGTGAAGTCTTTGGCCCAGTTCAGACTATCTTCCCCATTTGTCCAGTTGAAGGAAAACCATACCAAAACAGAGAAACTCAGCATATCTGGTACCATCTGTGGAGGAAAAATGGAGTTCACCTTTTAAATCCAGTCACCCTTCTTCAGAGGGTAAATCATGACAGATGGAAAGGCAGGCACATGAGAAAAATGTAGGATTATTTTCCAATGCTTTTGTAATTGGAAATGAGTTCAGCATTGTAAATTATTTGTTTTCTGTTGCTTCTTCAGACCGTTCAATCAGACCACTGTTTCCTTCAGGCTATTTTTATGACACGCAGGTAAGTAATGGATAAAATTAACAATTTGAGACATTTTTGGGAAAAGGTACTTTGAACACATCTGCCAAATTATCAATTTTGCCTATATGCTTTAGTTGAAATATCTATATTTAACCAGGATGTAAATGCTATAAGAGAAAATTACATCATTTTAAAACAGTGACTGAAACACATTCGTTACTGTCAGCGAAACTTTATAGCAGCTGCATAATTGTATGTGCGGCTCCTGTAGTTACAGATGTTGCTTTATTGTTACAAAATTGTTTCTTGTTCTTTGTTCATATAATTGACTGACTATTCAAAATTATCACAATTTATCGCTTAATTATTTGTAATGTAGTTATTTTTAAAATGGCTATTAGTGTCACATTAATGATGTATTTGAATATCTAAGAACTTTTCAAGTATTCCTGAAAGTATGTATTCCATAAGGCCATAAGATATAGGAGCAGAATTAAGCCATTTAACCCATTGAGTTTGCTTCGCCATTTAGTCATGACTGATATGATTCTCAACACCCTTGTCTTGCCTTATCCCTGTAACCCTTGATCCCGTTATCAATCAAGAACCTGTCTTCTTCAGCAATATGTTCCACAGATCCACTGCCCTCTGGCTGAAGAAATTTCTCCTCCTCTCAGTTCTAAAGGGTTGCCCCTTCACTCTGAGGCTATGTCCTTGGGTCGTAGTCTATCGAACTGATGGAAACACCTTCACGTCCACTCAGTGCAGGCCTCTCAGCATTCTGTAAGTTTGCCAGATCCCACCTCATCCTTCTGAACTCTGAGTGCAGACCCAGAGTCCTCAACAAGTCCTCATATGACAAGCCCTTCATCCCAAACTTCCTCCAAAGCCAGCATATCATTCCTTAGATACAGGACCCAAAACTTTCAGTATTCCAAATGCAGTCTGACCAGAGCCTTATACAGCCTCAGCAGTACATCTCTGCTTCTGTATTCTTGCCCTTTTGAAGTGAATACTAACATTCCATTTGCCTTCCTAACTGCCAACCGAATGTGCATGTTAACCTTAAGAGAATCCTGAACTAGTCTCCCAAGTCCCTTTGTACTTCGGATTTCTGAAGCCTTTCCCCATTTAGAAAATAGTCTATCCTCTATTCTTCCTACCAAAGTGCGTGACCTCACACTTTCCCACATTGTATTCCATCTGTCACTTCATAGCCCACTTTCTCAGTCTGTCGCAAGTCCTTCTGCAGCCTTTCTACTACTTCAACACTACCTGGTCCTCCACCTATCTTTGTGCCCTCTGCAAACGTAGAAACAATGCCCCTAGTTCCTTCATACAGACTTCACAATGTGGTTCTGGCCCTAATACAGACCCCCTTGGGACTCCACTAATCACCAGCTGCCATCCTGAAAAAGACTTCGTTATCTCTACACTCCGGCGTCTGCCAGTCAGCTAAATCTCTATCCATGCTAATGCCTTTCCCCTAACATCATGAGCCCTTATCATATTTAGCAGCCCATTGTGCAGCACCTTGTCAAAGGCCTTCTGGAAATCCAAATAGGTCACATTCACTGGCTGTCCTTTGTTTAACTTGCTCATTGCCTCCTCAAAAACTTCTAATAGATTTATCAGAAATAACCACCCCTTGATAAAGCCATGCTGGCTCAGCCCTGTTTTACCGTGCACTTCCAAGTACTCCATAAACTCATCTCTAAAATCTTAACAATGACTGAGGTCAGGTTAACCAGCTAATCCTTTGTTGTCTTCTGTCTCCCTCCCTTCTTAAACAGGGGTGGTATGTCAATCATTTTGCAGTCCTCTGGCAACCTCCCTGAATCCAGTGATTCTTGTAGGGTGACCACCAATGCCTCCACAATCTTTGTCTATCTCTTTCAAAACTCTGGGGTGTAGTCCATCTGGGTCCTTTCAGCTTCCCCATCATCTTCTCCTTATTGGTGGCCACTATACTCACCTCTGACCCTGGCTGTCTTGAAGTTGTGGTATGCTGCTCGTGTCTTCCGCAATGCATACTGATGCAAAGTATCTATTCAGTTCCTCTGCCAGTTTTTTTTTTTTTTTTTTTGTGTTCCCTGTTTCTACTTCTCTAGCCTCATTTTCCAGTTATCCAGTGTCTACTCAAGCCTCTCTCTCAAGCTTTTTATATATCTAAGAAATCTCTTACAGTCATCTTTTACATTAGGAACTAGCTAACTGTCATATTTCATCTTCTCCCCCTTTGCAGCCTCTTTGGAATTGCCAGTTATTGATGATTAAAACATGCCACATTTGTTTGCAGAAATATTTGTAGTCAGGTTTTAGACTGAAGGTATGATTCTTTCTTTTGTTTAAGATTGTTTGTAATCTCATCGCAGTGGATGGTGTCAATGACCCTGATATACTTGCAATAAATGGCGGTAAGTAACAACGTAGCTTGGAATAGTTACTTTGAATTGTTATTGATTACCGTGGGGATGGGCCATGATGTTATTGAGAAAGGATTTCCAGAATTTTGACCCTATTTTAGTGAAAGGGTAGTAGTGAATCTCCCAAGTCAAAATTGTGTGTGACTTGGAGGTGATGTTCCGATAATGCTAGTTTTCTCCACAAAACCATAAGAAATAGGAGTAGATTTGGCACCTTGAGCCTGTTCTGCCGTTCAATATGATCATGACTGATCTGACATTTCTCACATCTGCTTTGTAGCCCTTTCCCTATATCCCTTGATTTCCCCCTACTAATCATGAGCCAATCTATGTCAACCTTAAATATTCAAAACGGTTCTGTCCCCATAGCGCTCTGTTCTAAAGATTCTCCCCCTCTGAGAAAAGAAATTCCTCCTGATCTCAGTCTTAAATTGGCGCCCTTTATTCTGAAACTATGCCCTCTGGTCTTAGATTCTCCTATGGGGGGTAATATTCTCTCAACATTTACAAAGCCCCTTAAAAATCCTATGTTTCAATGAAATCACCTCTCCTTCTAAACTCCAGTTTGTACAGTCCCAACCAGTTTAGCTTTTGCTCATCAGACAAACCGTCCATACTGGGATCACCCAAGTGAACCTTCTCTGAACTGCCTCCAATGAAATTACATTTTCCTTCTTGATGGTGATGTTGCTGAGGTGGAATATGCTATTGAAGTAAACTTGAAGTGCTACTGTGCATCCTTTAATCATAGTGTACCTGTGGTGGACTGAGGCTAGTGACAGACACACTGATCGCCTAAAGTGCTCTCTGTTTGTTCTCGCAACTTTGTTACTGTAGCTCTACCTATCCCGTGAAGTGACTGGTATTCCATCACAATCCTAACCTGTGTCTAGTAGAGATGACGCTATGAGTTCTCATAATGTTAAAGAACTGCTGTGGAGCATCCAATCTGTACTCTGCACTTCCAGACATAGTATTGATAGTGACTGGTGCAGTAGAGCTACTGGCCACTTATGAGACCTGGTTTCCTACTGTTATGGCCATCTTCCATTGGCCATGAATGTAAATAGGAGTGGAATCTCCATTGACTTCAGTTTTGTTAAGACTCCTTTGGTGCCAATTTCTGTCAAATTCAACCTGGAGTTGAGGGGAGCCAGAATTGCGTCAACTCTGCACACGTATTTAGTTATTTTTATTATTGTTGCGGATCGCTTAGGAAAGTGTGCTGAATTTCAAGCCCCACTACTCCTGGGGTTACCACGAAACTTAATGATTTAATTAAGGCATACAACGCCTCTAATTTAAGTGTCCTTAAGAATCAAGCTGACAGAAGGCACTGATCACGTTCCAGTACTTAACAAGAATTGCTACTTATTACAAAGTATATAGCTAAGAACTATCAACATATGGGTCTACTAGCTAAAACTGTAAACCCTTTTAAACTCCTAGATACAGATACAGACAGACTTGGATAAACAAAAAAATTGGTTCTATGGGTGGATGATAAAAAACCTTGGAAAGGCAACACATTGACCCATATCCACAGGATTCATTTGGGATCTTCCTTCTGTCCTGCTGAGATTTTCTGTTCTTCGGTCTCCTTTCTCCAGGTTCTTTTACTTCTTCACAGGAGGTACAAGGTGGTTGATACACTATCCGCAAAGTCTCTTACTGGTTAAGGGAAACTGTTACAGTTGCAGCAATTGCAGCAACTGATGAGGAGAAAGTAACAGGATTTCTTCAGACTGCAGGTCTTTTTACTGCAGAGATGGAGTGAATCTTGGGGCCAGAACACTATTCTGGTAAAGCCAACCCTAGCTTACAGGAATTTACCACCATTTATGCATTGCTGATACCGCAGATAAGTGTTTGAAGGCGTTTCCTTTAAAATCTTCTTTGTCAAGGTCTATCAAAATTGAAACGAAATGTTGCAATCCGCAAAGCAGTTTTAACATATATCAAACTTTGTGCTGAGAACTTGTAAACACGAAGACCTTGGTAGAGATTGGTATAATAGTGAGAATATCAAACTTGCTACTACATGGAGTGATTGAGGTGAAGAGTTTGGATGCGTTTACGTGAAGCATGAGGAACAGAAGCATAGAAATATATTAGGATGTGACAAAATAAAGTCAAAGGAGACTTGTGTAGAGCATAAACACTAGCCACAGATCTGTTGGTCAAAGCAATTTGTTTCTATGCTGTGAAGCTAACATGGCATTCTTGTATATTCAAAGAGAATTCATCCCGGTCCCATAGTAGAAAAAAAGGGATAATTAATTGTGTTAATTAACTCAGTTTTTTAAAATTATTTAATTGTTTTCCCACCATTTACTGTCCTTTTTATTTATATTAATAAATCATTTAGATAAAGGGCCGAGGTCACAGTGCAGGATACTACCAAGATGTAAAAGAGAAGATGAGGTAACGCAGGAAGAAGTCATTAAGGGATACCACCCAAAAGTTGTAGGAAGCGGGAAAGGCTGAGGGAGGTAAAAAGTTTAAGTTTTGATCCTTTTGTGGGAGGTGGAGGAAGCAGCTTTAATATTTTAAAAAATGAAGAAAAACAGATTTTCTGTGTGTTTTTGTACTGATGCAGCAACCATTTGATAACCGGTACTTGGCTGTTGATTTCCACCACTCTTTCTCCCCCACCCCAGTATAGCCAGTATGATTCCATTAAGAATCTGTCTGAGCATATACCATTAGAGTTTTATATCTTGAATTTTAGTGTTGGTTCTAATATCTGATGGAGAAGTCACACAAATCAATCTGCTTTAAAGTTGCAACAATACACACTGGCCTCGGTTTTATTTTTTGTTATCACAATTTGCTGAATATTGCTGCAACCCAAAATAATCACAAAATTCAAGACCAGATTGAATTTAACTCCGCTTTACTTGAAGATAACTAAAAAGTAGTTCCATTTTTTTGAGAATCACATGAATTATTTTAAAATTGAGTTAGCTAGATGATGCTACAATTTAAAATGCTTAGTTCTTATGATAAGCTTATTTTCAGTGGAATTATTTAAGTTTTACTACGTTAGCACATTCAAATATAATGCAGAAAGTTTTCAAAGCCGAATATTATTTTCAAATTGCTGTTTAGAAACCAACTGAATTGCGCAAATTCATGTCAGACCTACCATCAGCAGATGTGCCAATGAATTTAAGCTGAAAATCAAGGTTGGTGGGAGAGATGCACTTTTCTTTAGGACAAGTGTAAGTTGTGCTGAAATTATCAATTGTCTTCAATGTAAAAACTCTACCACTCTTTCTATAACTTTTCACTTCAAGTTTCTCGTACTACCAGCGGCACACATTCTACAGTTAAAGCCTAAAGTTAGCACTGTAGTTGTAGCTTAGGTTTTGAGGGAAAAGTTGTTGTTGCACTGCTTTTCAAAGTTCAGGTAGGCAAAGTGTGACAGTTTTAAGCACTCACCATTATGGTTTACAGCAACTAGATGAAAACTCTGAAATGTGATTTGTTGATTTATTTTCATGTATCCAAAAAGTGTTTTTGATTTGTGATCACTTGTATTACTATATTTTCATACATATCAGAGTTTCCATGCTCAAACTTTTCCATTCTATTTTGACAGCCTCTGCAGCCTTGGCATTGTCTGACATACCATGGAATGGCCCTATAGGTGGGTAATCTTTAAAGCCAGGACTTCTGAAGTCAGCCTGTGTTCTTAATCTGAAGTGTTGAATCGATGGCAATGCGCACTCTGCTATTAGCTATTAAGATGCTACGTGATATTTACAAATACCATAAAGCAAGTTTGATGTCTCATCACCAACTACTTGGAAAGAAAGATTTGTAAATTTCCCAAACTGGGGGGGGGAAGATGTCGTCTGAACAAAAAAATCTAATTGCCAATTGAATGTAGTGTTAGCAGTATCTAGAAGCAGGTTATTTATACATATTCTCAAATAACAAAACTAAAATAGTGAGGAAATAATAAATGAATGGCCTCCTTACAAAGGGAGCAGGCGCTAAAAGCATTATGTAGAGTCGATAGTTTATACAAAGTATTAACTAGAGTTCGAAAGCAAGAACAGATGTTAGTTAGAGAGGTAGAAGGAACTGCCAATGCTGGAGAATCTGAGATAACAAGATGTGGAGCTGGATGAACACAGCAGGCC
This sequence comes from Ginglymostoma cirratum, assembly GCA_024137785.1. Taxonomy (NCBI): domain Eukaryota; kingdom Metazoa; phylum Chordata; class Chondrichthyes; order Orectolobiformes; family Ginglymostomatidae; genus Ginglymostoma; species Ginglymostoma cirratum. The sequence continues at coordinate 49,525,892 of JAHRHZ010000019.1, read as the reverse complement.
AAGCAGCATCAGAGGAGCAAGGAAGCTGACGTTTCGGGTCTAGACCCTTCTTCAGAAATGAAACAGATGTTAGTTCTTTGATTATTGGTAGACAGCTGAGACCTCTTGCTTGCAACTCGTGCATCTTGTAGGGACCTGTGAACATTTCATATGTCTTGGGAGGTCCCAAGCTTGAGGGACAGCTAGAATCACTACAGACCGTCAGAGAGGATGATATTTTCCTGGATTATACATTGGAAGCGATGGTCATCCCACCAGCAGAGAGTTCAGGCCAGTAAATCGACAATCCAGAAGATTAGGAAGTGCGGGTATTTTGGGGGTGGTGGCTATTTCAAAAAAGTATTTAGCTTCTGAGGCTGCTGGGAATGGTAACAATTTTTGAAGGAGTGTCATCCAGATCGTGTCATTTATTGGCAAGGAACTGCATGAGGAGAGCAGTAAACTGTATAGGAGATTCCAAGGGTAGGGGGTGCTGCAGGACATGTTTGCAGCTATCATCATAAATCCAGCAAGAAGTGTTGCCTGAGATAGTAGGAACTGCAGATGCTGGGGAATCTGAGATAACAAACCCACCTCTACACCTTGTTATCTTAGAAGTATTGCGGGTGGAGGTAAAGAATATCACGGAAAAAGCACAGAATGTTTTGTGGTGAGGGACAGGGGCGGAGTGAACCAGAAGTTAGTAGGCCTCTCGGCCCCTCGAGCCTTCTCTTGCATTCGATAGGATCATGGTGGATCCGACAGTTCTCGCTTCCACCTTTTTGTCCTTTTCCCATAACTCTTGATTCCCCTACTTGTTTACATTGATACTAATGATGTAAAACAAGTGTGTATTGGGGTCCTACTGTCAGATTTTCGGCAGATGGAGAGGAAGTTTTAAAAAGTAGGCTCTCTATCTTGATTGCTCCCTGAGCCAGTTCAACCTTTAGCTGACTGAGAAAGAGAACTTGATGACCAAGGTCTCAAGATCAAGACAAAGGCCATAGTTTAGCAGACAGCAGTGATCCCCCATGCTTCTATATGTTTCAGGGGACTGAACAGCCCACTGCAAGCACCTAAAACTGCTGTAGAAGTGTCACCACTGGTGTCGTCTTAATATTCTCTAAATCCAGTGGTGGAAAAAGTAGTCCAGCAGCAGCATCCACACCCACGCAAGCATGTTGAGCATGGCAGTTGTAATCACTTAAAATCAAGTCCACTGAGCGGGACATGGCATTTGTACACACATCTGGAGCAACTCCTCTCTACTTCAAATTCAATAATAGCTAGAGATTCACAGAGGTACAGCAGATGCACCTAGGGATGTCCTCAAAACATGCCTGAAGAGATCAAACATTCCTTCCAACTTACAGGAGTCTTTGTCAAAATGGGGAAGACTTTTATTTTGAAAGGCACTGAATATCATAGAATCCATACAGTTTGGAGACAGGCCACTCAGTCTGACAAGTCCACACCAACTCTCCGAAGAGCATCCAACCCAGACTTACCCCCCCCCGCCCTTCCCCCAATCCCTGCATGTCCCACAGCTAAGCCACCTAATCTACACCTCCCTGGACATTATGGGCTATTTAGCATGGCTGATCCACCTAACCTGCACATCTTTGGACTATGGGAGGAAACCGGAGCATCCAGAGGAAACTCACGGAGAGAACATGTAAACTCCACACAGTCGCCCGAGGGTGGACTTGAACCCAGGATCCTGGCGCTGTGAGGCAGCAGTGCCAACCACCATCCGTCCCATATAGCTTGTTAGAAAACATCACTGTGGCTGCAAGCTAATATGTGTTCTCTGAAATATTTACTGGCTTATATTTTTCATCAATACAATGTCATCAGTGCTCATATTGCATATGCCTAATAAGAGGTTATTAGTGACTCTATTCTGGATTGCCACTTTCAGGTGCTGTAAGGGTTGGCCTTGTAGATGGAGAAGTTGTGATTAACCCAAGTCGAAAAGAGATGGCTTTAAGTACTTTAAACATGGTATTGGCTGGTGGACCTCAGAACCAAGTTGGTAAGGATTTTATCTTCTCTAGTCACCTGTTCCCTGCTGATTTTTTTAAAAAAAAAGATTTGCACCCATTCAGATTTACTAGCTGCTTCAATATTTACTACTTTGATTTTTGAAAGTCCTAAAGCTTTATCAGGGATGTGCAACTCATTTAATGGTGTTTAATTTTTTTAAAACTGTAAAATATATCACTGTCCAATTATTTAATATTTACGTATCAGTTTGTTTGTTTCTAAAGTTATATATATTAAGCCAGGAAAGGATTTCAATCGCAAGTATAATGCGCAAGAAAAGTTGCTAGGCCATATATTAATATTAATGCAGCTTAAAATTGGTGCTAATCAGTGCAGAGCATTTACACTCAAACATCGTGCTATAGAGCATGCAGAAGTTCATTGCCATGTTATTGTGCGTGAAAAATTTCAGATCTCCCACATTTTTTGGGGTGATTCTAATGAGAAAAATCAGAGGGAAAGGCAGCTTGTAGCCTTGACTGAATTTCCTCATCAATAGAGGGCTAGAAACTTATGTTCTCGCTCTTCGGTCATTTTCAGAAGGATACATGGTGGCATAGAACCATAAATAAACCTAAAAAAGGTTTGTAGTTGTGCAGTATGCCTCCTTACTGTATACATCATCATTGTCATGGTTTAGAGTCCTTCATGCAGGAACAATATTTTGGGGCACATTGGCAATGGATAATGTTAGAATATAATTATTCACTTTTGCTTTAAATCCTGCAACAACTTAACAAAATATTTTCATCGCTATATGGCAGAGATTTAATTTGTTTGTTTTTGACTGCTCAACTTTATTTCAGTCCCGTTTTACTTTCTTGTGTACTGGCAATAAATAATCTTCAGTACTTCAAAGAATTTTGAAAACATAGTTATTATGACCTTATTTAATCCATAAGTAAATCAGTTGAAGTTGCTTTTTTTTTCCTTTACTAGTCATGATGGATGTAGCAGCAGAGAATGTGTTGCAACAGGATTTCTGTCACGCTGTCAAAATGGGCGTCAAACACACACAACATATCATATTGGCCATTCAACAGCTAGCTAAAGAACACGGAAATCCCAAAAGGACACCTCAAAAGATATTTTCTCCTCCTGCAGAAATGGTGGAATATGCAAGGCAGTAAGTGTGGAATTCTTGTTTGGTGAGAATTGGAAATCTTCATGAATGTGGATGAACTGTATCCACAGGGTTGCAGAAAGAAGTCATAAGGGTCTTCCACACAAGTTAAAGGATGCTGTGACCATCACTGCTGGGTGACTAACCTAAGGCTCCATATACTACTAAGAACTGTTAAGTGTGAAATAGTTGCAGAAAATGAAATCCTATTCGGTGTTACATTTCTTCATGACTGTCCAGTAATTGAGAGCTAGAAAATGGCATGCAAATGTCCGTGCTTTTTTTGATTTTTAAAACTTGCATTTTAATATTTGTCAATCTTTTTATAAATTTTTTTTAAACTTTTCTAGAGCCCTTCTTTTCTGTTTTCAGGACAACTTGTTTAGAGGAGTGAATGTACACACTTAAGTCAAATCCCATGATGTTGCTGCAAATCACTGTATCACAGCTTGGTGGCCAGAAATCTCCCAATATTGCTCACCAGAGGTTCAAAGTACTGACCAAGCACTTTAATTTGGAAAGGAGGGATGTTCATATACTGCTTTAACACATGATAGTTTACGAGCAAAGAAGCCTTCCAACTGGCATCTGATGATACTGTGTATTTATAAATAATATGTTCGTAGGATCTCAGCAATACAGAGATCTGGGTGCAAACAGAATAACCTCCAAAGTCAGTTTCTTGGATTAGACTCTGGTAACCCAACCTGTTGGTATCCATATGTTTCTTGCATGCTACTATTTTTATGTTTCGAAATCCACCTAAAAGATGTTTTCAAAATCAGTGCTCTTCTGAATGTAGAAGCAACAAAAGGGGCAGAATTATGCACTTGTCACTCAAAACACCTAGCAGTTGACGAACTAAGTATAATAACAGACCATTGCTCATGACTGAGAGATCCCAGAGGGAGTGAGAAAGTAATCAAGAAGTGACAAAGTTGATAACTGCTGTGAATCTGTCTCCCATATGTATTGCTAGTCCCTTTGTTACCTGCCGTTACTGTTTGTGCAAGAATGAAGTAAATTATATTTTCAAGTTTGAAAACATAAGGGAAATTTTGATTACATCTGAATTGCTTTTAACTAAAAAATACCAACAATGAAAAGTTATTCCAATCCAAAATGTTGATTAGAAACGATAGTATTTTCTTTTGCCTCCTCCCCATAAATGTTCGTGAATCTTCCTTATATGCCCATAAATATACTCTGGTTCTATATGTAAATGTTCATTAATTGAATATATGCAGTCCTCCTGGCAGGGCTATAACGTTTGTAATGTAGGACTGTAATATTGTACAATGAAGGATAACCTGAGTTTTTGTTTATATTCCCAAAAGTTTATTTTTGATGTTCGTGGATGAGTGTAATGTCCACTAATGCCAAAAAGCTTGAGTTTGGCTTATCTAAAATTTAAAATATTGCCTTTTTAAAAGATCATATGTATAAAATGAATCTCTTTAGTGGGCCTTAGGTTATTGCCAATTCCTCAAGCAGTGGCCATTTCAAATATAGAACTGACCCAATAGTTCACCACCACAACCCCACCATTGCCATCAGTATTTTCATAAAGTACTCTGGTTTGAATGCTTAATATTTCTAAAGTGTTCTTGACTCTTTACTTAGATAGTAAATATATGGGGAAATTCAGAGAAGCAGGAGGGGAATTCTCTGTGTTGCTAAATAGGTGCATACCTCATGTTTTTTTAATTAGCATATATGAGTCTCCAATGAAATGTTAAAATAATTTGCTTTTGTTTTTCAGACTTGCTTCTGAGAAGGTCCATGGTGTATTTTCAGATTTCACTCATGACAAAGTAAGTCACTTCTCATAATTAGGGTAATTTATAGCAATCTAATTTGGGCTTCTTAAATTAAAATGATTCTGAATTATTTTTCATTTAAGGTTTCAAGAGATGACGCCATTAATAAAATCAGACTTGAGACAGAGGAACAGTTAAGAGGTATGATTTGCATATATTTATTATATAGCTAAAATCTCTATGCTTGTGATCTATAAATTGTAGACTTTATTGATCACAATTTAGCATATTAGAAAAGGAACTGTGATACAATGTTCTATTTTAAAATCTTCAAGGACTCAATGCAGAGATCATTGAAATATCTATCCAAATTAATGGAACCATTCTCTCTCAAGAAGTTAACTGCAGGCCATGTGATTCATGTGTATCAATGTTTAGATTAATTCACACCTAAAAGCTGCATGGTATTCTAATTGTAAGAGTTAATTCAACATTAGTATTGAAATAAAGAAGAGGCAGAGGACTTGCTGAATGAAAAATGGCCCGGTCCATCAAGTTCATCTTCTACCATTCTGAGTAGACTATCGCACATGATAATGTATAATGTGGCAAAGAAGTATTCACCAATTGTAGCAATCATGTTATGTAAATTTATATGTAAAACAGACCCAGATATGAGGATGTGAGAACAAGAGACAGGTGACTGTACTAGTAATCAAAAGACCTGAGAGTACTCTAGAGAGGTGTGTTTAAATCCTAACTTAGCAACTGGGAGAATTTAGGTTCAATTATATCCATAGATTTTATTCCAAATATATGATCTGAGTCGCATCAATAATGAGTTTGAATCTATCATATTGTCAGAAAATTCCATCTTGTTCACTGCTGTCTGTTAAGGAGTATGTTTGCCATACGTGAGACTCCTGATCAATGTGGTTGACCCCTAACTGCCTTCTGCAATAGCCTAACAAGCTACTCAATTGGAGTTGGATCACCACCACCGACTAAGGGAAATTAAGAATATGCAATAAATGATGGCTTGCCATTGATGTCCATACTCCAAGAACAAATTTGAAGTAAGCTCAGTGGTGAACGGTTTTGGAAATCATGAGCCCAGAGTCACCTGTTTCTTCCACATAAGCTATGCTATGCTATGCTTGTCATATGCCATGTGTTGGATTGCTGATAGACCCAAAATGTTATTTTCTGAAGAAATCTGATTGGCATTTGAATGTGTCTGTTCCATAATTTAGTTACTTCCTTACTGGAAAATTGTTTCCTTGGATTAGTTTTGAATTTAACACCTTTTGGAATAGAGGATATGTCTGCTGGTTCTACAATTTGAAATAACTTCACAGGGCAGAATTTATTGCCTTGCACTGTGGTGTGCTTTGTGGTAGTAGGGACCCCAGTGTTGCTGCCTGGCAGCCTCCACTCTGAATAATTCCAAGACGGATTGCTTGTGGATGCCCTTTCCACCCTGCCTTGTAATTAAGGCCCTTAAGTGGGTAACTAGTAGTCACTTAAGAGCTTTATCCTGCTGCAAACAGTATTAATCCAATGATGGTTGAGGGCTTACTATGTCCAGAAGAGGGGGAAACGTTTGCGGGTAGACAAAGAGGGAACCTCAGTCAAAAGCCACCCGTGCCTAATCAAGAGATTAACATTAGGAAAGGGGATTCCCTGAAATTTCCCTTGGCTGACACTCATCTGTGGCATGGGATCCAGCATAATATGTGGCCTTGGGTGGCCTTGTATTGTTATATTAACCCAGTGGAACATTGCGTTAATGTTCCTTTTAAAAATTGATATCTTAGATTTAAAATTAACAACTGACCCAGCATCTGCTACCATTTGTGGAAGAGTGTTCCAAATATTGACCACACTTTGTGTGTAGAAGTGTTTCCTAACTTCTCTCCTGAATTTTCTGACCACAATTCTGAGGCTATGCCCCCAAGTTCTAGAATCCAGAACCAGTGGAAACAATTTATCTACCCTGTCTTTTTCTGTTAATATCTTAAAGACTTCAATCAGATCAACCCTTGACTTTTGAAATTCTGTAGATATTAGCCCTAATTTATATTATCTCTCCTCTTAACCACTGAAGTTCAGGTATCAATCTTGTAAACCTTAGTTGTACGTCCCCCAAAGCCAGTATATTCTTCGTAAGGTGTGGTGCCCAGATATGCTGTCAATGCATCAGAGATAAAAGGTACTGCAGATGCTGGAGAATCCAAGATAACAAGCATGGGGCTGGATGAACAC
>JAHRHZ010000019.1:49498637-49518319 GCA_024137785.1 Ginglymostoma cirratum | reverse complement strand
TAGGCCCGAAACGTCAAGTTTTCCTGCTCCTATGATGCTGCTTGACCTGCTGTGTTCATCCAGCCCCATGCTTGTTATGCTCACAATGCGCTAAGTGAAGTCAAACAGGGTTTTATATTGCTGCAGTATAACTTCTGCATCTTTGTTCTCCAGTCCTCGAGATATAATGGCCAGCATTCCATTAGCTGTCTTGATTATTTCCTATACCTGTTTGTGACATTTTAAAGATCTATGCATTTGAACCCCCAAGGTTCTTTGGATGTTCACTGTATTTAACTTCATGCCATCTAGAAAGTACCCTGATCTATCCTTTTTTCTGTCCAAAATGGATAACCTCACACTTGCTAACATTGAACTCCATCTGCCATAGTTTTACCCATTCCTTACTCTATCAATATGCCTTTGTAATTTTATGCTGTCATCTATGTTGTCTGCAATGCTGCCTAACTTTGTCATCAGCAAATTTGAATACATGACTTTCAATGCCGTTATCCAAGTCATTAATAAATAGTGAATAATTAAGGCCCTGACACTGACCTTTGTAGGACACCACCAGTCACATCCTGCCAATTTTGAGTACCTAACCATTTCCCTACATTATATCGCCTGCAACTCAACCAATTTCCCGGCCACATCAGTAACTTGCCCTCAATTCTGTGGGCTTCTACCCCCTTAGTTAACAGTCTCATATATGGAACTTTATCAAATGCCTTCTGGAAGTGCATATAAACAACAACCATAGGCATTTTCCTGTCCGCTGCCTTTGTCATTTCCTCAAAAGATTCAGTGAGGTTTTGCAGGCATGAATCCATGCTGACTTTCCCAGATAAAGTGAAATTTTTCATGGTGTTCAATTACTCCATCTTTGATTATGAACTATGTAGCAATTTCCTCACCACAGATGTCAAGCTAGCTGGTCTGTAATTCCCTGATTTTCCTCTTTTGCCCTCCTTAAAAAGTGCCCTTCTTAACTAGATGTATAATGTGACCCTATATCTGAAAAAGCAATATTTTGTTTAATTTTCACTTCTAGATAAATTTTCTGAAGCTGAACCATTTGAAATAATGGAAGCATTTAATGTAGTTTCTAAAGACGTTTTTCGAAATATTATTATGAATGAATATGTAAGGTAAGAAATTTCTTCAGTTTGGTTTCAATTGTTGGCTATTTACTGAACTTTTACGTTCAAAGGAACAGATTTCTATGGAGGTTAAAGTGCTGTGTTCCTGCATAGTTTTTTCTCAAAGGTTATTTAAACAAAAGGATCGTTCGTTTGCCCAGACTGTAGCATTAATTTGGGGCTTCCTGAAACTTACACTTGCCAAATGTGCCCTTTAATGGAACCAAGGTGTTCACACTGGTTAAAGTATGGCATATTTCAATTTATAGGTATTGCAGTGTTAAGTCATATAACTGGTAATGACTTGGAAATGAGTCTATAGTTCATGTGATACGAGCAATGCAATCTAAATTGTAAATCTACTTAAAGACTGATGTGTTGCCAACAAGTTCTACTGACCCCAATATAAAGTGTATTTTTCATTTCACTTATGAAAATTGTGTTAGCCTGGTGAAATAATACATTGCCTGTTTTTCTGTTTGTGGCATGTTTGATTACTGGTAAATTTACTTTTTTCTGATTCTGGACTCATTAATTGAGAATGTTGTTACATTTACTGAAAACATTTTTAAAATTTGTTAACTTAATTGATTTTTAATAAGTTAATACACAAGACTTGTGGCTTCTGGCACCACACTGTGAGTTTCTGTTTTTAATACTGCTCAGTCTGTCTGCTGATAAAAGTGAGGCTCGGAACAAAACGTGTTTGGAAGAAGGAATTTGTAACACAAGACCATACGTAATGGTTTAATCTGAACTGAATTTTGACCCACGTTCCATAGTTTAAAGTACAGATTGTACTATATGCCGCACCCACCCTCCATTCCTTTTCATTGACTTTATCAAAACTAATTGTGTACATACACATTATGTAAGATGTCAAAGTAATTCTCTGAACTTAAGACCTGAATTTTTGTAAGAATGAAGAAGGCCCCTGGCTTGGCCAAAATAGCACTTAGTGCATGAATTCAGAGGTCCCATCTCTGAACACAGCACCCACCATTTTTGCTAGGGGTAGGTTGTACTTTGGAGATAGGTAGCTTCCCGTGTTAAATGTTTTTTCAGTCAGATTCTGCCAGTGGGATGTTCAAAACCTAAATCATTCACTTTGGACCTATAAGGAAAAGATGTGATGTTTGTAGATTTCTTTAGAAAGGTGGGTCAATATTTTATAATTAATCTATTCATAGGTATTGTTATACACATTTCATGCAGCAGGTGGATTGAACATGTCCCCCCATACCCCCAGTTCATAGTTTGATTGACAGCTCCAGGTGCTTAATATAATGTCTTCAAAATGTGACAATGAATGTAGCTGCTTGTTTCTATAATGGCTTAAATGGATCAAAGAAGTTAAATATCATGAATTGGTTTTATTAATGAGTTTTTGTTTTAACGTAGTGAATTATTAAATAGATGCAGGAACTTTATCCTGTTACGTTTTAATATAAATCCTGAGATCTGCTCACGGTGGATACTGGTTGGCATGGCATGGCGTGGGATGTAGAGGCAAAGGGAGATGGAGGAGAATTGGTCGGCATGGAGGGCATGAGAAGCCATTGGACTGGGCCGTGCATATCAGACAGCATGGTTTGTCACAGATGGGGCACAAAGTGGGCGGGTGAAGGGATGTGAGTGATGACGGCTAGAGCACTGAGAAGGGCCTTTCCTACATTCAGCCTCTGTATCTCTCAGTGACTGTGTCTGTCTGCAATTAATTTTAAGGACAATGGGCCCACCTCCTAATAACAACCCCACCCTCCACCCATCTCACCTCGGGAACAAAAATCTGACTGTTCAGGGCATTTTCTTACATGCCGAGTTTATGGGGCCAGGCATGTTCCTTACTAGGTTCTTCAAATTTAGAAATAAGTGTATGTTATTGAGTATAATTAGAAAAAATATAAAGAACTGATTCATAATGGCTTTAGAAAATAAATTTATTTTGATCTCGAAATATTGTTTAAATCTCTAAAAGTTCCATTTATTGTTACAGATGTGATGGTAGAGACTTGAGATCTCTTAGAAACATAAATTGCGAAGTTGACATGTATAAGCCTCTTCATGGATCTGCACTGTTTCAAAGGGGACAGACACAGGTAATAAATGAACTTCAATTTTCTCAAGGATAAAATTTCAGATTCAATAATACGTGCATGCCAACTATTCAACATTTGCTTTAATTTAGTCTACTCTTCCACAGAACAATTTGCATGATCTGGCCTGAAGTTTGAATTTTTTTTTTTTAGCACTGTATTTCCACGTTGCTATCTTATATATGTTCCTTTGAATTTGTGTAAAAGTTGAATTTTTTTGATGTAAAAGTTATGAACTATCGAAACTAAACCGTATGTAGATCATAGTTACTGTTCAAGCTGTATTGTCACAAAATATTCTTACTAACATTTTGCCAAATGTTTTATTGCCTTAATAATTTAGTCAAATCAACATCATGGCTAATTCGTGCAAGCAATGCAATTTTTAATCAGAAAATTGACTTTTTATTCCAGGTAGCATCTTTGAGCTGTGATGGGTCAGTGGGTTCTTCTAGATAGTTTGGTGGTTTAATCAATCAATCAGGCTTCCAGGTTAAGTCCCCAATTTGTTATGATATCAGTGAGGTCATTGAAGAATTGGTCCTATTGAAACTAGCTCCAAATGTTGGGAATGAACAGTCAGCCTGAAATGATACTATTAATGGCTATTCAACCATTCCTGCTATTCATATGCATAGACAAGTACACGTGGTGGGAAGTAATTGTATCCAGATTGACTTTGACCCATCTTCAGGCAGAAAAGCTGGTCTGAACTGTCAAAGCTTTCACGCGAACTGTGGGCTACCTTTGGTGAGTTAGCAGAGAACAAAAGCACCTCTTGAACCCTGTACCCCAATAAGAATTTCAGGGTGGGAACAAAGAAGGTGAGATAGGAGAAAAGAAGAAACTGAAAAAAACATCCATTTCTTCCAAGATCTTCTTTGAGCTACTGTAAAGATAATCTTCATGACTTTTCTTTCTAGGTTCTTTGTACAGTAGCATTTGATTCCATAGAATCAAGTATAAAAACAGATCTTATCACCACTCTTATAAGGTAAGTCTTGCAATTGCATCTTTGATTGTTTTGCTTCCCTATTTCTGGAAAAAAAAAATTCTATTGCACCTGCTTATGTATAAAATATACAGCGTTAGCTTCAGAGATTACAAAACACTTTAGCCAGGTATGAAATAAAACCTTCAGTGAAACATTTTTGATGAGGAGAGCAGGGCAGGATTGTTTCTTAACTTCTTTTACCTTTCACTCGATCTATTTGCAAAGAAAGTTTAAACAATGTTGCCTTTTCCTTTCGTTCATCTTCTTTCTCCACACTCCCCCCAACGTTATTCAAAGTCTGATGCTTTAAGCATTAAATTTAGGAGAGACCTTTCAGTCAAGGATCAGATCAAGGACCACCAATATTGAAATATAGTATCAATTGACTAGTAAGTTGTAATAACATTTTAAATATTTGCTTCATATTATCTATGCCATACTTGTTCTCTAACCTTGGCTCCCATCCTTTTTCTTATCTTTAGCTTCTGTTATTTCTCACTAGTCCTGTTTGATGGCGGCTTATAGGCCACTGTCATAGTTCTTTGCTGAAATAGAGCTCCTCTTTCCCACGCCTGGCTTAGCCAGATGTTTACTTTCCTAATGAGGGCAGGCACAAAGGTGGATGGGTATTAAGAAATGTACTACAAGCTGGTGTACTGACTTATCGACTCTATACCATCCATAGGCGATTTTCCCAGAGTGGGAGTATGGTTATTAGTAGAAGAAGCATGTAATAGGGCTTACCTGCCTGCAACTGGCAAGTAGCCAATTGACTTCATAAAGTTGAAGGCCAACTGGAATTTTCTTATGGGTTTCCAGGCCGCTGTGGTGCCCTGCTGAAACCCCAAAAGGCTAGGGCAGGCAAATACAGATTCCCATCCTGTCTTCATAGTGGAAGCCCAGCTATTGAGGCTATTTTTTCTAAAGTTGAAACAATTGGAGTAGTGCATCCATCTTGACCTCCTGCTCCATTGGTGCTGGACGGCCTCCTATTGATTCTCCACCTTCAAGAGTTTGTCCGTCATTCATAATTGGACAACACAGCCACCATCTGACCAGTAATTGGCCAATTTGTGGAAAAACACATCAGGAGTTTGTTCCCACACATTACAGGTTCTCAACATAATTTGAGTATGATGGTTATATCCTGAAGCCGACTGGAAAAGGTTTGCCCCTTCTCTTCAGATCAAATGATTTTCACTTTGTGCTATATGTTATGCTGTGTCCAAACTGATACTATAAATTTCATTTGTACAGTGGAGTGAAGGAAAAAAATTTCATGCTGCACTATGAGGTAAGTGGTATTTTTCTGTATTCCGATTACAGTGATAGTTCTGATTTGTTTTAGTCATAATTTGTTGAGCCTTCAGATGTGACATACACTTAATTTTTTTGAATCAAAAAACAATATTTGTAACTTGAACTATAATTATAGATTTATGTTCTGTTCTTTGTTTGCATAATTCTTTCTTTTTAATTTTCACATTGATGGCAGGTTTGTAGTATATACACACCTCTACTTGGACAAGTTTACTCAAAAGAAATTATAGCCACATCATTTTCTCCTCAGACTTGTTAGCAAAAGATTTCAAATGGAGATGCATCTCCCAAATTATCTTACTGGGTAACAGGGAAACATTGATTTTGCAAATCTAATGTCTGCTTTAATCAAAACAAAATACTATACACTCTCTCTCGAGTCAGACAGCGTCTCTCTCCAGAGACAGAGTTAATGTTTCAGGTCAATGATCTCTCATTTCTGAATTCCTTGGTTGAAACTTACTGAGTGACTTTGTGGTACCATTCCATACCCAACCTCTGTAGTAAGTGTTTCTTTTGAATAAAAATATTTCACAGCTTACAAATCTGTGTTTCATAAGTACCTTTCATATAAGCAGCTGTTGTTTGTTGAAAAAGGAACTAGTGAAGTCAGAATTTCAAATACTACAGCTATTTGAAGTTTCACAACTTATTCCTCCTGTCAACCCAAAGTTTCATATCACTTTTCAGTCTTGGTTTATTGATAGCATTGTTAGAAGATTGTTTGTTTGTTTGTTTGTTTGTTTGTTTGTTTCTGCCTCATTCGAGAATATTAAGCGCACAATCCAGGCTATCTCTCAAATGCTGACACCACAGTTTGGAGCTGAAGGAACACAGCAGGCCAGGCAGCATCAGAAGAGCGGGAAAATTGACGTTTCAGGTCGGGAGAGATAATAGGTACTGCAGATGCTGGAGAATCCGAGATAACAAGGTGTGGGGCTGGATGAACGCAGCAGGCCAAGCAGCATCATAGGAGCAGGAAAGCTTGACATTTCGGGCCTAGACCCTTCATCTGAAGAAGGGGCCCGAAACGTGAAGCCTTCCTGCTGCTATGATGCTGCTTGGCCTGCTGTGTTCATCCAGCTGCACACCTTGTTGTTTCAGGTCGGGACCCTTCTTCAGAAAAATGTGTTGTCTCTGATTCCAGCATCTGCGGTTCTTGCTGTCTCTCAAATGCTGCACTGTTTCAAGAAGCATGTTTCAAATAGGATGTTAAATTGAAATCCTGTTTTCCTCATTAGGTTAATGTCAAAGAATTGACATTGTACAAAGAATTGTCCCCAGTCTATGTACCAGACCAAAATCACCAATTACATTATCTCTGTCATTTATCTGGTTATCGTCTGTGATTTCCAACTGTGTGAATTAAATAGCGGATTCCCTTTTACCTTGTACGTGGTCGATAGCAAACTGTTAGCATTTGCCGTCATCATCTCTCTAAAATTGCCACGACCTCAGAATGCAGTGATGTATTGATTATTGCAGGAATCCTGTTTGCAGTCTGTCACACAGTTTTCCAACACAGGTTGCAGTTTGGAACTGCCTCCACCTAGCACACCCCTTGCACTACCAAGGCCAGAAACCATAAAACAAGTAAGAATTTTAACTTCCCGCTCCCAAATCACTGTAAGAATCTCCACTTTCCCACATTCATCTCCATCTGATGACATCTCTGCCGATCTAAGCAAATCTGGTGGCAAGGTCCAAGGTAACTGAGGTCCTTAAGTGAGCAATTAGTGATTATTTTAAAGTCTAATCCAAACACAACTGATATTTACCCACCATGGGTGGAGGATGAGCCACCTAGAAAACGGGAAAAGTAAACTGCTATGTTGTTCTTTGAGCTTTTAGAGGTATTCCTTCATTTAAAAGCAGTCAATTGCCTGAGCATGGGACTCAGCATCAAGAGGTTGGAGACAGTAACTGACTGAAAGCCACCCTGCTGCTGATATTCTTGCCCACAACCAAACCCTCCTGCCATCCAGTTCTTGATCCTCGGCCTTAAGTGTAGTGCTAGCAGCAGCCACCGTCTTGTTGATGAGATTGAAAAACAAAAGACCACATCCAGCCTCTGACTGCTGCGCTTGGCAGGCTTGACTTCCACACTGGAACTCTTGATTCTTCCAATTTGAGACTTTCTGTAAAGAGGCAATGGGATTCTCACCCATTCTCCAGGTGGCAATAAGACCTTTACCATCTCCACTAAATAACTTCAGGAGCAAGGAAGATTTCCTGATGTTTGTGTTTGATATATTTGTTTTGAACACCGCTCAAAAGTTTGTTTTTGTTTGTTGTAAAACTTTTATTTTGTCCTGTTTTGTCTAATGGCATCCTATTTGTTATTTCAGTTTCCGCCATATGCAACAAATGAAATCGGGAAAATAGTTGGTCAGAATAGGAGGGAACTAGGCCATGGTGAGGAGGACAAGAATTAAGTTTTAATTCACAGAAATTCTACTTCAAAATTTGTCGTTTATCAAAAATATTTGTCTCTGTCTATTAAAATTTTATCAATTTAGGTGCTCTTGCAGAAAAAGCCTTGAAACCTGTGGTTCCTAAAGAATTTCCATTTACAATAAGAGTAACTGCAGAAGTATTGGAATCTAATGGTAAGTTATTAAATGGAATAAACATAAATTCAAACAATGGCACATCTGTTTACTTTAAATCCTTTTATTTAGTCAATCTAATGTAACAAATGTTCCAAAGCCTCCTTTTGCTTTATGTAATTGAGAGTTGTAAGTTAAATAGATACATAGATGTCATGCATTTAGTTGCCTTTGCACTTACAGGTTTTTAAAATGTTTGCGTAGCAAGTTGGTGGAAGTGTGATTTGACAACATCACCGCAGGGGAGCAGATCACGTACAATGACATCTCCTTTACCGATCAGAATGAAGGATTTAGAAGTGAATAGCACAAGCAATAAAAAAGAAGTGTAAATTAATGCAGCCTAAATTCAACATCAGAATCAGGTACAGGAAAAGAAAGGTAACAAGGAAAATAAAGAGAAAGATTGGATTAGGAGCAGAAACAAAAACATGAGCTCAACATTTTAGTTTGTCAATATCACAAACTAAATCTGAATGAATGATACAACGTACTATTAATTTCAGTGCAAGAGTGATTGGTTGATGGTAATTAACATTTATTATGCCATAATTAAGATTGAAATAGACAGGCCTTCTGTACTGTCATCACTGACTGCGTATCTGGAACATCCAAACACTTTCCCGGACCCTGCTGGAGCTGCGCAAGTGCTTAATGATTTAAACCTGAATGTGGGAGATGTTGGGAAATTTGCAGATGACCACAAGTATCAGTCATGTAGTTGATAGTGGAGAGGATGGATGTTAACTCCAAATTTATATCAATGGTTTGGATGAGTGGGTAGAAGAGTGGCAAATGAAATTTATTTGGAAAGAACAAACAAAACCAGAGAATACACAATAAACAGAATGATGCCAAGATATTGAGAGGGGTAAAGGAGGTGAGAAGTCTTGGAGTACACATCCAGAGGTCCTTGAAGGTATCGAACAGGTAGA
Source organism: Ginglymostoma cirratum (assembly GCA_024137785.1). NCBI lineage: Eukaryota > Metazoa > Chordata > Chondrichthyes > Orectolobiformes > Ginglymostomatidae > Ginglymostoma > Ginglymostoma cirratum. The sequence continues at coordinate 49,509,244 of JAHRHZ010000019.1, read as the reverse complement.
TAAGATGGCAAAGGTAGCATATGGAATTTTTTTTTGAATTGGACAAGATTTTAGAAGGCGAAAATAGAGCTGTAGTGCTGGAACAGTATAAAATGCTGGTTAGATTACAACTGGAAATGAGTGTGCAGTTCTGATCGCTGCAGCAGTTTACAGGAATATTGCGTGGGCTTGGAATTTGCAGCAGTAGGAAAAGTTGGATAGATTAAGGCTGTTTTCCTTAGAACAGGAGGCTGAGGGTTATTTAATTTGAGTTGTGCAAGTTATGAGGGGCTCACAGTAGATAAAAAAATCCTTTTTACCTGTAGAAGAGGAGGTCATGTGCACATATTCGGGGGTGTTTGGTAGAAGGATTAGAGGTGACGTAGGGAATCATTTTCACTCCGAATGAAATTCACTTCCTGCTGAGAGAAGGGGTGAAAGAGAGACTTTAATCTTGTGAACATTCCTTCTTTACTGACCACCTAGGTCTGTAAAAACATAAGTCAACTCCAGAAAGGGTTGCTTGGCAATCACCAGCATAGAGGCCCCCTTTAGTGGTTTCCAAAACCAATGTTTCCACCATTAGAGTCATAAACCCATCTCTTGTGTCTCTGAAGGCTTTGCCTGTCTTTTTCTCAGAAGTAATTTGCCTTTCTGTAAACAGTAAGTGGACTACAACACACTTAAAACCATTGACCTTAATTTCGACGAAATTATGTAAATAAAACCCTTTTTTGTCTAGAAGGTGTCCATGCTGTTCCTTATTTTCTGTTGCTCACATAGTCATTGAATATAAATAAGGGCATCAGTTAGCTCAGTTGGCCAGACAGCTGGTTTGCGATGCAGAGTGATAAAACAGTGTATATTCAAATCCTGCACCAATGAGATTACCGTGAAGGACTCTCCTCCTCAACCTCGTCCCTTGCCTGAGGTGTGGAGACCCTCCAGTTAAACCACCACCAGTCATCTCTCAAATTAGAGACCAGCCCTATGGGCCAATTGGACTATGGCAAAATAACTTCTTAAATATAGATTTGTATTCCCAGAATTTTTAAAAATTGCTACATGAGTGCTGCCAGTTATGATGTGTGATCATTCACATGAAATGTTGATGCTTTCTGTCTCCACTGACACTGCCAGAGAGAGTGTTTCAAGCATTTTCTGTTTTTATGTCAGATTTTCAACATACTTTACCCTTCTTTTGGGGTTTGTGGTGTTTGTAGCTGAAATTGGGAGCCCAATGCTCTGGTCTTTTATCAATTTACCTTTTTTATGTTCAATTTTAACTTACAGGTTCATCTTCTATGGCATCTGTATGTGCAGGAAGTATGGCTTTGATGGATGCAGGTAAGTTCTAATCATGTGTCCTTTCACCAGTACCATATTTTTAATTCAAATTTTTACGGTAGTAAATATATAAGAAAACATGATATAACTTTTCAGTAAATGCTGCTAGATTATATTAAAGACTAGAGACTTAAAGAATTTGTTTTCCACTGTAGAAGAGTTTACAATTTATTTGTGGTGTTGTCTTACTTTTCCATCAGGTGTTCCAATTTCAGCTCCTGTGGCAGGTGTAGCTGTTGGCCTCATCACAAAGAACAATCCAGAAAAGCCTGCTGAAATCGAAGATTACCGTCTCCTGACTGATATTTTGGTGGGTTTTTTTTTTTGTCCAAGGACCGTTGTAACATTGGCTTTGTATTCCACATTGACTTGTATCTAAGTCCATTCAAAAATGAAAGTAATTCTGTTTACTCTTGCAGGGTATTGAGGATTATAATGGAGATATGGACTTTAAGATGGCAGGCACAAGCAAAGGAATAACAGCTTTACAGGTAAATGTCTCAATTGTTGTATTATTAATAACTTTAAATTGATGACTCCATGTACAAAAATGTTTTTACCTATTTGCTCTATTGAAGCCCCGAATTTTAAAAATGTCTAATTTATTTTTTAAGCTTCTTTGCTTCAAAGCAAATTATTTAAATTTCTCATATCCCTCCTTTATAATTATAGTTTCTTATTGCTGGCATAGTGTTTGTTTATTCTACACTGGCTGCCTATAAGAAAAACTCAAAACTGAACAGTGCTTTAACATTGACCAAAAAATTACTTGTGTTCCAATAAAACAGGGCAGCACAGTGGTTAGCACTGCTGCCTCACAGCTCCTGGAACCTGGGTTCCACCTTTGGGCGACTGTCTGCGTGGAGTTTTCACATTCTCCCCATGTCTGCGTGGGTTTCCTCTGGGTGCTTCCGGTTTCCTCCCACAGTCCAAAGATGTGCAGGCTAGGTGGATTGGCCATGCAAAATTGTCCTTCGTGTTCAGGGATGTGTAGATTAGGTGGGTTATAGGGGTAGGTCTGGGTGGGATGCTGTGAGGTTCGATGTGGACTTGTGGGTCGAAAGGCCTGTTTCCACATTGAAGGGATTCTATGATCTACGAAAACAAAAAATTCTGGAGAAACTCAGCAAGTCTGGAGAGACAGCTAAGTTAATATTTTGAGTCCAATGAGTCGTCTTTGGAACTGCTGGAGGGTCTTTGAAGTCTAGTAATTGGACTTGAAACGTTAACAGTACAGACCTACTGAGTTTCTCCAACATTTTATATTTTTATATCAGATATCCAGCATTCATGGAATTTTGCTTTTACTTGTATTCCAAGTTCTTTTGGACTTTTGGTCTTGGGGTCTATGGCTCTATGTTGCTATCATAAATTCAAAAGTTTTTTTTTTAACAGCTTAACTATTTCATGCGTAACCTATGTGCTAATGCCTTCCTGTTTGGCAGGTTTTATGGTGGAGGGCTTACTATCTGGGGAGCATGATGAGCAATCTCTTTAAGGTTGTTTGCCAGAATTTGGAGTAGTAGTTGGGAATAGGGGGTCCCTTGTTCAAAGTCAGTTGGTACTTAGTCAAATGGACCCAGGATCAGAAAGGGGGTTCTGCTAAGAGTCACTGCATTTTTCTTCCCTCCACCATGGAACCTCTCCAAACATCACATACTCCTGGAATCCAGCAATATTACTTAGCCTCAGGTGGGTATTGTACTTGCAATAGCCGCTGCCTCCTGGTGATGCTACCATTCAATGGCTCGTTAGCCTATGACTTGGGCAGAGTGTATGCAGTAGGTCTTCCCTAAAAGACGTGACATGAGGGCCTCATCAGCTGTCCAATAAATACTGCCCCAATTCTTCAACACCTTCCAGCATATTTTCACTGTGCATGCTTTCACCAATTGCCTTTTTGTCCCAGAGTACAGTCCATCATATTTTTGCAAAAATACGTTAAGAAGCTTGGAAAAAAATTGGATTTGTAAAGCACATTTTGTAATTTTCACAAGATACCCCAAAACTTCCATAGCCATTGTAATACTTGTCATTGTTGTAGGGAAACACAGCAGCTAATATGCTTAAAATATAGTCCCACAAACAAGAAAGAGCTATACTACCAGGGATTCTTGTATAGTGATTATGATTCAGGTGATAAATATTACTCAGGTTACTCTTCAGAGTGGCATGCAAGATTTTATATGCATTTGAGATCTCAGTATAATATCCTATCCAGCAGCACAACACTTCCTCAGACCTGAAATGAAATGTCATCCTAGAGTCTATGCACCAGCTTCTGATCTCAAGATGAGAGCTGCGGTGCTGAGGCAAAGCTGTTATTAATCTATGTCCTCATGAAATCTTTCACTGTCTTATTGCCCCTATGGTTACAGTGTTTTAAAATCTTCCTTTTCTAAGCAACATGTGCCCTAATCCTTTGTTTCCTATCCACCAACCAAATTTCCATCAATTGTGATCTTTCCCATATACAATACCACCGAATTTTGTAACAAGCCTGTTGTGACACCTTATCAATGATACTGAGGGTTGGATAGAATGAATTTAAGAACGTTATGATACCAATATTTATTTTAACCCTTCTAGAAATAGCTCAGTGGAAAATTGTGTTGCTGTCCTTACTTGTTTAAAGAAAGAAAAATTGATAACTTTCTGATGTCTGTTCTTTTCTATATTTAATTTTATTGTTTGCATTTTATCTGTTTTATGTTATGTGCAAAATATGCTCAAAAAATTGCACATGGACTTTGCATGTGCTGGATTGAATTGCCGAGTTTCATACTTTGCAGAACTCCGTTTCAGAATTTAAATTGCGTGAATATAAACTTAAGCCTAGTCTTGTACATTTTCACTACTTCTCTCATACATTGTGAAAGATCTGTAATTTACTGACTGACTGATTCTGTTGTGTTTTTTTTCATTGTTTCTGCAGTGTCTGTATGTTGGGAATGAATTGTTTCAACTTAATCAAATTCTGGTTACAGTAATATTGTCTCTTCTTTGAGTAGTGCAAACAAAATATCCAACATGTAAAATAAAATGTGCCGATTAAAATTATTTCTATGGATTTGATTCATACAGTCTTTAGTGCTCCACTGATGTATGTCGTTTATTTTTCCTTAGGCAGACATTAAAATAGCAGGACTGCCATTGAAAATTATAATGGAAGCTGTCCAGCAAGCTTCAGGTAAATCTGAATGCATCTTGCTTTGCAGCTCTGGTTTTTAATTGTCATTTGCACAGTTATAATAATGTATTTTTTAAACTAGCTGCCAAGAAGGAGATCTTGACCCTAATGAATAAAGCTATTCCTAAACCCAGAGAAAAAAGGAAAGAAAATGGACCTGTTCTAGGTAAGTTTATAACTCTCACTTACTGTACATAATTACCTTTGCTGCTTTACTATCTGCAAGTATGATTGGAAACTGTACTAGAACTTTTTTCAGTATGATTTTAAAAGATTACTTTTTTACCTACAAAATTATATTTAGCTATGATTTTTTTAAAAATCCTTTTTGGTGGTCACAATATGATTCTACAAAGAATACTTGAGTATTCCTACACTTTTTTCACCAATAGTCTAAAACATTTAGTCATCTATATCTAAGATGCATGTTTTTCTTTCGCATTTGTCATGTCTCACTGAGAATTTTCAGACCCAGGTCGATAGCAAGCATAGACCAGATTTCTGTACGTGACAAGAATTACTACTTATTACAAGTGCTAATAATTATAAGCTATTGGCATATAACAGTAAAACTGTAATCAACCTTATAAACTCCCCCCATCCGTCTCACCGACACATACGTACACAGTCAGACAATCGTATGGAAAGAGGAAAATTGAGATGCAGTTCGCAGGTTGCTGAAGGAATCCTTGTGATTCTCGTGCTAGTCAGAGTGCCTTTCAGTCGTATTTCTTCAGATGCTTCCACTGGTTTGCAAGAGACGCAATGTGGTTGGTTCACTTGTAAAAGATCTCTAACTTACCAGTTAAAAGTCATAGTTTACAACAACTGCGGAAGGAAAGATGAACTCGATTATCTGGGGTTCAAAATGGGTTTTGGCTGCAGCAAACAGTGTTCCTGTACTAGTGGAGATCAAAAGACTTTTTCTAAATTTTATTCCTAGTTCCAAGATGTTCAGATAGTTTAGGCAAAAGGCTTTTGCCAAGTGTAAACGCTTACTAGTGAATAGATCAATCAATTTCTTGTCGCCATGCAACTGCATATGTACACAGGACCCCTCTGCTCCAATCCATCTGCAATCACTACTTGTTCAAACACCTGTTTGCGTGATGCTCGCCATGAGTGCCAGGTTACTTGATCTTCAAAAGTGCAGCAATCCTTTAAAGCACTGGTTTTAAAGCAGTTCTTCCCCATTTCAGACCAATATTTTAAAAAGTACAAAAATAAAGACATGGCAAGATGTTAGTTACACATCAATTAATTTAGTTTCTGGAATAGTACATGCTTCATTATGTTCAATGTTGTATTATATACGAATGACAGGTTTATTTCTAATTCTTTTGATATATTTAATTATCTCAAGAATTACTACTGCTCTCTAGACTGGAGGGCAGCATTAGTGTAGACTACACCTTCAGTCGCCTGCATCACATCCAGGTTGCTGAATACAAACAGGAACAGGATTCATGAGCACCATCGTTCAGTAACGATCATGACTGAGCTTGGGCTTCAACTCTACTTTCCCACCTACACTTAATTTCCTTTATTCCCTGAAAGACCAAGAACTGATCTATCCCAGTTTAAATTCACTGCCCTTGCCAAATCTAATTGTAAAGAGCATTGTGAAATGTCAGCTTTCTGAACTCCTTTATGAGCGCACCCAAGTCTCCCTGAACATCAATGCTTATAGGTTTCACATCTTTTAACAAAGGGCCTAGTGGAGAAGGATGGTCAGAATGCAGCTAAGTCTCTAAATCTCTGCTTTGCTATTAGACTTGAAGGCAGTTAATTATCTAAAAATAGATAATTTGTTTCCTTCCTAAATTATTTATTTTGTTGATTTTTGCCAAAGGATTTAGTTTAATGTGTGGTCTTATTTTCAATCCAAGAAACATCTGTTTGTTTTTTGTCTTTTTTTGCTTGGGTTATTTCTTGGATTTAAATTCAGGAAATGCATGTATGTATATTTTTCAGAAACTGTAGTGGTGCCAGTGTCTAAAAGAGCTAGATTTGTTGGTCCAGGTGGATACAACCTAAGGAAACTTCAGGCTGAAACTGGTAAGAATCAATTATGTCATTTGTTTATGCAATGTTCCAAAATATTTACGTAGTGATGGTATGAATCCTGTAGCACCAAACCTAGAGGAAGAATTTAGAAAGGTGGCAGAAAACTTGAGGATTAGGGGAGCTTTAGAGGGTTTTTTCTGACAGTTCGAAATTCTGGCCAGTCTTGCAACCCTTCTCAGATGTGAGGGTGATGCCTGAAATCTGAACAATTGGAAATGTTACCACTCCAAAAGCTGGGCGAGGAATAAACCCAGCAACTAAATGACATAAGGCTGAATGGCATGGATGAGGAAATGTTTAAAAACAACAATAATCTTGGACAAAATTAATTGGTGTTTGAAAACTGGTGCTCATAATTGAAAGCTTTGCTAACTGACTCAGTAGAGTTCTTTTGGAATATAGAAAAATGGTAATGTTTATTGACCTTAAATTGTTTTAATATGCTCGATTAGCAATGTTAGAACCTACAGAATTAGCAATAGTGACAGTGTTGATGCAAGTTTCATATGGGGCTGAAATACAGTAGTGGTGAATAGCCATTTTAGCAGACTGTCTAGTGTTTCCCAAGGATTAGTATTAGGACCACTGGTATTTGTAATATTTATTCATGTCGTAGACTGCAGAATATGGATGATATAAAGCTGTATATACAAGGTGGTTGGGCAATTTGAAAGGCTGTCGACATTCTTCGCTGTTTTGATCAAAGAATAAAGTACAAAATCAAGAAAGCTATATTAAACCTTTGTAAAACACTCAGCCTCAACTAGATCATTGTGTTCAAGTATGACCACATTTTAGGAAGAATGCCAAAGCTTTGGAGAAAGTTAGAGAACAGCTTCAGTAGAAAGGTATAATGGATGGGTGTTTAACACCTGTATATGTATGTTGAGTTAAGCAACAAATGCATTTTGATACTTTCAAGAATTTTATTATAAATCTTTAGCACAAACACCAGTTTCCAGCTTTGTCCTTCTGGAAACTTTTGCCATCCAAAAATCCTAGTGAATCAGCCCCTCCGTACCCTGTTGATGGGACCATGAGTATGAAAGACAGTAATCTCAACCAAGCCTGATCGAGCAGGTGGGTTTCTCATACATCCTGGTGGATTTGTCAGCATTGTTAATTTTTCTTCACTGTTGAGGCTTCCGTACCATCCCCAATCTGACTTGACAGCACCCACTTTTCTCAATGAGACTGCTGAGCCTCCAAAACTGCTATCTCCACAGTACTGCAACAACAGAAACCCACCTGCCATTCTTAATAGGCCACTATACTCAGTGGCAGCCAATTTGGAAATGCCTTTCAGAAGATTGCATAGCCGGTCTCACTGTCATGACGTGCAGTCTTAAGACACCTGATCTGTCCCAACATAAAGCCCTCGGAGAAAATGTAACTCACTGTGTCCTAGCAGAAGGGTCGATAGCCAGATGACCTAGATTTAAGGCAATTGTCAAAAGTGACAGGATAAAATACTTTTTTTACACAGCTAGCTGTTATGATCTGGAATGCTCTATCTGAAAGGGTAGTGGAAGCAGATTCAGTAATAACATCCAAAAAGAACTTGGATAAAGACTTGAAAGGAATATATATTAGCAGAGCTGCGGGATGGTGGGGGCGTGGAATCAGAGGAGTTAACTGAATGACTGTCAAAAGACTAACAACAGAACATTGGCTAAATGACATTCTTTGCAGTATCATTTTACAAGCTATGCAATAGAGGTGGAAATAATGAACTTTGTCATTTGCAAGGATGTGATTTAAATTGCAGATCCTAACCCAACAGTTTGTTTTTTCAGAACTCTTGTTCAATCTTAGGTCTTACACAGTAAATGGCAGGCCTCTTAGGAGCATGATGTACTGAGAAATCTTGGGATGCAAATTCATAGCTCTCTGAAAGTGACAACCAAGTGGATAAGATTGTAAAGAAGGCTGACAGCATGCTTGCCTTCATCAATCGGGACATTGAGTATGAGCATTGGCAAGTCATGTTGCAGCTGCATAAAACGTTAGTTACTTCATATTTGGTGCATTGTGTTCATTTCTGGTCACCACACTATAGGAAGGATGTGGAGGCTTTGGAGAGAGTGTAAAAGAGATATACCACAATGTTGCCTGGGTTGGAGTGTATTAGCTATAAGGAGAGGTTTAGCAAACTTGGATTGTTTTCACTAGAGCATTGGAGGCTGACAGATGACCTGAAAGAAGTATATAAAATTATGAGAAGCATGGATAGGGTGGATAGACAGAATCTCTTTCCCAGGGTCAAAATGTCAAATATTAGGGGACATAGGTTTAGCGTGAGAGGGGAAACCTTGCGAGGCGAGGTTCTTTACTACAGAGGTTGGGGGTGCCTGGAATGTGCTGCCGGGGATGTGGTAGAAGCAGATGTCATAGGAACGATTAAGAAGCATTTAGACAGACACAACAGGCAGGGAATGGAAGGATGCAGATGGGATTAGTTTAGAATGGCATCATAGTTGGCACAAACCTGGTGGGCCAAAGGGCCTGTTTCTGTGCTGTACTGCTGTATATTCTGTAGTAGCCAAGGAGGGAAACAGGTTTGCGGCAGGTGTCATGAGCAATTCAGCTGAAGGAAATATTTGTCTATAATGTAAGGCAGGCCATCAGACAGTTGGAGGATCTTGAAGGTGAAAACGTTAGAGCCAAGTGTCACTGATATACATAGAAAGCTGGAGCCACTCTCTGACACCTGCCAAGATACATCAGATAGAAGAGAAAAAGGAGAGACTAAGGATTGATTGTTGGGAAGTTCTGGGCATAACGACCCTGATATTAACTTAGAGACAGTCTAAGTATTAAACTGTATTGAGGGGGAAATCCAGAAGCGTATGAAAGGAAAAGAAGGCATAGTGTAAGATCATGGATAAATAATCTGGAGGCCTAGGATTATGCTCTGGGAGTATAGATTCAAATCCTTCTATGGCAGCTGGCAAAATTTATTAATAAACATGGAATTGACCATATGGTGACTGTGAAACTATTATCAATTGTCACAAAAACACATTGTGTTTTACTGTTGTTCTTAATGGCGGGAAATCTGCCATCCTTGCCTCGCCTGGTCGCCTTTATTCTTCGACACTTTTTAATCATCTAGCTGATGAATTTGGTACACATTCACTGGCAAGTTGTTTGAGCATGTCAGCGTATCCACCACCCTCTAGTTTCTTGACGTCTTACACCTCACACCTGTTTACTTTGCCTACCCATACCACCTCTTTATCTGTACTTCCTCACATCCCCAACTATCTATCTATCTGACTCGCCCTTCCCCTGATGATATTTCATAGCTCGTTTTCCAATAGTCATTTTTACAAAATGCTCTGCGCCCATTAGATGACCATGTGCCACTCAGTTCTTTTCCTCCTACATTGCAGGAGAAAGAGCTAGAACACTAGAGAAAGGGACAGAATCAAAGGTAGACTTTCACAGATTTCCCAGTGAACAATGGCAGAGGAGAAAGAACTGGAGATTATTAATGTTTCTCCATCATGGCAATTAGGTGGAAACTGCCCAAATACCTGGTGAAACAGTTCAGTATTAGTGACGAATATGTAATACAACAGTTGACTTTGATGGCTTTTTGCAACAACTAGTGCAAACGATCATTATAAAGACAATCCCTAGGACCTTCAAGTTTTCTGCAGCCAAAGCCTCTGGTATTTGCAGGTAATGAACCTTGCAAGCAGCTGACCACCTCCTTGAGGTTGCAGCACCTTAAGGACTTAAATTACAAATACTAATACCTTGGTTGGAGAAGTTAGACCGATTGTTCTTTTACCCAATGCCTCACTCTTCATAGCCAATGATCATGACAGAGATGGCAGTAGAAAGTTATTCGGAGGGCATTCACCTTGCCAAACTCTGCTCAACTGGACACACATGCTGTACCTTTTGGGGCAATGTTGGAAATGATGAGCATGAGGAGCAGTAAAAAAAAAAGATAACAAGGTGTAGAGCTGGATGAACACAGCAGGCCAAGCAGCATCAGAGGAGCAGGAAGGCT
>JAHRHZ010000019.1:49476796-49491637 GCA_024137785.1 Ginglymostoma cirratum | reverse complement strand
GCTGGAATCCAAGGTAGACAAACAGGAGGCTGGAAGAACACAGCAGGTCAGGCAGCATCTGGAGGAAAGGAGTAGTCAATGTTTCAGAGAAGGGTAATGTCCAAAACTTTGACTGCTCCTTTCCTCCAGATGCTGCCTGGCCTGCTGTGTTCTTCCAGCCTCCTGTTTGTAGACATCTGAAAATGTCAGAGAAACTCAGCAGTTCTAGCAACATCTGTGGAGCGAGACAGGTAGTTAACATTCCGAGTCTGGTATGACTCCTTCAGAACTGAAGAGCTCTTCAGCAGAAGAACTGATGACTCTTCAGAGTAGCTGAAGAAAAACCATAGTGGGTTTGAAATGTTAACTCTGTCTCCACAGACACTGCTTCACCTTCTCCAGCATTCTGGGTATCTTTTAATTATTCCTTTTTCAAGTAGCTGTTTCCAATATGTATGTGAGTGTCAGGTTATTTGTCTTCAAAATATGCATTGGTTTTTAAAACCGTTCTTTCACATTTCAGTCCTCCTATTTTAAAACCACAAAAATAAAAAGACGTGGTCTTTTTTTAGTTGGTACTCCTAAGAAGCCTAAGTATTTAATTCATTTCTTGATTTCATGTTTTTGCTTGTTTAAACCTGAAAGTTTGCAAACATAAAATCCAGATGAAGAGTTTTAATCAATGAGAGTGTTGAAGTACAATGAAAGCTTTAATATGGAGGAAAATATTTTCTTTGAAAACTAGGTGAAGTATTTTGGTCGTGATCCCACGGATGGAAGGATGAGGCTTTCTCGCAAAGTGCTGCAGTCTCCAGTTGCAACGGTAGTCAAGAACTTGAGCGACAAAAATAGTATTGTGATGGGAGCGAGAGAGTCTTCAGCATCTAGTGCTTCCTCTTGACCATGTTGATACTGTCAGAAGCAACAGTAACAATTTACAGGAAGTTTGAAGAACTCCTCGAACTAAACATTTATTTTAACATAGGCTGAAAATTGTAATACAAGTTTTCTATACATACTATATAAATTCATTTTATGTATACTTTTCCTCTATTATAGTAATTGTGACATTATTGGCAATTACAGTGTTTGTTTTTGGTGTAATAAAATATTGATACAAGAAAGATTAAACTACTTAGTATACTAGTCATTTCAAAATATTAAGAAAATAAATTGAGTTGAAATGGAAGTATGACTTATAATTGAAAACTCTTATTGGGGACTGGAATTCTTCCCAGAATCTTTTAACTCATTCTACTAGCCAATGCCCAAATTGGTATGGTGATCTTAGCTGGGCAAGCAGAGGGATCTGCATTAGTAACATGTGATTTTTAGCTAACTGAAAATCAGCAGTTATGAGGAAGGGTCACCGGACCCGAAACATTAACTCTGTTTTCTCCTTCACAGATGCTGCCAGACCTGCTGAGCTTTTCCAGCAACTTTGTTTATGTTCCTGAAAAACAACAGTACCCTTTTCACATGTGGGGAAGGGAAGGGAAGGGAAGGCTTAGGGGAAAGGGGTTCTAAGTATCTGAGCTCTGGATCAACCAGCCTAAACTCTGAGGTTGCATTAGTGAGCTAACTTTTGTTGGTATAGATTTCAGTCATTTGGTTTGGAGGTTCTTAGATGTGATGATAAGCTTCCACATTTGTCCAAAGGAAACAACTTGCCAATGCTGCTTCTCACCCAACCATTTTTCCTGCCAATTTGACCCAAACAGTTCATGGATCAGCTGTCGACCCACCAGAGTTCCTGCTAACTTGCTTGTTTGATTGCTCACCACGCCTGCTGTTTCCAACCTGCCAGTTCCAAGTTCTTGTTGTCTGTTTGTCTCAATCCTTCTCAGCAAGCTGAGACATGAAAGGAGAAAGTGCAAGAGGGGAGAGTGAGAAAATAAGCCAGGGCAAGCAAGCGACATTGAAGTGGTAAAAGCTAATTTACAGAACTGAGGTGAAAAGAGGCCAAGGGTTAAAATTCTTTCTGCCCAATCAACAATATGTTGATCTGCAGCATTAGATTATATTTTAATGATATGTTCATAACTAAGCTATTAACTTCAACTTCCTGCGCTGCTTACCTTACAATGTGGAATTATTAAGCTAATGCTCATGACCGTTAGTATGAGTTACTGAACTAGCACCTAAGTGCAGACTACCTAACTGATTTAATTGTATTGTTACTGACCGCTTTAGGGCAGCAAATATGATATCAAAGTCTGACCCTCGGAGTTTTCAGTTTTGGTGCGGAGGTTGAATATGAATTATATTCCACTATATTTTGGGGCTCACAGCTGAATGGAAAGCTTTTCTGTATGTGGTAGATATAGATCAATTGTAGCTTTCAAAGGAGAATTGGATAAGTACTGGATGAAAAATTGTCGGTATTTGAGGAAAGAGCAGATTAGTGAGACTATCTGGATTGCTCTCAGGAAGAACTGGTGCAGATTTGATGGGTGAAATGGCCTCCTGTGATGTTTGGTTCTTTTCCTGAAACTGGTCAATGGAATAAATGTTCTTGGAAAGTGGAAAAGTCGAAGAAAAACTGAAACCATTCATGGCTGGAAGACAAAAGGATAGATGGACTCTACCTTTCTGTCAGGCAATGGATTCCAAATACCAGCTCTTTTGTCAATTTCCTTAAACCCTATGCCACCTTCTCTGAACTCTACATGATTTTAAACAGCTGTATCTCCTCTTAGAAGTCTATGCTCTGAGAAGAAAATGCGGCTTCGACAGTCTTCTAACTGAAATCCTGCATCCTTCGAATCTGAGCTGTATGGTCTCCAAAGCCTCGTGTCCCTCCACAAGTGTGGTGCCCAGAATTAGCACAATACTTCAGTGAGGGACAAATTAAGGCCTTCTACAAACTCAGTGTAACTTTCTCATTTTTGTAAAAACCAAAAGAACTGTGAATGCTGAAAATGAGAAACAAAAACAGAAGTTGCTGGAGAAGCTCAGCAGGTCCGGCAGCATCTGTGAAGAGAAATCAGAGTTGACTGTTTCGGGGTCCTCAGAATAGAGGAAGGGTCATTGGAACCGAAACATTAACTCTGACTTCTCTTCGCAGATGCTGCCGGACCTGCTGAGCTTCTCCAGCAACTTCTGTTTTTTTGTTTCTCAATTTTGTACTCTCCTGTATAAAAGTTTTGCTAAATTGTTCTGCCACCTTCAATAATTTTTGTACAAACATCTTAAGGTGTCAGTGTTCTTGCATCCCCTTTAAAATTGTGCCATTTATAGTGGCTTATGTTGTCTCGCTTCACTTTTCCTCAAAATTTTAAGGCAAGCCGTACCCTTCCTAAATTTCCTCAAGCCTAGAGTATCTTTTGAATGTTTTCACCATTTCAGTGCTTCAGAAATATTGTATTTAAATATATTTTGACAGAACACTCCTGTTTTTATTTTCTAGTACCCATATACAAATCCTTATGACAATTCATTTTTCAGGTAATCGATGAATAACTTTTAGAAAGATAAAAAAGTGATTATTTTATTCGTCAAGTACTAAGGTTTTTTAACATTAAAAGAAGGATAATGTTTGTTATGCAACATCTATACATGTTACATATCTATTACACATATTACACCAAAGCGTTCAGTAGCATACATGCACTCAGAAAGAGGTTGTGGTTACAAAAGTTTCATGCTTTCTTGTTTTACGATTTCAAGAGTTCTTCAACTTGTGCTTTTATGGGATGAGACTTTGAAATGATGTAAGATGTGTGATCTATAAATCTTAATATTATTTTAAGATATTTCTACATTTAAGTTTGAATTAGTGCCATGTAGGTTTGGTCTGTGTCTATGAAGGCATTTAATGATTAACTTGTAAGTATTCTGTAGCCCTCATTTGTTTTAAAACACAGTATGAGAGAGACTTCCTGGGGAATAAATGAGTTTTATTTTCATTGAGCGAGCTGTGAGCAAGCAAACTAATGGACCACATTAGACTTTGGTTGGTAGGTCCCAGAGTTATGGAGTTTTTGGTCTTGGGGCAACACCTGTAGCTTGGGAAAACTTTTTTTTGCATTTCAGTTTGCAAAAGTCTTGGCTGGAACTGGATGCGTAAACCAGTTGCTCCTGAAGACAAAAGATAACAACATAGAACTTAAGAAATTCATTACTTCAGTGTAAGGAGTTTAGTTTGGAAGTTCTACATCCAAAATGGTTGGTTAAACTATGAAGGGATTATTTGAAATTGAGGAAATCTAACTGAAGATCCTGAAGTCACAGTTAATTTATGTCCTATAGATGAGATAGAGGGGAATTCTCTGTAGTGTGAGTACTGTGAGGGAGTGCTGCTAGGATTAATAGGATTGTATTAAACCACATGTTTTCTAATCTTTAAATACTGCGTGTTATATGTAAATAATTTGGTGTATTCTGTATTTTCTTCATTCCTTTTGCATAATAAACTTTTTGTTTTATTGTTAAATCCAAATCTGCAGCTTTTGCATGCTTGTGTTTTATGAAAGAGCACCTCATCAAAACCAAGGAAAAACCACCTATCAAGCCTGATTTCAATCTGTGAACTGATTTGTCCAGTAATAGTATCAAAGGGTCATAACCTGTAATCTTTTTGACCCCTAAAGAAAAAAGCTCAAGACATGGTTTACCATTCTGGGTGAAAAATAGTTCTGAATGAACTATATCTGTGATTTATCGTTCTGGTAAGCCACAGACATAGTTCCGACAAGCCTAACAATAAATCTTCCCATGTAATAAATAATGACTGGAAATGTGAAAGAAATGTAACTTGAAAGGGTAGTGTAGAATTCCAAAAGGATGATGTCAATCCATTCCACCAACTTGTCAATTGCCAAATGAGGCTCTATGCAGAGAAATATGAGGTGATGCATAATGGTTGGAAGAACATTGAAAGGCAATATAAAGTAGGGGGTTTATTTCTGAATGCAGTTCAGAAGCAGTGTGACTTAACTGTGTATGTGCACAGATCATTGAAGCTGGCAGGACAGATAGAAAATGGTTAAGTAATGCATACAGTATTCTCGGCTGTATTATAAGGGATTAGAGTAAGGAAGTGGTGTTGAATTTGTTGAATCTCAGCTGGAGTATTGTGTACTGTTCTGGATGCCACATTATAGGAAAGATGCGAACATACAGGAGGGAGTACAGCAGTGATTTGCAAGAAGGTATCCAGAGATGAGGAAACTTCAGTTACGAGGATAGATTGAAGAAGTTGGAACTGTTCTTCATTTTATCAGTTCTCCTTGGTGAGACCACTGAGATTTTGAAAATCATGAGTGGGCTGGATAAAGGAGATAAAGAGAAACTGTTCCCACTTGCAAAAGGATTGAGAACCCGAGGGCATAGATTTAAAGTAATTTGCAAAAGAAGCAACATGATTACAGAAAAAAGCTTTTTTTCAAACAGTGAGTAGGTAGGGTATCAAATGTACTCACTGGAAGAGTAGTGGAGGCAGGTACAACTGAAGCATTCAAGGCATTGCACATAATTTTTATCCAAATAAAAGGGAATGAGCAACGAAGCAGGACATAGGCTCTAAGTAATAATGCTAATTTGAAGAGCTTGTGCAGGCGTGATAGGTTGAATTGCATCCTTCTGCACCCTAAGACTTCTTTAATTCTGTGACTGAAAAGATATTTGCCCCTAATTCACAGTCATTGTATGGATCTTCTGAAGGATTAATCAACACTCTGCATTCTCCCAGATGTTTCACTCATTCCTTCATTTTAAACTTGAGAGAATGGTATAATAAGCACAAAACAAATTCTGTCACTCACACATTCAGATTAAAATTCTCAGCCTGTGTTCCAAGGTAACACATTGACTGATATATTGTGAAATGCACAATGAATTCAAGAAAAGAGAAATTTAATGAAATTAACTTGGTGTACTTTTTCTCATTATTATAATTCTGGCTCTCTTTACATGCATTTTTCTCTTGCTCTGTACAAAGGATTACACCTTTAAGCAAATCCTTGTCCAAGTGAACCAAAATATGATTTTCACAAAATACCTGCTTCTGTGAATAAGCAGTTCTTTATTCTGGTGATTAGTTCACAGAGATCACTGATCTTGGAGCTCCCTAACAATTGCACAAAAAGCCCAGCTGCTGGGCATTGACAACTTTGTCAAATGAAGTTTGATAGGAAATTGATCAGAATCAGCAAACGCAGCAGATCTGACACAATTAGAAAATTATGCTTGCAGATGCTTTTCTAAAACAATACTAATTTGGAAATATTGTTTTGCTCTCCACTGTTTTATGTATGTGTTATAAAGACAATGCATCAATTGGCTAATCCTGCACCATGTCAACCATCCTGACAATTGACATGAGCTGAATAAAAGTTAACCATTCAGGAAGATGTATGTGCCAAGTGTACAATCCCAGCTGATATTAACTCTGGATTTGTCAATCCCAAAGTAAAATCTGGCTTGATAGGTCCTAACTTCGTTCTTTATCAATAGCTGAACATGTTCACAAGGGTCTGCAAATAAATGCAGAAATATTCGCCCAGTTAAAAAAAATTCTGACTTTCCTGGATGGAAGGGGTAAAAAGACAAGTTTGTATTGAGTACTAACCATTCTGGGTTCTTTTGTCTGAACTCTACTTTGTAGCCTTGAAGGTAATTCCCTCCCTAAGGATATTATGGGTCAATGCACAGCATGTGGGCTGCAGCAGTTCAAAAAGGCAGCTCGCCACCACTTTCTCAAGGCCAACTAAGGACGGGCAATAAATGCTGGCCAGCCAGTGATGCCCATGTACTGTGCATGAATTTTTTTAAAAAATCATTACTCTGCTCTGGAAGAGGAACAGTGAAACCTATCAACTCTTAGTCAATGTTACAACTTCAACATCAAGCTGTGTTTCGTGGTCAAATTATCCTTTCGAAAGAATATAAAATGAAAGAGTACTACAAGATAAGACCAATCAAAGTCTAGCTAAAAGGAAGTATTGACCTCTCAATAAACAATCACTACTCTTGATTTTAATGCAACAGTCCAAAGGCAATCATTCTGTCTGATATTATAAACTCTGGGCAATGTTGCTAAGCCTATTCCACCTATTCCAGCTGATGAACATACAATTTAAGAGATAAAAGGTACTGCAGATGCTGGAGAAACTGAGATAACGAGCATGGGGCTGGATGAACACAGCAGGTCAAGCAGCATCATAGGAGCAGGAAAACTTGACGTTTCGGGCCTAAACCCTTCATCAGAAATGGGGGAGGGGAAGAGGGTTCTGAAATAAATAGGGAGAGAGGGGGAGGCGGATAGAGGATGGATAGAGGAGAGGATAGGTGGAGAGGAGGCAGACAAGTCGAAGAGGCGGGGACCACCAACCTCCGGATCCAACGCATCATCCTCCGACACTTCCGCCATCTGCAATCAGACCCCACCACCAAAGACATTTTTCCCTCCCCACCCTTATCTGCCTTCCGGAGGGACCACTCCCTCCGCGACTCCCTTGTCCGCTCCACACTCCCCTCCAGCCCCACCACACCCGGCACTTTTCCTTGCAACCGCAGGAAGTGCTACACCTGCCCCCACACCTCCTCCCTCACCCCAATCCCAGGCCCCAAGAAGACTTTCCACATCAGGCAGATGTTCACCTGCACATCTGCCAATGTGGTATACTGCATCCGCTGTACCCGTTGTGGCTTCCTCTACATCGGGGAAACCAAGCGGAGGCTTGGGGACCGCTTTGCAGAACACCTGTGCTCAGTTCGCAACAAACAACTGCACCTCCCAGTCGCGAACCATTTCAACTCCCCCCTCCCATTCCTTAGATGACATGTCCATCCTGGGCCTCCTGCAGTGCCACAGTGATGCCACCCGAAGGCTGCAGGAACAGCAAATCATATTCAGCCTGGGGACCCTGCAGCCCAATGGCATCAATGTGGATTTCACAAGCTTCAAAATCTCCCCTCCCCCAACCGCATCCCAAAACCAGCCCAGCTCATCTCCACCTCCCTAACCTGTTTTTCCTCTCACCTCAAGCCACACCCCCATCTCCTATCTACTAACATCATCCCGCCCCCTTGACCTGTCCGTCCTCCCTGGACTGACCTATCTCCTCCCTATCCCCCTACCTACACTCACCTTTACTGGCTCCATCCCCGCCTCTTCGACTTATCTGCCTCCTCTCCACCTATCCTCTCCTCTATCCATCCTCTATCCGCCTCCCCCTCTCTCCCTATTTATTTCAGAACCCTCTTCCCCTCCCCCATTTCTGATGAAGGGTCTAGGCCCAAAACGTCAAGTTTTCCTGCTCCTATGATGCTGCTTGACCTGCTGTGTTCATCCAGCTCCATGCTTGTTATACAGTTTAAGATCAAGTTCAATGGGTAATAGTGAAGGCAAATGGACTGTCAGATGCTATTTTGAAAGGAGTCGATTTTAAAAATAGGGACATCTTACAAAAATTATGCAAGGCACTAAGCAGACCACAACCAGGCTACCATGAGCAATTTTGGTCCCCTTATCTAAGAGTCCAGGGAAAGTTCATCTGTGTAAAGACTGTATTTGTTTTTAATTTTTTTCAGTACTTTTGGTTGTGGACTTAAATGGAAAAAGGCCTATTTTAAAAGGAATGAATTTTGGAAGGGATTCCTGAACTTTTGAAAGCAAGCAGCCGGCATAGATTGGAAATGCTGTTTACAGGGATGTTTATTCAACCATGGGAGGGAATGTTCAGTGAAAAAAAAACAAAGGAACTACAGATGCTGGAAATCATAAACAAAAACAGAAATTGCTGGAAAATCTCAGCAGATCTGGCAGCACCTACAGAGAGAAATCAGAGTTAATGTTTCAGGTTCATTGACCCTTCTTCAGAACTGGTTGCTTTCTATGCAGGTGAAGGGCATAAGGAGTAAGATGTTTTGTTGCCAATGAACTGCCACCAAGGACTGTGTACAAAAGGAAATTTGACCAGCAACAAGTAGGTCATTGGTCTGTGTAGTTGTTGATGACAAAGGTCCTCTGCCTGCCAACAGTTCTGTGATTGGCTCCCAGGAAGCTGAACAACTTGTGAGTGTGAATAAAATTGCCAGAGGCATTTAGGCGGGGAGGTGGTGTCCTTGGCTCTGAAATAAAAATATACCAAAAGCGGGAGAAGGCCAGTTTATATTCCTTCACTGGTTGCTCCAAGCTATTGCTTTTAACCAATAAGTCAGAGATTTTATAATTCTCCTACATCCAACTCATGCATAACTGAATTTATACGCTTGATTTTTTTTCAATAGCCTTTTCTTCAACTTCTGTAAGTAACATTGTTAGGTCTCTTTGTTGTTGTGGCTCTAAATATGAAAATGAGTTGTCCAACCTCTCTTATATTCACTGTTAGCCAACCAGTATTTGGGATGTTCAATTTGTGAATTATTCAATCTGCCCTGAGAAGATAAGTGTGAAAAAAAAATTTCTTCTTGAGGGTGAATCCAGAACTAAGGGCGTCTGTTTTAAAATTAGATGTCACCCTTTTAGAAAAGAGATGAGGAGAATTATTTTCACACAGTGGAACTGAACTTCAGTTCCATATATCAGATAGCAAGATGGCAGAGACAGCCGATTAGGTAGTGTTCGGGCTCCTGGCACATCCACTACCATTCAGCTGACCAGCCACATCTTTCTTTTTTATTATTATTTCTTCTCATTATTATAATGTCTTAATTTCACCTTTGATATCAAATTCATCTTTTCTTCTTTCTATGGCTGGGGTGCGGCAGATTCAGTTTGACAGCCCTGGGTCCTTGGCAGTTTTGATGGGCCAACGGTCCTTGGAAGTTTCAGCAGGACTCAGTCCTCCACCGCTTTGATGGCCCTGCCCCAGCGGTTTCAACTCCTCACCAGTTTTGAGAGGCCCCAATCCTTGACAGTTGGACAGGACCCAATCCTCAGAAGTTGGATAAGGCCTTGGTCCTTGGCAATTTGGCAGGCCCTGATCTTCAGCAGTGACCATTTAATAAAACCAAGAGGTGTGGAATGAGCAAAAAGTGATATTTGTCTTAACTTTATCTCATTTTTAAAATATATATATCATTAACATAATTAAATGGCACTGTTTTGTGGCAACTTACACACATTGTATTGTATTTTCACAATACAAGTAACAATAAATTTCTTTCTATCTGTTTCTCTATTTACCTGCCTACCTTCCTACCCACCATCTGGGTGAAAAAGGTCTTTGTCCCATCTCTAAACCACTTGCTCCTCACCTTAAACTTATGCCCTCTGGTCTTAGACATGTCTGCCATGGGGAAGAGATTTTCACAATCTACTCTGCTTATGTCTTGCATAATTTTGAAAATCTCAATCAGATTCCCCCTCAGCATCCTCTGCTCCAAAGAAAACTAACCCAGCCTATCCAGTCTCTTCTCATAACTGAGACTTTTCTTCCCACCACTTGATGAATCTCCTCCGTCCCCTCTCCAGTGTAATTATGTCCTTCTGATAGTGAGGCGACCAGAAATGCACACATATCTGTATTCCATCTCTGGCCAAGCCAGCATTTCATAAAGTAATAACAAGACTTCTTTATTCTATATTCTATGCCCCTGCCAATGAAGGCAAGCTTCGCTGTATGCCATCTTCACTGAGTTAGTGGGAAACCTGGGCCTATTAATGTGTGCAGAGATTTTGGATCTGGAGACGATTTGGTGAGAGGGCCAGCCGCAAATCCTGCTCCACTGACAATCACTCCTTCCTTTTATTTTTCATGTACACGAATGTTGAAAATGCTAGCTCACAGAGGTATTTTGTTGCAAATGGCAAGAGTACAGCAGTAAGTTTAGAGATTGTCTGTCAGCCAAAACACATATAAAGACACCTCTCCAAACTTCCTAGTCTAATGAAACCTATCCTGAATCAAGGAAATTTTTGAAAATTAGCAATAATGCTTCTAATCGTTCATTAGTTCTTTTAAGAGTTTAGGATAAAGTCCATCTGGACCTGGAGACTTGTTAACTCGTTGCACTTTCAATTTGCTTAATACTGCTTGCCTATGATTATAATTTCACTACTTTCCTCTCCTCCTTCCACCTTCTGATTTATAGCTATTAATGGGATAATATTTGTATCCTCTGTAGAGAAGACATAGCAAAATATTTTTCATATCATCTACTATTTCCTTATTTTGTACTATTAATTCCTAATTCTCACTCTCTGGTGGACTGACACTCATTTTCTTTTTTAATATGTGCAAAAATCCCTTTTCTTTATTCTGTGTTAACCTCCTTCATACTCTAATTGCTTCCTCCTAATTAACTTTTAGCCATTCCCTGCTATTGTTTATATTTTGACCATAGAATCCATATAGTGTGGAAACAGACCCTTCGGCCCAACAATTCCACACCAAACCTCAGAGCATCCCACCCAGACCCATCTCCCTATATCCCACCTTATCTACACCTCCCTGAACACTACGGGCAATTTAGCATGGCCAATCCACCTAGCCTGCACATCTTTGGACTGTGGGAGGAAACCAGAGCACCCGGAGGAAACTCACACAGCATGGGGAGAATGTGCAAATTCCACGCAGACAGTCACCCAAGGCTGGAATCAAACCCGGGTCCCTGGCGCTGTGAGGCAGCAGTGCTAACCACTGTGCCACCATGCCACCCCAATCATCTCATCTGACCAATGCCGACCAATCATCTCATTTGACGCTTATCCTTGCACACATGTTTTTTTTCTCGAGTTTGGTGCTTTCCTAAATTTATGTTCGCCACAAATCGTGGATTCATCCCTTAGAATTTTCTTTTAAATTAAGGATATATTTCATCTGAGCCTCTTGCCACTCTGTTGATCTATCCCCTAGCCTAGAATGCCTGTTCACATCAGCTAGCTCAGCTTTCATATCCAAGTAGTTGCCCTTATTTACATTTAACGTACTAGTCTTTAGACCCAATCTTCTCCCTTACGAATTGCAGATAAAATTCAATCATCTTGTGGTGGCTGCTCTGAGAAGTGTCTTTACTTTGGTGTTAGTAATTAATCCTATCGCAAGAAGAAATATCAATTGTATGTGATAATGGCAGCAATAAACCTGGGTAACTTGAATCCGTATGTAAGCTGGAAAACTCAGATTGGCGGCAGTAGTCTTGAGGAAAAGCTCAAAGAATGCTTTAGAAGTCGTTTCTTAAAGCAGCAGGTTCTTTAACCAACCAAACAGCAGTTATATTAGACTGTTTTTATTCACTCACAGGATGTGTCACTGACTAGGCCAGCATTTATTCCCAATCCCTATCTGCTCAGAGGGCAATTAAAAGTGAACCATGTTGCTGTGGGTTTGGGGCCACATGTAGGCCAGACCAGGCAAGGTCAATAGTTTCCTTCCCTAAAGGACAGTAGTGAGCCCAAAGAGATTTTCTGACAATCAACAATGGATTCATGATCATCATTAGACTCTTAAATCAAAATTTTTATTACACTCAAATTCTATCATTTGCTATAGTGGATTTGAACCTAGATCGCCAGAACTTTGCCTGGGTCTAATACCACTAGGCCATTGTCTCCTGTTTGGTGGAGAGATGGCCTGGATTTTTCCAATGGCCTTTTCGTCATTGCTGCAACATGATGGAGTTGAACAATAGGACCCTGATGTAGCAGACTCCGAGGGAAACATCTGGAAAATCGAAGATTCTAATGGGAAGGCAAAAACCCAGTACCTGAAACCCTCAAATGGAAATGTTTGCTGTTAAAACCTTGTGTAACTCCTATAATTAACTATTAAACTTACCCTTCAATTTGCCACATCACCTTCTCCCAACTACACCTCCGAGAGACTTATTATCTCCTCCCAACCCTGGACAATGAACTGACTGCATTTTCCCACACTGTTGCTAGTCCCAACACCCCCATCCCTCAGGATGGGAAAACAGACAGACAGCTCGCATCAACCTGAAGGCTTACATGCTAGTGTCTTAAAAGTAGCAACTGAAAAGTATTGATTGTAATCTTCCAAAATGTTCCTTGAGCTGTATCTTACAGTTCTTTGGTTACATGTGACTCATGTTGAGTTTGATGGAGTGATTCTCACCATGGGGCTGACTGAGTTATTTGCCATATATCACCAAAGTCATTGCGTTAATTAGCGTTTCAGTCCTAGTGGTGAGTTTCACATCTGATTTCTGCCATGTGCCGTCCCTGGTGTAACTCACCAGGTGATTCCAGAATTGACCAGAATCCTTGCCACTGTTACCATATTTAAAAGGCCATTGTGCACCTGGACAAGGCACTGTCAGTATGGAGCTGCCCTGTTCAGTTCCTGACATTTACCCAGGCCAAGGCAGACAAGGGTAACTGAGCATCCCACTTTATGGCCATGGTCCTGGAGATCATGCTGGAAGGGATGACGCAGAGGCAAGACTTTCTCTTTCACCCAGGACCCAACAGTAGAGGCCACAAAACCACACCACGCCAGCCTGGTCCGAGTTTGCCACCTGGGTTAGTGCAGTCTCAACCATCTGGAGAAATCCCAAACTCTGTGGGAAGAAGGTCAATGTCCTCCTTCATTCCAACTACCTTTGTCTTCTCTTTGCTACCTCACACTCACTCTATCTCTGCTACTACACCCACCTCCCACCAAGGCTCATGCTCTTTCATTCTCACCATTACATTCAATATCTTCACTAGTCATCCCCACCTATCCCAACTTCTGACATCCACCAATCCTGCATGCCCTATGCACTGCCGACTCATTCGTTTAGAAAACCTCCCACTTGCATCTGCTGTGCCATCCATTTTCATCTTCCAATATGCTGCTTCTCTCTCATTTCATATAGAAAACTGCCCTAAATAGCAGGCCAGCACAAATGGTGTTCTGCCTGTTAATGAGCTCCCACCCTTTATGAGCAAAAGATCCTAATCCTGACTGCCCATACAGGGCCTGAACTGGTATCAGATGCTGCCCTTGACTTATTGTGCTGAGATCCCCTGAACGTAGGTTATCCCTGTTGACTGGACTGAGACCTGCTGACAACCATGACTGGTTTCCTGGCTTTGTGCCTGCACAAGATAGCATGGCAAGACAGCAGCAATATATCTGGCTGAGAGGGCAATGTGCAAAAAGGCAAGGCAAGGCAGGGATTCTGCAAGCATCTAGATCTGTTTAGAGTGATATTAAGTAAATGAAGAGCCCAGAGACGTAGTATCGTTCAGTGTAGGGCTTGGATGTATGTACCTGAGGGCAAAGTTTCCTTGTAGCAGCATTATAATTATAGTTGCCGGTGCAGCCTGAAGTGCAGAAATAATGACCGTGAAACCATTGTCAATAGTTGGAAAAACCCATCTGTTCACTAATGCCCTTTAGGGAAGGAAACTACCCGTCCTGTGGTTGACTCTTAACTGCCCTCTGAGCAATTGCGGATGGCCAACAAATGTTGACGTAGCCAGTGATGCCCTCATCCCTTGAATGAAAAAAACAAACTTTCGGACTGTCAGAGGAAACTGGAGCGCCTGATGGAAACCCATGCAAACTCTTCTCAGTCACCCGAGATGGAATCAAACCCAGACCCCCTTGTGCTGTGAGGCAGAAGTGTTAACCAATGTGCTGCCCCAAACATCACTTGAAGATTGTCGAGGTGAATTGAGAGATTTGGAATGTTTCCAGTCAGTGTATGAGCAACCCAAAAACCACTGATTCCCAAGCCGACTGGAAAGTGCCAGTGAAGTTCCCCGGGAGTGTAATAGGTTTGGCCCCTTTAAGAATTGAGAAACAGCCGGCTATCTCTTTAAGAGATAAAAGGTACTGCAGATGCTGGAGAATCCGAGATAACAAGTATGGGGCTGGATGAACACAGCAGGTCAAGCAGCATCATAGGAGCAGGAAAACCCTTCGGTTTAGGCCCGAAACGTCAAGTTTTCCTGCTCCTATG
>JAHRHZ010000019.1:49442667-49476396 GCA_024137785.1 Ginglymostoma cirratum | reverse complement strand
AGTGATTTTGCGTGGTGACGCTCTGGCCCTGCGCTGGAGACTGTGGAACCCCGTACGACGATTGAATCGCTGGGATCGGGTTACAAGATGGCGGATGTTGTTCTGTGGTGAGGGTAGTCGTTTGAGGGGGAAAAGGAAGGCAGGCGGGCCTGGCCTACCCATCGAAGATTAACCACTAGTATTTAATGTGCTTTTTCTTCCTTCCTTCTCCGTGGTGGTCCTTTATTTATTTTTAATAACATGCCGCACGACTCTTTACTCGCGTTTTTTACCGTTGTAAAATCACGGCGGTGACGGCGTAGAAAAAGAAAAGAAGCGAGAGACTGAGAACGACGGCCGTGGCCCTCAGACAAAAAAAAAGGCCCAGGAGAGATAAAGAAGCAGAGGGAGGTAAAAGATGTCGGATACGCGGAGGAGGGTGAAAGTGTACACGCTGAACGAGGACCGACAATGGGACGACCGGGGTACGGGGCATGTGTCTTCGACCTATGTCGATCGCCTGAATGGAATGTCCTTGTTGGTCCGGGCCGAGTCCGACGGTAAGAAAGAGGAGAACAGCTTCGGGCCGGATCGTCTCTGTAAATGCAATTGCATTCCCTTTTGTAGAATAAACTACCGGCTGGTTTGAAAGAGACAAAAAAAAATCCTCCGCTTGTGTTTTTTTTTGTGATGTTCCGAGGCGTTGTTTTGAGACGCTGTAATTGCAAGTTTCCAAATGACCCCGAGTGAAAGATGAGCCAAACGTTGAAATTGTGGAGAGGCCAGGAAATTGTGCCAATGTGACGTGCTGGGGCGAGGAGGTGTAGATTTAAATAATATTTACTGTAGAGGCTAGTGTGTGCAAGGCAGGTGGAATTTATGCTCATTCTTTGTGTTTCGTTCTCCTAGGTTCGCTTCTACTGGAATCGAAAATCAATCCGAATACCGCGTACCAGAAACAGCAAGTAAGTTAATTGAAATATTGTACAAAATGGAAAGTTTTTTTTCTTTTATTTTCATGCGTAAGAGGATATGATAAACGGAACCTACAGTAAGGAATATTCATTTTATAGTTTAAAATTATGTGCAAATATACAGACTCAATTGAGTCATTTAGAGTTTTTGCTCATTTTAATTTGTACGATAATAGGTTCTAAGTGTGTTTAGTTTACTTTATTATTTAAAGATATAGTGAAGGAGAATCAATAGTAGCCAGGTTGCTCACTGCCTTTTGAATTGATTTATGAAATATTATCTAAAGTACTTTGCAGATAAACAATCAGTTGTGATTTCTATCATATTCTAAAACAGGATACACTGATTGTTTGGTCAGAAGCAGACAATTACGATTTGGCACTCAGTTTCCAAGAAAAAGCTGGATGTGATGAAATCTGGGAGAAAATTTGTCAGGTACTGTATACACTAAATTAACTGGTTGAAGAGACATGAGTTCTGCCATTTCAATTCGTGCTTTGTTTGCGAAATTGGAAGCTTGCAAGCAACTTTAAAATAGATTGATATGGTAGATGTTGGGTGGATATTTTAAAATTCTATAATGTTTCTGATTTTATAGGGAAACGGACTTGTGTTTCACACTAATTGCAAAAACTGCATTATTGGAGAATTGCTTTTTTAAAAGAAGATTTGTTGTATGACCAAATATGTTTCTAATCAATATCCACAGTTTTTAGAATGCTAAATGTGTTTTAACGTTCAGATTGATATGGAAAGCAATTTTAAATAGATTTCATAGGTCTTATTCCATGCCGTACAATCCATTCCGTCCAGTTCATCCATGGAGGTGATATCCTAAATTAATCTGGTCCCATTTGGCCCATATCCCTCTAAATCCTTCCTATTCATGTACATCCAGTTGTCTTTTAAATAACATAATTGTACCAGCCTCCTCCACTTCTTCTGGCAGCACATTTCATACATGCACCCCACTCTTTGCCTCTTGGGTTCCTTTTACATCTTTCACCTCTCACGTTAAACGTATACCCTCTAGTTTTGGACTCCCCAGCCCTGAGGGGAAAGACCATGGCTATTCACCCTATTCATGCCCCTCGTGATTTTTTTAAAACAAGGTCCACACTTGCCATGGCACCCACATCCTAAGGCAGTTTAATTTTTTTATCAAACATTGACATTTTTTTAAAATTTGAGAATGGCACCAATTCCTACTTTGCAGTGCTAAGTGCACTTAAATTCTTTGGATATGAAGTGCTTTGAGACCATGGTTGATGCGAAAAGTACTAGTAAGTGTAAGTCTTCCATGTTGAGTATGATACTTTGCAGATAATTAAAATTTTATTCTGTTGAACTAATGAATACCATAGTTTTGACAGTGATTCATAATCAGCATTGATTGTGAGTTAGCTGAACAGATGAATTTTGATTTTCATTGGCATTCCATTTGTCTAAAAATTAATGCACGTTCTTTTGGAGTTCTGCGCTGGAAAATATTTAATCGTACATACTCATTTTTCTTCTATGCTGTTAGCTACAATAAAGTAGAGCATATGGTGTCACTATTTCTGTTGCAAACTTTTTAGTTTTTCTGTCAGCCATCTTCAGTATTTTTCAGGTAGGAAGTGGTGGTTAGTGTGGTGGATGAGGAACCAGTAATGGCCGCAAGGTTGCACTTAATGTGGGATTTACAGTGACATTGTGATACTCAGTAGCTTCCTTGCCATCTACTCTTCCTGTCACTTGTTTGTTACATAGATCCAGCCAATCTTCCACACATTTGTAAATTCTTTCTACCACTTTGTTACTGTCACCATTCCCCACGCCCCCCCCCCCGGTCTTTTCAGTCTGCTCATTTAACAATCCCACCCCTTGCTCTGCAATGCTTTTTTTCAGGATGGTGAAAATGTGGAGAATTTTTTGCAGTTTATGCAAAACCTGATGATTCGATTGTTGGCTGAATTTTCATAGGTTGTTCCAATTAAATGGATGCATTGGATTTATACTGGGGGTGTGGAGGCGCTAACAAAATTTCGGCTTTATACAGTTTTGTCCTTTTTCACTCCTGATGGATTTAAATGAACAGTTTTCTTTCAGGTTTTTAAATCCTGTTCAAGCTAATGAAGCTCTAGCTTGTCAAATTAATCATCTAGGTGACAACCTTTTATCTCTGGATCATTTTAGTTGCACCTTCTTCAATGAGTTCAGTACCCTATCTCTAATGGAGTGTCCAAAACTTATTGCTGTACTTCAGTTATGGCCTATCTGTTGTTTTCCACAGATTCATTATCAATGCTATTATATGCAATGGCCCATCTATAAAGCCAGCGAGGAGCACAACAACAAAGCACAATTCTGTAGATAACTGCGTGCAGATATGTTATTTGAAATATACGTTTGCGTCACAAATGCAGTCAAACAGTATGCTACCTAGCAACTTTGTTCTAGTTTGTTCAGGATTGCCAGTTTGCATTACAGGTAGTTCTGCTATAACACGTGTTTCATTAATGCGAATTGGCTGTAACGTGATAAATAGTGGATGCTGTTTGGATAAGGCAAACTTCCAACTGTATAGGTATAGCAATTTCCCTATAATGCAATTTTCTATGGCGATTTTCGAAAGCACGAGGTCACAGGAGCACAACTATCATGTTATAGGAGAACTACCTGTACCATTGGGGAACATAACGGGAATATTGAACCTACCCTCTGAGTATACCGGTAATAATCAGATTGTTGAGCTGTTTGCTATAAAGATGCAAATGCTTAATTTATGTGCATCCTTTACCTAAAGACATTAATGCTGAAATTTAATATTAAATAATTGTTAGTCTTCCAAAGTGCTACGAAACTCACTTGTGCTGTCAGTTTTTGTTCATTTTATATATAAGACAGTTTTAAAACTATTTCAGTGGAGTCCTCATTTTTTAAAAAAAACTTGTACTGAAAGTAAAGATTAGTCTGAATTCAATGTTTTCAGTCAAATTCAATTGTTAATGGCTGGTTGTTTGTTAAAGTATTTCAGATCCTTTTTTATACTACTGTTAGTAATGAGACACTCTTGCAAGGATTTTCTTCTGTGGTTGCTGCATATTTATTTCACGCAATTGATGGAGACTGTTTTAGTCTCAGACCACTTGTGTTTATATTGTTGGCATAGAAACCTCAGTGTACACAGCACTTATCAACAAAGTGCTTGGTTATGTTCCTAACTTTTTTATTTTTTAGAAAAATGTTTAGTTGGCTTGTCCCCTGTCTGTTATTGTTATCGCTATCCCCAAGTCACCTGCTTTAATCACATTTGCCAGTTCTTATTAAGGCATGCATTTTTGTGAAGGTTGGGAAGGTATTAATTCTACTGAATAGCTACCGAATTTTCAATCCTCTCGTTGGTAATTCATCGACCAGTGGAAATAACACTTTGTTCATTTTGAACACTTCTTTCCCCTTTAGCCTCTGCTCCAGTGAACATAAATCTTCTTTTTCAAGTTTCTCATCTAGACAGTATGCTGTCACCTTAGTGTAATCATAGTAAAGCAGCATTCAGAACTCCTCCTTTATTTGTCTTTAGTGACTTTTTGATAAGGTGTGCAGAACACTTTACGACAATCCAATTGTGATTCGTCTGCTATTGTACATACTCATCGTTACCAATGCTGTCATCTTCAATGCCTTCTTTAAAAAAACAGAATAAGCCATAAGCCCTTAACCCTGTTCTGTCATTCTAAGCAGATGGATTGTAAATTGTACCCCTATCGTAAACTTTTTGATCTGCAATTTTGTTTTCACAACCTTCGTAACTACTTGTATATCAGACTGGTCCTGGGGTCCTTTTGAGAATTCTGTCATGTAGTCAGTCTTGTGCATACATGCATCAGTCTTGTGTGTACTAATTCACTTCCTGCAATCAAACTAGTAATTTGGCAGCTTGGTTAGTCATTTTTAGTTATCGTTATGATGAAAGCACTGCATTTATATGTGATTTTTGTGGGTGCTGATTTTATTTGAAAGTATCCTTGAAATTACATTCATGGGGGTGGAAGTGGTGAAATAGAAAAGGAAGTAAGTTGATCATATATTAAAACACTGATTTTTTTATTCTTTTTAAGAGGACATTAAGTTTTAATTTTAAGGTATACCACAATAGCTGACCGTGATAGTAAGTCTGTTAGCTAAATGCAATAATAGTCTTAATAGGGATGCCGATTGTCATAAATGGTCTTAAATTTGAATAGATTATAATTTGAATACAACAGTGATGTAAGCTCAGAATCTATTTTGGAATTTATAGTTCTTCGAGCAGATGAGTATGTTTGATTGGAAAAAAAAGTCCAGCAATTTTGTTATAAGTTTTCTTCGCAAAGAAGTAAACAAGTCTACTGTGGTATTGTCTGACCTTGAAATAATCTGAAGCAGATAATGAAGAATGATGCAGTTGCTTAGCTAAGCTCAACAATAGTACTTAAAAATGTTGAAACCCATGGAATAAAAGAAAAAATGGTAGTGTGGCTTTCAATTTGCCCGAATGACAGTAGTGGTAAACATTTGCATTTTGGACTGGAGGAAAGAGTGCCAAGGGATTGATACTAAGACTACTATATATTAATATATATAATATAGTCTATATATTAATGCCACAGACTGCATCTGCAAGACACAGTTTCAAAATTTGGATGCAGTCAGGGTGATAGACAGGGTGGACCCATTTCACATGTGATTTAATGCAGAGGAATGTAATGTGGTATATTTTGGTAATAAGAATGGAGAGAGGCAACACAAAAAGCACAGTTCTAAATGGGTTGCATAAGTAGCAAAACCTTAGGATGTACATGCATAAGTTATTGATGACAATGTTGGTTCAGGAAGTGGTTTAATAGATATGGGGTCCTGGATTTTATCAATCGAAGTGCAGTGTATGGAAATCAAGTTTAACTTGAGCTTTCTGTTTACGTGCATTCGAGACTACTTTGTTTGGAAATATTTTACAAGCGCACACTTCTAAGGATATCTATCCATGTAGTCCTGCCTGAGGTGCTACTTTAGCTAAGGCAGGTTGGAAACTTTCAAGGAAAGCCTTTTGTTTTTAATTGTGCTCTCAAACATGATTCTGTATCTTCACCGATTACTTTGTGGATCTTTGCACTGATTTTGTAATTCATTGACAGTTTGACACTGTTCTGGATTTGGATAGTTGCATGTTTGGCAAAAGGTTTAATTTTTCTTCCCAATTGGGACAAAATATGCTTTCTTGTGGCTGTTAAAATTTTGCATAGAAGAGTTTTACATTTGTAGGTGCACGTTGAGCAATTAGCCAGAATTGCTGCGTTTGTTGCATTGAGAAGTCCTGTTTGGTAATTGAGACTTGTCCATAAAAAAGGAATCTTAATGCGGTTTGGTTTTGGTTTTGATTTCATTTTTGCCCCTTTCTGTTTTTCTAATGCACCTGGTCAGAGATGTTATTATATATCTCAAGTGCAGGTGGGACTTGAACCTAGGCCTCTTGGTCCAGGGGTAGGGACATTACCACTTCACAGGAGGCCCCTACCATGCTCAAACTTCAAAGAACAATGGATTTCAAAATAGATTGTGTTTACTTCACTGTGGGTATTCCAAATTATAATCCAATCAAATTTCAAGACCATTTATGACACTCTGCATCCCTATTGAGGCTACTGTTATTGCATTTAACTATCAGACTTGGAATATGCTAGCATGGTCAGCTATTGTGGTACACCTTTTAAAATTAAAATTTACTGTCCTCTTTAAAAAGAGTAAAAATCCAGAGTGAAAAAAGTGCTTACAATGAATTTGCTTCCTTTTCTATTTGACCACTCCCACCCTCATGGATGTAATTTCGAGGACACTTTGAAATAAAGTCAGCACCCATAAAACCACATACAAAGCAGTACTTACACCATAAAGATAACTGTGAATCACTAGCGATATAACCAACCAAATTACTAGTTCGACTGCAGAACGTGAATTAGTATACTCAAGACTTATGCAGCCTATTTGGCAGAATTTCCTGTGCTTTGCATTGAAGGATGGTTCCACACAATTATCAATACAATAAGTTCTCAGTTACAGTTGTGATTGTGTTCCTTAAAAAAAAATTACGACTTCAAGTGGGAATCAGTGTTAAAACTCTAGATTCTGTATATTCTTACTTATTAGAAAAAATAAGTATTAAAAGATTATACTGTCTCATGTTGAAATATTTCTCACAGCTATATTGGCAAATTAAATACTTGTAAAAACATTCTGAAAGCATAAAAGGAAAATGTAACTTCTGACTACTATAGACTTTTAGGTGATCCTGTTTTCTGAACCTCCCTCATTCACTTGGTTGCTGCATACCACTCCTCCTTAACCCAACCCATGTTCTTATTAAACTTTCCACTCTATGACTCTCACTGTTGTCCTTTCCGTTTTTGTATCTGTTCCAAAGCCTAAGCTCCAATGTTGAGGAGCTGTGAACCCCAAAACTGTCGAAGTGCTGACCTGGAGCTTTTACAGTCCACTTTTTCAAATGCTGTTGCTTGCTACTTCTCCTGAATCCTTGCTGTTAGTGAGGCAGGATCAACTTTGAATTTTATTTTAAAAGCCTGGATTATTAATGCCCCAGCTGGGAATTCTATAGCTTTGAATCGTTCTTGGACCTTGAAAGGGAACACAAATCTGTGAGGCAAATGTTGGGATGGGGAATGAGAGGTGTGGGGAGAGGCCACTACAGGCATGCAGCAATTGAATCACCTAGAAAACAATTAAACTTAATCTTATGACACGCAACAAAACTACAGCCTCATTAACTTACCGATATTGTCTTTGTTAAACATTGGTTTATGTTAAAAGACCTTGCTGTTTGTGACTACTGTTACTAGTGACACAAATGCTGGATGCTCCAAGTATCTGAAAATTTGATCCACATGTTGCGCTGCAAGCATTGTTTTACGTACTTTGAAGCTGTGATTATCTGCCTCACCAGTGTGGGATCCCCTGCCAATACTAGCACTTTCGCCTCTCTTCTTCCACTTGCTCCAATTCTAATTTTCAAATTACTGTCACTTACTCAAGGGAAGCAGTGCTATTATAGCTGGTAAACTTTGTGTACAGTGCCCAGTTATTTACAGGTAGTTGTGCTATAACGCATGTTCTGTTAACACGAATTGGCTGTGATGCGATTGAACAGTGGATGCCGTTTGGATAATGCAAACTTTCCGCTGTACAAGTGTGGCAATTTTCTATAGTGTGAGATTATGCAAGAACTCCACCATCACATTATAGGAGAACCTGTATTGGTACATACAGAATGAAAATCTGAGACTCCCAAGCTTGAGAATCTGTAGAAAAGTAGGTGGTTATCATGTTGCAATTTTGTTATCTACCATTTTGGAATTTTCATATTTGGGATTTGGATTGGTGTTTGCTCTTGTTCTTGGGAATGCATGTCGCATTAAATTTTTGCATGGCACCAAGTGCATGATAACTTGAAGAGGCCAAATTGTGCACAGCCTGCGTGGATATTTCCAGACTGTTGCACAGCTAAGGTGTTACATAACTTCAGACCTGCTGGACTGCTTACCTGTTATATTACCCATCAACTGGCAATCTCGTAGAGAACAACTTTTACAGTTTTGCAGTCATAATGGAAAAAAAAAGGCTAATAGAAGAAGTAGTTGAGTTCATCTGGTGAATTTTGAAACATTTAAAATAGATGTATCCATTGAAATGGTAATTTTCTGTCTGCTGCCTTTGAAGCTCCTCAGAGTATAGGAGTGAAATGGGTCTGTAAACATTTCAAGTCTTTTTTTGAGAAGTGTGCTTTTAGTTCATAGACTAATTAGTGTTTACAGTTTACCTGTTTACAGTTGTCACTGACTTTGAGGACCAAGTATAATATTCAAATTTGGTGATTCAGTTAAGTGCAAAAAAAAATTTAGGAGGGTGCAGAGGTTGCAAAGTAATTTACACTAGTGAATATTTAAGAATGTCGCTGATGATTGTAACATGGAAAACATGAAGTTATCCACTTTAGCAGGGAACATAAATGTATGTAGATGGACCTGGTTTCTTTGTGCATAAATCAAAGTTAATATGCATAAACAGCAAGCAATTAGGGAACTAAATGGTATTGTACTTCAAACCATTTCTGTTGAAATCTGAAAGTAAGGAAGTCTGTAATGGCTATTATATAGGGCTTTGCTAAGACTGCACCTAAAACACTAAACAGACTTGGTTTACTGACCAAAAGAGAGATTTGCCAAAGTTCACTAGACTGATTGCTAGATAGAGATCAGATTTTTTGATACTAAGTGATAGGGACCAAAGTGATTTTGGGGCAGAAGATAACCATATGTCTAATGGCAAAATATGTTGGAAAGTCATATGGCTTATTATTACTGCTTTCTTTTTCTGATATTAGATGTGATTGAGTTTGTCATGTGAGTAATGTGCAAAGCTGTTGATGCCCTGTACCTTCGTCACGCTTCTTGTCACCAGTTTGCCACAGAATGGCATTTTAAACATATGTTAACTGATAAGGTGTGCTGTGCTATGCTCTAGCCAATCAGCTTTTGTGAACCCTCATTCTGAAGTATCTTAATTCTGTTACTGCTTGTATTTACTAACTGACCATGGGCAGTGTACTGGTTATTTCAGATTAAATCATCAGATGACAAAAGCCTGTCGTCTAAGAATATGAAGCATCTGAGATTAATGTATATAATCTATTGTATTTGCATTTTGAGAAATTGCTTACTGTCTTTTGAAAAGAAACGTAACATTAGGTCTATAAAAATCCTGCACACTTTGATCTTAATTGTTTCTAAGCATTCTTTCTGACAGGTTTGCAATGAACAGTAGATAAATATTAAATACATTTTAATTTGCAGGTCACAGTAGTAGAGTAAATTTCAACTGACCCATTTATTGGCATTCACAGGTGCAGGGACGAGACCCGTCACTAGATATCACTCAGGACATCATTGATGAGTCTGAAGAGGAACGATTTGAAGAAATGCCTGAAACTACTCATACAGTTGATCTTCCACCATGTGAACTAAACAAACTGGAAGAGATTGCCGACTTGGTAACCTCGGTCCTCTCCTCTCCTATCCGCAGAGAGAAGTTGGCACTGGCTTTGGAAAATGAGGGCTATATTAAAAAACTATTGCAGCTCTTTCAAGTTTGTGAGGACCTGGAGAACACAGAAGGTCTACATCACTTGTATGAAATTATCAGAGGAATTTTGTTCCTCAATAAAGCAGCACTGTTTGAGGTGATGTTTTCAGACGAGTGCATTATGGACGTGGTGGGATGTTTGGAGTATGACCCTTCCTTATCTCATCCCAGAAAACACAGAGAATTTTTGACCAAAACAGCCAAATTTAAAGAGGTTATACCTATCACTGACACTGAACTGAAGCAAAAAATTCACCAAACATACCGGGTGCAATATATCCAGGATATAATTTTGCCCACCCCATCTGTATTTGAGGAAAACTTTCTATCCACACTAACATCATTTATATTCTTCAATAAAGTGGAGATTGTTAGTATGTTGCAGGTGAGTTAATTTTCTGAGACATTAACAATTTGATTTGCAGATTTGTCTCAACTATAGTGAAGTTAGACCTTGCTCTGGATTCAGACAGTGGTTTGGGTTTCCCCCTTGTGTAAAGGAATAAAATATGCTTTGGAAATGAAAGGTGATAATGCAATAAAAGAGGAACATTATTTTTGCTGCCTTCATGCTCTGAGTGATTTATGCCTTGCCTCCTGTTGAGACCTGTTAACGTAATTTTCCTATACCAACTATGATCATAGTGTCTCAGAGCAACGTTCCTGATTTGCTAGTCAAGTTAGATTTAGGAGATTTTGTGCTATGGATCTGTGTGTGAAAAATTGATTCAATCCAAATGTATTTGACATTAAAAGGCTTTACATTGGACAATGCTGTCCCAGTAGCCTGGCTTGAAGTGCATTTTGAATGTACGTTACTTGGGTGAGACCAGAAACAGCAGATTAAATTGCAAGCAGGCTTTATATGTGAATGAAGAGCAGATAGCAGAAATATTTAAAGCTTTTCTGTCTCTTTATCCTGAGCTACCTGGGTAGTTTGTTTTCTTTTTGATTTCAGGTTTCCAGAACTTGTTTTTTGTACATTTTTTTTTTTATTTTACTTTTCTAACATGACCTGGATGAAACTTGAATTTTCTTTTTCAGGAATAAATTTATTTTTTACTGCACAACTTCACCATACAGTCTAGCAGCATCTGTGGAGTGAGAAATAGAGTTAGTATTTTGTGTCTGATATTTCTTCAGAGGAAAATTCATGTCGGACTCAAAGCTAACACTGTTTCTTTCTTTCTCCACAATACTCTCTGGACCCACTAAGTTTCTCCAGAATTGATTGTTTCAGATTTCCAGCATATTCAGTATTTTGCTTTTATTTGATATTTTCATCCTAAATTGGTTTAATGGTGTTGTTAATGCCTCCCCTATCTAAATGCTTCATTGGATTTCCGTGTAGGTTTTAAAATGTGCAGTGTTTGAGTGAATTTCCTAATCTCCATGTTGATGCAAACACTGGTTGGATTCTGATTCTGTATACAGGCTGCACATTTAGTATGATGCGAAGTAGAAAACCGACAGTGTAACCTGATTAGGATGAGTCGTGGGACTCTGGAAATCTCGCTACAGGCAGCAATGCATGGGAGAAATCTTTGGTCGCAGAAGATGTGAAGACAGCAAGAAGTGTATTAGAATAATGTCTCCAGTGATGAGCATAACTGATGGAAGACACGTATCAACCCAGGTGCATAGTCACAAAGTAGAATGCAGCCATTGATGAGAGACCAGAGTTTATGTTGGGATCTTAAATAATGCATTTGTTCCTCCTAGATAACAAGGTGTAGAGCTGGATGAACACAGCAGGCCAAGCAGCAGCATAGGAGCAGAAAAGCTTGACATTTCAGGCCTAGACCCTTCTTCAGAAAAGGATTTGTTCTTCCTGATCAGTCTCTTGATCCACAGTTTTAAATGACTTTGTATCAGAAAGGGTTGTCTGACTATGGAGCTATAGCAGCATTGAGGTGATGAGAAATTCAAGGTGTTGTCAGCGTACATGTATGGAACATTCAGCAACAAACAGGCTGAACCAGACCGTTCCCTACCCATCAGAGATCACTTCATATTACCTACACGCTGACCACCCCAACACCTACCCATTTTCTGCAAAATGCAGT
This sequence comes from Ginglymostoma cirratum, assembly GCA_024137785.1. Taxonomy (NCBI): domain Eukaryota; kingdom Metazoa; phylum Chordata; class Chondrichthyes; order Orectolobiformes; family Ginglymostomatidae; genus Ginglymostoma; species Ginglymostoma cirratum. The sequence goes on along the minus strand of JAHRHZ010000019.1, from coordinate 49,464,202 downwards.
TATCTGTACCTTGCATATCCTTGCCGCTGTGCAGTGATAGGTTGCTCTGGTGACTTGATCAAGAAAAAAGTGGCATCGCAGCCAGTAACAATCTTTAAAATTTAAAAATATTTTTATTCATGGAATGTGGATATCATTGATTAAGCGAGCATTTATTGCCCATCTGTAATTGCCCTTGAGACAGGCAATTGAGGATGAACCACTGCAGTCCTTGGTGTGTAGGAAGGCAGTTTCAGGATTATGACCCGGAGCAAGTGAAGGAATGGCAGTGTTGTTCCAAGTCTGGATGGTATATGGCTGGAGGGGAACTTGCAGGTGATGATTTTCCCACGTATTTGCTGCTAGTGTCAGGTGTTGCTTGACTTGTTGGTGACACAAGCCCCCACTGATCTTAAAGACAGCTTTGCAGTGTTGATAGGAAGAGGTTTGCTGCTTTTGTTTCTGATACTAACGCTGATGCTGGCTGGTCCATCCATTTTTGTCCTTTTTTAGGAAACATTTCAGTGGTTTGATACAATTAAATACCTTTCTGGCCCATTTGCAGAAGGCATGAAACAGTCAGATGCATTACTGTTGGTCTGGAGTCGCATGTAGGCTCAATCAAGTAAAGACAATAGATTTCCTTGGAACTATTTTAACCAAATGAGTGTGCGCGCTGATTGGTTTTAATAGTCACCCTTGGATTAGGTTTAACTGTACATTTATTCTATTAACAAATTTAACAGTGGGATTTGAACCCATATACCCAGATCATTTGCCTGAGCCTCTGCATTACTGGTTGAGTTAATTCACTGCAGCACTGCTTCCTCTTTAATTTCCAGAACTGGTGGCTCGAGCAACCGTATAGCTGGTCAGAGATCATAATCTTGCTGCTCAAGGTGAAGCCATATCGAACGTACAGTGTCTTAGATAGACTGTATTCAAAGAACAGTACAGTACAGCACGGGATCCAACCCTTTAGCTCACCAAGTCTGCACTGGCACATGATGCCTTTATATACTAAAAACCTTTTGCCTCTACGTGGTCAGCGTGTCTCTATTCCCTGCTGTTCACGTATCTGTCAAGATACCTCGTAGACATTGCTTTTTTTTAATCTGCTTCTACTGCCGCCTCTGCCAGTGAATTCCAGGCACTTACCACCTTCTGTGTAAATAAAAAAAAAAAGGACTTGTTTCTCATACTTCATGTAAATTTTCCACCTTTTACTTTAAACCTATTTCCCCATGTAATAGACAGTTCTAGCTTGGGAAAAGACTCTGACTATCCAAACCTCATAATTTTGTAAATTTCTTTCAGTTGTAATGATTTTTCTTAGCTTTAAGACAAAAGATCACATAATAGCAGTGAATCAATTGGAACAATATGAGGTGATTGTCTAAAAGTATCTGACCAGGATTATGTTACACTTTAAATTCTATTTTCTTCGAGTGATTTTCTTTACCCACATATCAATGTTGTCAGCAGGCGTAGAGAACATTTACTGACAACCAAGAATGGAATAAAGCACATTTGTATGTTTCAGTAAGATCGTGACTCATTCTTCCACATTCCAGTAAGTGCAGTCCAATCTACCCAACCTGTCCTCATAAGACAGTCCCTCCATACCTGTTATCAGCCGAGTGAATCTTTTCTGGACTACCTCTAATGCAAGCATATCTTCCCTGAGATTAACAAAATTCACAATATTCCAGCTGTGGTCTGAGTGGTGCCTTATGTAAGACAGGAACAGAATTAGGTCATTTTGGCCCATGAAGTCTGTACCCCGTGATCGATCCTGGCTGTGTTTCTCAACCCCAGTCTCCTCCCTCTTGTATAGTTTTAGCAAAATCTCTTATTTATCTTTTAAGATAGACCCACATATTTTAAAACAAGAGGGCATTGTGCACCAAGAGCAGTAGTTCACATTTTATACACTGCATCAGTCAGCCACTATTTTTGAGGTTTCATAAAAACCCATCCAAAGGTTGAATTGAATACCATGATCAGTGGTAGCCATCACTTTAGCTGCACACTTTTTCCCAAACTGGATTTTCGATTCTTCAGCGCACGTTGAAACTTCAACCTAATTTCTCCCAGCCTTATCCAATTCGCACTAAGTATCTAAATAAACTTGGAAGTCAAATGGATGAATGAACGGCTAAAATTACTCACCTTTTGAGATAATTGGCATGGCAGCCTTGAGGTTTCCTTAATTGCTGAAGATTAGCGAAAAGGATCGCTTACCTTGTTAGCTAATCTGTTCTCTTAATGATGACGTGCTAATGTTTACCTAGTTAAGTATTAGGTTCTAGTTTGAAGTTTACAGTCTGCAACTATGACTACCTGTCTTGCGCTATATTTTTCGCTTGGGGTTTTGGGAGAGAGAAACATTCTGTGGCTGAAGCTGCATATCTCAGGTTCCTTTCTCATAAAGATATATTATTTGAATGTTGCTTGCATTCTGCTGTTTTGCGCTCAAATGGAAATGTGTAAATTGTCTAAAGTTAATTACTATTGCTACATTTTAATGTTTGTGAAAGATAGCTAAAGAGCAGATCATGAAATATTTTTCTTGCTCACGCATCTTAAGTTCTATTTCAACATCCAGAATTTGTGGTGGGCTGTGTGCCATTTTAGTGGTATAGTTAATCCAAATCGAAATCTTCCTAGGCATTGAATTTCTTACAAAGATTCATGAATTTTGTACCTGCTTATGGAATTGCTTCTAAATGGGTTAATCACGAGTGAGGTAGAGAAAGGAGCAGTTTTTGAAAACACAACTTTAAAAGCAGATTTTCACATTTACGATTTATGTTGATTAATAATAGGCGGACTTTATCTAGTTAAAATTACTGTTATTGCTGTTCTGCTTTTAAGCAGTTACATTAACTTTCAAGAGGCTTGTTTTGCATATTTGTTCATGGGATGTGGGTGCCATTGGCGTGGCCTACCTTTAATAGCCCATCCCTAAAAACTTCTGTAAGTTGCACAGAGACCTTTTGTTGTGCTTCGCATGAGCATAATGTTGAAAGGTATGTTATTCTGGACTTCATCCTGGATTGTATGCTGTAACTACATTGCTGAAATGCTAATATCAGTTTGATTTCAGAAAAGGCTGTATCTGTTGTAAAAGTCTTTCAGCCAGGTTCTTTTTCAGTCTCTTGATTATAGATTAGTAGAAGTTGATATACCTTGTTCAGTAAGTATTCTGATGACATGTTTTGAAGGTGGAAATCTTCTGATGAATCTAAGTCATCATCCCTGGTTAGGCATTTTCTTGAAAGTTTCAACACCTGATCCCCCACTTCCAACCTTTGTCTGGCTATTTGGAGGTAATGACTGAAATTGATTACAATATTTACAGGAGTGTTTGCCACCATTTACCAAAGCTCACGCACTTGTGATGCGATCTGTATATGTACAGATCAAACACAGTGGCCATCTTTAATGGTGCTAGCTGTTCACTGCTTTGGAGACAAACACAGCTAATATGAGGTAAACAAAGGGAAAAACTAATGATTCTACCCAAGTGCTACAATTGCATGATGCCTCAAAGTTTTCAGACCTTTTAGCAGACTGCATATAAGCATTTTCTAGCAAAGACATTCATAGGAGCAATTTTGGGGAAAGCGCCTTTTGATAGCAATATTTTGACTAAAAGCAAACTATTTACAAGCAAGATGTTGAGATTGACAGATTGCAATCTGGATGCAAATATAGGAAGCATGGTTAGTAAGTTTGTAGATGGAACCAAAATTGATGGTATAGTAGATAGTGAAGGTTATCTAAGAGTACAAAGGGATCTTGATCAACTGAACCAGTGGGCCGAGAGTAGCAGATGGAGTTTAATTTGGATAAATGCGCGGTGGTACATTTTGGCAAGGTGAACAAGAACAGGACTTGCATGGTTAGTGGTAGGGCCATGCGAAGAGTTGTCGAGCAGAAAGAATAGGGGTTCAGGTACATAGTTCCTTGAAGGTTGCATCATCAGTAGACAAGTTGGTAAAGAAGGCATTTGGCATGTTTGCCTTCATTGGTCAGACCATTGAGTATAAGAGTTGGGAAGTTGGTGAGGCCACTTTTGGAGGACTGGATACAGTTCCGGTCGCCCTGCTGTAGGAAGGATACTAAGTTGGAAAGGGTGCAGAAAATATATACAAGGATTGTTATTGGGACTGGAGGGATTGAGGTATAAGGAGATGCTGGATGGGTTGGGACTTTTTTTTTGCTGGAGGTTAGTAGTGACCTTTTTTATAGAGGTTTATAAAATCATGAGGGGCATAGAGTGAATAGCAATGGTCTTTTGCCTGGGGTAGGGGAGCTCAAAGCTATAAAGGGCATAACTTTAAGGTGAAAGATTTTAAAGGGACCTGAGAGGCACTCAGAAAGTGATTCTTCATATGTGGAATGCACTGCCGTAGGAAGTAGTACACGCAAATAGTTGCAACATTTAAAAGACATTTGGACAGGTACACAAAATAGGAAGGTTTAGAGCAGTATGGGCCAAACTCTGGCAAATGAAACTAGTTCAGTTTGGGAAACCTGATCAGCATGGACAAGTTAGACTGAAGGATTCGCTTCCATGCTGTATGATTATTTGTATCAGTTAAAGAACCACAAGTTGATTGTATAGCATGGGGGATGCTGTTTGGCCTATCCTGTCTCTAACAGCTCTTTGAAAAAGTTATGCACTTAATCCTGCTATCTTGTTGCTTGCCTGTATTCCTACTTGTACTTTTGAAGTTTTCTTCTTTAAAAGTTACAATTGAATCTAGTGTTTTTCAGGCTAAAGTTTGCATTAAAAACATGGTTTACTGTAAGGTCTCTTCCAGCATCTATTGAAATGATACATGGCAAACAATTAATATGTTTGTACCTTTTCTGAGTAGTTGAATATTAACATGTCACCTCAGTGAGTTGACTGGTTTGATATTGTTGTCAGACTCCTAGTTGCTTTTACAATAAAGTAGAGCAGACCCTGTAAAGTGGGCATAGTTTCTCCATGCTGCAGAATGACTTGCATTCAACCTTGTAAATTTAACACGTTTTCAATGGAAGCTGAGTTCAGCTCTTTTATTTTCAGAAATGGAAGTATCAGGTGTATTAGAAAAGCACTGCAAACAATTTAAATCAAAGTCAGAACAGTAATGCTCCTATTAATTTCAGATGATGCTCTGTTAAAATTTGAAACAGTTCACAAGATTTGTTCTCGATGCAGCATTGTCAATTCTCAACTTAGCTTTGCATCCTACTTAATTAACTAGTAGTATCTTTCAAGCAGATTTTAATATGGCATATTCATTTCTACATTGGAAAGGTGCAGTGTCTGTCATATCCTCTTAAGATTGGTAGTGTTTCTCACAGTGACAATATATTGCCTTTTGTGCAATTTCATTTTGTTTGAGTTCTATGGAATTTCATTGTGTGTGCTGTTTAATCCTCTAATTATACAGATGCTCTATGATTAATATCTCTTTTTGTCCAAGCATGGTTGCCCTTTGTTCCCCATGTCTTCCTCATCTACGTGCTTCCCCTCCCTTCCCCGTGACATCATTTTTGGACATGCTGTCAGCTTCAGCACACATGCAAATCATATTCAGCTCTGTTTCTCCATAACTCTCTTCAACACTGTCCACTATTAATGCTTGCTTGACGGTATAGTGTTTAAAAATGTAACCCTGTTGCTTAAGAAAGAATGAGGGAAGAAACCAGGAACTACAGACTGGTTAGCCTCCTGTCAGTAGGGAAAATGCTAGACTATATTAAAAGAGATGTGTTTGGTTATTTAGGAAATAATTGTTTGGATAAATTCAACGTGAATTTATGAAGAAGAAATCCTGCTTGACAAAACTGAGAATTTGAGGATGTTTCTAGCAGATTCAATTAAGGGACTGTTGTGGATAAAGTGAGCTTGGATTTCCGGAAGGCTTTTGATTAAATCTTGTCGGCAGGTTAGCAAATAACATTAAGATGCATGGGATGGGGGTAACATACCAGCATGTTGTGAGGTTTAAAGAGTAGGAATAAATGGGTCATTGAGATTAGTAGGCTGCAACCAGTGGGGGCCACAGGAATCACTGCATGAGTGCCAGCTGTTCAGTCTGTATTAATGGTTAGGGTGCTGGAGCCAATTGTAATATTTCCACGTTTAGCCCAAGTATGAAACTTGTTGGATTTTGAGTTTGGAGGTAGATGCAAAGAAGCTGCGAGGGGGTTTAAGACGGGCTTAGTGGTCAAGAGCATGACCCATCCAATATAATGTTAATAAAAGTGAAATTATCCACCATGGGTATGGAGAATGAATGTGCAGAATATTTCGTAAATGGAGAAAGATTGGAAGGTCCGTGTTCATAAATAACTAAAAGCTAGAATGCAGGTGCAGCAAGCAATCCAAGTCAAATGGTACGATAGTTTTTATCACAAGAGGATTTGAGTACATGTACAAAAGTCTTTCTTCAATTGCATGGCGCAGTGGTGAGAACATCTCATATACTGTTTGCAGATCTGGTTCCCTTGCCTAAGAAAAATATCCTTGTCATAGAGGAAGTGTAGGGGAAGCTCTCCAGACTGATTGCTGAGGTGTTGATATTGTCCTTTGAGAAATAGTTGAGACTGGACCTGTATTCTCCGAAGTTGAGAAGATTGAAGAATCAGCTTGTGACAATTTCAAAATTCTTAAAGGGATAGACAAAGTAGATACAGAAATGATGATTTCCTTGAATGTGGGATCTCCGACTAAAAGGCTTGCCATTTAAGACTGAGATGAAGCGGAACTTCTTCACTCAGGGTAGTACATCTTTGGAATTCTCTCCCCAGAGGGTGGTGGAAATTTTGTCATTATTTTAAGATGGAAACCAGAATTTCTAGTTACTAAAGACCTTGGGAAATAGGAATAATGCAGGAACGTGGCTTTCAAGTAGGTGATTGGCCATAATCTAGAATGTCGGAGCTGAGGTCTGTGATCCTTTGTTCCTATAGTATTGGAAAGCCTTGATGTCTTGCTAAAAAGAAGTATTTGATGACACAGTCTTTTTGAGAAACTCATCATTGTCTCATGATGTCTCAGATTGGACCAAACTATTTAACCTCGTCATGATGTTTGGTCTCTGAACTGAGTTTCTCACCTCATACCCACTCTGTCAGAACTAAGCTAATACTATTTGCCATGCTGTCTTTATACACAGCGTACTTCTGGCTTCATCTCACCTCCAGTGTCCTTTAACTGATTATCCGTTATCCATTCTCAACAAATTCCAGATAAGTCACTGCATATTTATAAATAATGGAAAAATCCTTTACATGTGAAGGATATTATTAAGCTAGAGAGGGTTCAGAAGAGACTTACCAAGATGTTGCTGGGTATAGAAGGTTTGAGTTATGAAGAAAGGCTGGATAGGTTGGGAGTTTTTTGACTGGGGCGTAGGAGGTTGAAACATGACCTTTACAGAGGTTTATAGAATCATGAGGGGTATAGATAGGGTTAATGATGGGTGTCTTTTCCCTAGGGTGGGGGATTTTAAGACAGGGGCATATTTTTAAGCTGAGAGGAGAGAGATTCAAAAAGACATTGGGGATAACTTTTTTTAAGCTGGGTGGTTCACATGTGGAATGAATTTCCTGGTGAGTGGTGAATGCAAGCACAGTTGGTGTTTGAAAGACACTTAAGCACATGAATAGGAAAGGTTTGGAGGAATATGGGCCAGAAGCAGGCAAGTAGGACTAGTGTATTTTGGAATTTTGTTTGGCATGGACAGGTGTGACCAAAGGTGCTGTATGACACTGTAGTTGTGAAACTTTGAAACTCCCTGCACCAGAGGGCTGTGGATGCTCAGTTATGTTCATCAAGGGCAAGAGTGCAGAGTTGAAAAAGAATACCAGTCATAATCTTCATAATGACAAAGCAGTCCTGAGAAACTATATAGTCTCCCTCTGCTATTATTTTCAATTTCCTTGAATTCTTCGGTTTCTATCCAGTTCAGCATCAAATCTCTCTAGCTGCTTGGTGTATTTTTCTAAATAGTTCCTGTCTTTAGTCCAGTAGAATTATTACAGCATAAAGGAAGGCCATTTATCCCATTGATTGCTTGCTGGCTCTCCCGAGGACCAATTCATGTAATTGTCACTCACTCACACTCTCCCACATGCCCTGTACATTCCCGTTTCAGATATGTGTTTAGAAAATGTTAAAAAAACTTAGGTTAAAAACCATACTGACTCTAATCCTGAATGAGGGAGTGGGAAGACTAACTAATATAGCTGGTGAACATCTGGAGAATGACCTCAGCATAGTTATTTAAGAGTGTGATCTGTTAGACCTAAATGTTCTCAATAAGGAAAAAAGGCCAACAGATGGAAAAGGCACCAGTCGAGAAAAATCAGTAAATAAGATCATAAATAATGAGATACATAGACAAGACATGTGAGGATATACACAATTTCAAAGATATATCTGAGAAACCTAGGCAAAAATAATTTTGTGCATAATTTATCAACAGGGTCAAATAAAGATGAATGTTAAGTATAAGAAATATTAAATGATCGTTTTACCTAAGTTTCCAGAATGTACAAATAAATGGATATAAGAGAAGGAAATGGAGAATTTGATAACTGGATATGGCAATAGTGCTGAAGAAAAATGAATATAATTGATGGCACCCTGTTCCAATGGCATTCATTTTCCAAATGCTGGCAAACTGGGAGATCAAATAACAAGAGGTTCTAACAATCTTCAGATCTCCTTGGGTATGTAAATTTTGCCAGAATGTCATGGGGTTTGTATTGTCTGATTTTTAACTGATGTGGTTAAGTTTCTACCACCCAGTATACCGGCTAGAAATACTGGTTAATTAAGGGCTGTCTGCATAAATTTGTAAGAGCTAAATTGCATCCGAGAAGTTGAGCAAAACTCCTGAGAAATTTCTTTGATCAAAGTACCATGTTTATAGGAGTGTGATTTTTAAATTGCATGTGAGGATGTTTTTGAGTTAAATTAATGCAAATTATAAGAGTGGAACAGCCTAACTGAAAAACTTGATTTGAGGGCAGAAGAATGGTAACTGATGTATCTTCAGAGTATTGAAATCTAAATGGTGGCCTGCAAGGGTTAATTTTTCGATCAATGACCATTATACTTTTGACTTATTGAGAGATGGATAGGCTGCCTGCTGTTGGATAAGTAAGTCAGTCGTGACGTTTATAACAGAGAAGGACATTCCACTCCAAATTGGTATCAACCCAAAAAAAATACTTACCACTTTCTGCATCCCAGCTGTTGGTTGTTGTACTTCATGTTGCATGTACAATTACTTTTTTTCCAGAGTTGCCTCTACCATCCATTGATGCAGTGAGTCGTCCTTCTCCCCCCACACATAAACATATCATACCAGAGTCAAAAAGCATCTTTTAGTCCCACCTGTTAAAGTATGTGATATTTGGAAAGACTGAAAAATATGGAGGAAAGGAAGTCAGCCATCTTATCAGTATGAGTGCCAATAATAGAAAGTGAATGGCCCATGACCTGAAAAATAATTTTGGTTTTGAACTGGAATTAAAGGAAGAAAATTTCTGGACCACTCTTTCAACCACATGTCAGTATTAGTCGGTAATATTAGAAAGAAAGTTACTATTTCAAGCAGAATTTGCATCAAATCTGGGAACATGAGAGCTGTTCTACAAAATGCAATGGCCAAGTGGGGAATAGGAAAACAAACTCATCTTAATTTGGAAGGAAAGTCGGGAAATTAAAAACAAAGCAGCAAGGTAGAAATAGTTGAGCTTAAGTACGTAAAATAAGGTGCATGAGGAATAAAGACAGTGGAGGAAGAAACTCCAATCTAACAAAAATGTCAGAAAAGAAATGTGTTAAATACAAAAAATGGTGGAGTGTATACACTGTAGTGATCAGGACTGAAGGGAAGTAAGTCGAGCAAGTAAAAAGGTCATTAAACACAGGAAAATGGTAGGAGTAATGAAAATGGGTATGCATGCTGTTGAGAGGATGTGTGTCAGTGGCGATATGGCTAGAAATGAAAGATAGACAAAAGATTGTTATACTAGTGAGGTGCTAGAAACCTAATTGGTTAGAAAGCTGCACACAAATCTGATTTTTGGAATAAGAAAATTAATGCTATAAAAATTTGAATTACTCACTCATGACTGGAGCAAGGATGGAATGAATAGAAAAGTGAAATGAATCTCTAAATGACACGCAGCATTCGTTCCTTAAATATGCTTTGTCATTCTAAAGCTAATATATTTTTCTTGAGCTGCAGCATCCAAAACTGAATTCAGACTCCAGGTGGGCTGTAATGAAAGTTTCTGTATAGCTGAAACATTGCTTCCTTTCTTTGGTGTTTCAACCCTTGTGTTCCATTCATCATTTGATTACTTTTTGTACTTGAGATTTATGGACATGGACAGCCAAATTACTTTTCCACATTTCCTGAGGTCTTGCATTGACACATGAGAACAATCACATTTCTTTTCCCAAGTTTTGTCAGGCATGTTAAGAGATGTTAATATTGGAAAAATGTTAAAAGATGCAGCATTCTTTAAATCTACTTAATTTTGATCTAAAGGTAGAGCTCATAATTTACCTATTGTGTTTAAACTGGAAATTTGCAAGTCAGTCATACATATAAAATTGAAACTGGTAAAATTGAAATACTGAAACTTGTTATTTTTATACAGGAAGATGAGAAATTTTTGACTGAACTGTTTGCACAGTTAACAGATGAAGCAACAGATGATGACAAGAGACGTGAATTAGTAAGTTAACTGTTGAATTTGAAAAGTTGTGTATTTGCATAAAATGGTTTACTTCACAGTTTGGAGCTGGAGGAGCACAGCAAGTCAGGCAGCATCACGGGAGCGCGATGAAGGGAGTAAACCTAAAATGTCAGCTTTCCTGCTCCTCCGATGCTGCCTGACCTGTTTTCCTCCAGCTCCACACTATATTGACTCTGACTCTAGCATCTGCAGTTCTTGCTATCTCCATGGTTTACTTCACAATTATTTTTCTCTGAAACATAGGTGAACTTCTTTAAGGAATTTTGTGCATTTTCTCAAACACTGCAACCTCAGAACCGTGATGCATTTTTCAAAACGTTGGCGAATTTAGGAATACTTCCAGCCCTTGAAATAGTTCTGGTAAGAATGGACTTTTCTTCTTAGTAGTAATCATTTAATTAAAACGTTGAGGAAAGGAAGTGTCCATAAAGTTATTTATCCTCTTACTCAGAATTGAATCTCTACTCCATCACTGTTCAGATGTTATCTGACCAAAGAAACAACAATGGGCAATTTTCTGACTGCTCAGCAGTATAAAAGCATATGTGACATTTGGTGGTGCCAATATTGGAAAAAAAAAATTGGACAGATGCTTCCTAAGGCAAAAGAGGCTACAAAGCTGAACCTATAGAAATTAGGATTGAATATTTTACTATCTGATCCATGGTTGTCACAAAAGATAGTTGCTGTCCTTGATGCAATGTGTAAAGGATAATGTGCTTGTAGAGCTTCATATGGTTCTTTTCGGATGAATGATTGCTTAGGTCGCACGAAGCAAAGAATAAGGATAAATGTGCCTCTTCCAGATTGGCAGTGTGTATTGAGTGAAGTTGCACAGGATGACGGAACCAAATGTAGGTTAGGCAAATTTGCTAGTGAGATAGTGTCTGCAAAATGATGCACATGGGTTAAGTGAATTGGCATGTTTATGTAATGTAGGTGAATATGAACTTGTCCGTTTTGGCAAGTGGAATTGAAAAACAGTGTAATATTTTAAATTGGGAGAGATTACACATGTCCGTGCAAAGGCATATTGATGTTCTGGTACAGGAATCACAAAGTTACTATGCAGGTGTAGTAAGTGATTAAGAAGTTTATTGCAAAGGAAATGGAATATTTAAAAGTAGAGAAGTTTTACTGCAATTGTACAGGGAGATGATGAAACCATGTTGGGAGCACTGCATCAGAGATAGTAGGTACTGCAGATGCTGGAGAATCCGAGATAATAAGGTGTGGAGCTGGATGAACACTGTAGGCCGAGCAGGAAGGCTTGACGTTTCGGACCTAGAGCCTTGAAGGGTCTAGGCCCGAAACATCAAGCCTTCCTGCTCCTATGATGCTGCTTGGCCTGCTGTGTTCATCCAGCTCCACACCTTGTTATCTTGGGAGCACTGCGTACAGTTTTGGTCTCGGGTTGTTGACTTGTTCTCGTTCAGACGTTTCGTCACCGTGCTAGGTGACATCACCAGTGGAGCCTCTGATGAAGCGATATTCTTCTACTCCGCTTGGAATTTGTACTGTTTGCTCCATAATGGTGAGTAGCGTCATTTCCGGTTTTGATCTGTATGGGTTTGTATGTGTCATATACTAAGAATAAGCCAGCTCGGCGAGCAAGTTGGCAACCTCCCCCACAACCCGAGCGACAGATCTTTGCCAAAACCTTTGAGCTTTGGTCTTATTTGAGATAACTGAAAAGATCAGAACAGATTCACTCAGCTCCCTTCTGGGGTGAAGGGCTCATGTTAGAACAAAGATTGATTAGTTTAGGCCTATACCCATTGAAGAATGGAAGAATGAGAAGTGATTTTATGAAATAAATAGATCCAGAGGGAACTTGATACTGTGGGTACCCAGGGGATGTTTCCCTTTTTATGGAAGAGACTCAAATGAGGGTGCATATTTTAAAATTGAGGTCTCCCATTGAGACACATTAGATCTTTTTTTCTGAGGGCCTTTAGAATGTGAAATTCTCTGCCTCAGAAGATCGTGGAAACTGGGCCATTAAATTATTCAAGGCCGAGTTAGATTTTTGACACGCAAGGGAGTTGCGAGTTATGGGGCGCAGACGGAAAAGTAGAGCCCTGACCGTAACCAAATAAAATGATCATCTTTTTGAATGGCAGAGCAGTTTCAAAGGGCCACCAAGACCCATTTTCCTGGTTACTTGCTGAGGTTTTATCTTTGAGCCCCTCAAGTTTGCTGTTCGCTTCTGCAGGTATTTGCTTTCAGTTTTCAATTGATCAGCGGTAAAATAGAAGGAAACTGGTTGATTTTTTGCTATCTATTTACTGGTGTGTGGCTCTAGGCCTTCAAAATGATCACCAACTTTCTGGTGCACGTACAACTTTAGAGCTTAATAGGGAATGGTATTATTCATATTTCCGTTGTACTTTTAATTCTTTAGGCCAGCAATTTACCTGATTCCACAGTTATTTTTAAATGAGAAGCTGTAGCCCTCAAGTATTGCAGTTTTGGATTAACCACAAAGAACAAAGAATAGATCACAGCCGCCTTGATCTTCAAGCAGTTTGCATGTGGGCCACCTAAGCCGTTTCAGCATTCCCATGAAGCACTCCTATGTTGTATCTTTTTGTCATTCTGCCAGAAACAATTAGTTTGATATCAATTAATTATTTATCTTCAGGTTATTTTTTGCATTGTGTTAACCTCGGAGTTTTGAAATTTCTCAATAACTGACGGTAATTTGTTTGACATACATTTGGGCTGCAAATTATGCAGCAAATTATGCATATAGTTGGACTTTGCCAGTAAGTTGCATCAAATGTTTTCAAAGTTACGAGATTAGCAAGACCTATTAAAAGGCTAAGTTGCTAGAAGATACTCACAGGAAAGGGTAATGAAGTTTTTTGCACGTTTTCAATGCATGGAAGCAGACTTAGGTATGTAGTCTGCACAAACATTTTTAAAAAAATATTCAAAACAGTTATCCATCTAAGGTGGATTAGCTTTAGCAATGGTCTAGGAGGCAATGTTAATTAAAAAGAGATGAAGTAGAGCAGGAAGAAATGGTCAGGTGCGGAAGCGGAAATTGCTGGAGAAACTCCACAGGTCTGGTAGCATCGCTGGACTCAAAATGTTAACTCTGCTTTCTTCCCACTGATGCTGCTGTACCTGGTGAGTTTCAGTAGCAGTTCATTTTTGTTTCAGATTTCCGGCATCCAAAGTTCATTGTTTTATTATAGAAATGGTTAGTGATGGCTTCAAATGTTTGTTTATTTTGAGGGGAAGGCAATTCAATTTTGTTTTAAGTAAGCGCTTTTCAGGATGGAGCTGGCTGTGTTATTGAGATGGAAGTAGTTTGGGAAATTAAGTACAATGAGTTTTGGTGAGATCAGCAATGCAGCAGAGGACAAATTAGTTTATGCATTGCATATCTTTTTACATTTAGCATAGATCTCTGTTCTTAGAGCCCTCTACTAATCGCGTGTGAACTATCTAACTGCTATACATTCTAGATGGTATAATGCTGTTCTTACAACTGTATCACACTAATACTGATCAGATTTTTTTTTTGCCTGGTGCTAACAATGTGCTTAAGCAAGAAATGCCACATTACACCTTTTGTATTACTTGTTTCCATCCCAGTCATTGTTGGGGTCTTTGAGTAGGATCACCAGTTTGCTAAATTATGAGCACTTTTGTGTAAGAAGATTACACACTAACTTTGTCACCCATTTCACTTAACAGTTTTTTTTTATTCATTCATGGAATGAGGGCGTTGTTGGTTAGGCAGCATTTATTGCCCGTCCCTAATTGCCCAGTGGGAGGTTAAGAGTCAACCACAGTGCTGTGGTTGTGGAGTCACATGTAGGCCAGACCAGGTAAGGATGGTAGTTCGTTCCCTAAAGGACGTTATTGAACCAGATGGGTTTTTCCAACGATCGACAATGGATTCACGGTCATCACTAGATTCCAGATATTTATTGAATTCAAATTCCGCCATCTGCCCTTGCGGGATTCGAACCCAGGTCTCCAGAACATTGTCTGGGTCTGTGGAATAACAGTCCAGCGGTGATGCCACTAGGCCATCGCCTCTCTTAGAATGTTGTTTTGAAGCACTAAATATTCGTGTTGTGACTGAGCCAACTTTATTTCTCAAGAGTACTTTCAAAAATAAAGAAATGTACATATTTGACATGGTTTGTCTTCAGATTTTTGAACATTTGGACGTGTGCTATCACAGACTACTCCTGTTATGTCAAAACATGTTAGCATCTCTTCCAAAAAAAATCAATTATTTTACTCAGTAATGGTTCCGTGCTTTGTGGTCCAGATTTGTTCAATATTTATAAATTTTTGGCAGAAGTAGTGGATGGCCTAGTTCTGGATTATTTCGTGTGAAATTGCTTAACTTTTTAGCAGAAGTAATGGCAAGCATGGATGTGCAGTGGCTGTCCTGGATCATATAGCCAGTGAGCTCTAGGGCAGTATGTTCAAGAATGCTCATCACACTGAAAATTATGTATCTTTCTGCACATTTCTTCGTTGTTTTATGCTGTTTTAATTTTGAGAGTTCAGAAGTTTAAAAACCATTCGTACTGGTGTTAGCTCATTAATAGGTCACTGTTCAATAACGCGCAAGAACTGAAGCACCTTGACAAATTTTTTTTAAAAAATGGAATATTGATTCAATTTTTGTATCACTTGTTCTTTAATGTGTGTCTGTTAAATCCAGAATAGCTCAATGCTTAAATATTGAACCCTTTTTTGCTTAAAGCCGGATAGGACATTTGTTAAAACTGTGGACTAAAGTTAAATTGACAAATTAGGCTAGTCTAATATTGATGTTGTACTGCTTGAATTATGTCAATGAGGTGGTGTATGTTGCTGTAAGATACAATAAGTTTTCTGCAGTAAAACTCAGAAGAAAAAATGATGTAAATGGAAATGCTGCTCATCTATTCTAGGAGACCAGATCATTAAGAAGTCCTGAAAAGCCTTTTGGCAAATGAACAGAATTAAATAACTGTTAACTTGTTTCAATATGGAATCAAAAATCTACCTTTTCTTTTAAAATTGTTCATAAGCAATTAAAAATTGTTTTTACTTCAGGATCATTAGGTTATGCAGGTCCTTTGAGTTATATATTCTCTTCTGTCACCTCAGCTAGGGTTTAGAACCATTTAGAGAATCTATATCTGGTGTTCTATCTATTCTCTTCTATACTGGTAGCTAGAGGATGCTTCACCTAATGCTGTTGTTGGATTGTTCATTTTTATTTGTTGTATATCTTTTCATTTCTAAGAGTAGAAGAATGAGTCCTTCCACTGTTATCATGGGGGTGGAAGTAATTTGTGGCAAATGTTAGAGCAGCTGTATCTTAGTTCTTGAATCGTGTGCAGAAATGTATGATGATTCACTATTGGGGGTGGGTGTGTTGCTAACTTCGAAATTCTTCGTTGGTAAATTGTATGTTCTAACCCTTGTTACTACCATAAGAATAGTAATTTGTGTTCACCAGTTCACTGGACATTTTCAATTTGTTTTTGTGATTGGTTTTCTTTGTGGTAGAAATGCCGTGTTTTTTAACCGCTTGATGCATAATTTTATTTTTCAATTAAATAGTATATTTATCTTGCTTCTTTACAGGGCATGGATGACGCACAGGTGCGAACTGCCGCTACAGACATATTCTCCTATCTAGTAGAATATAGTCCATCAATGGTACGTGAGTTTGTAATGCAGGAAGCTCAGCAGAGTGATGATGTAAGTATTTGTCCTTTTGGGAATAATCTAATTCTGCTTCATTGAAGAGCTGGATATGCACTACAACTGTTGACTTTTCTTTAGGGTGTTTAAATGATTCGTCAGATTTATGTAACTGTTACCTTCACTGCACTTTCTACGTAAATTAGCTGAAAAGTCACCCACTGTATTTTCTGGGGTTATGAATATCTGGTCAGAAAATACTTGTAAACATTTCATTGTTCTTGTGAAAAATATCTAATCTTAGATTATATTACCAGGTGCAAGTGCTTCTGTTACAAACAAATTGTAGTATTTGGCCCTGGTTACACTTCAGTTCACGATTTTGCCATCCATTTCGTCGTGCATTCATGCCTTAATGTTTGTCGTATATCAAATACTGGGCAGAAAATGATCTTGGAAAGTTTCTAGCTTTTGACAATTTCCCAAGAAATTAAACTATTTGTGTGGAAAGTTGGTCTGAGACTTGAATATCAATTGCAAAAATTTGAAAGGTAGCTGGGGTTTTTGTATTTGTAAAATAAGGCTGAATAGTTTCGTACAATTGAACAAAGGTAGTTTACTTTGAGATGATTGTGTCTGATTTCTTCAGCCTTATGCTGCATTTCGTTTAAAAAAAGGTAACGTCATCATGCCTCTATGAATCACTGGACTGCATTCTCATTAGAATGAATAGCATTCTGTTAGAGAGAGAGCTGGTGGTTTAACCTGAAGATCATTACACCTTGGGCAAGGGGAGGAGGTTGAGAAGGAGAATCCTTCATGTCCTACCTCTGCCAGCGTAGGAATCAAATCCATGCTGTTGGTGCTATTTTGTGCCGCCAGCCAGCTGAGCCAACTAGATTATCTATGACAAGTGGTTCTTGAATTTTCGTGCTTCTGTGTTGATTTGACAGTAACTTCAAATCACAAACCATCTCAGCACTAAATGTTTGTTGATATTTATGTTCTTATACAGTTATGAGGATATTTTGGTATATGCAGAAGTAACCAGCATATCTGTTGGTATCAGATTCTGTTAAATTAAGTCATTGTCCAAAGATTGACGTGTTACTTTTTAAATGTACTCGTAACCATGATTCGGAAGTATTTCAGATATAGTTTGATCACATTAAGACCTGTCTCAAAAATAATACTTACATTTTATAAAGTGCATTTCATGACTACTGGACTTCTCAAAGCATTTTATGATCCATTAAATACCTTTGAAGCATAGTCACTATCGTAAAGCAACTTGAACCAAGCGGACTTTCAAGCAGTAATGTAATAATTATCAGACAGCTGTTTTGTATTGTTGATTAAGGGATATTACCACGCCATAAAATATTCATTACAATACTGTCGTAGGATCTTGTAGTTACTTGAGGGGGCATTTTCAGACCTCTGTTTAACTTCTCATTGAAAAGACGTCATGTCCTATGGTGTATTACTCCTTCAGTAATGTATTGCAGTCATAAAATCAAAGAATCCTACAGTGCTGCAAGAGGCCATTCAGCCCATCAAGTCACTGACTCTTTGAAGAGTACCCTCCCAACCTAATATCCCCATAACCCCACATTTACCATGGCTAATCCACACATCTCTGGTCACTGCAAGGCAGTTTAGCATGACCAATCCACATGGATTGTCAGCCTTGATTTGCATGTTCTGTTAGCGTGCTACCAATTGAGCTATAGCTGACATGCCTGAAATTGGGTTCCACTTCCTTGTCAAAGCTAGTTGAAATTTTATCTTGATTAGAAAATCAGTTCCTATTCCAATCCCTAAAATTCCATGAATTAGGAGCAGGAGCAACTAACAAAATACACATAATGTTTTACTGTAGAATACTGTTTATTCAAATGAATGTGTATCACTTGCAATGGAATTTATGTTTGAACTTGGTAGATTCAACAAAAGAGCAACGTTTCATTTAACTTCCAGCAAGCTCATTTGCCAAAACATTTCCATGCCACTGTAGAAGCTAACCAGAGTAATTTACATTTTCATAAAATACTGTCTTCAACCTGGTAAAGTGAGGTTATGCACATAATGCAGAAGCTGCCTGTCAGCCAGATAGGTTCGTGCTGGTACTTAAACGTCAAATATCATAACCACTTCATCTAACCCTGTCAGCTCTTTCCTCCTTGTGTACTTACCTAGTGACCCTTTAAATGTGTTGAAGATTTGATTATCAAATCCTAAATATTTGAGAATAATAAAGGAAATAGGGTGCTGGATTATTTTGTCAAATGAATTTGATTTAAATGCCCAGAAAGCTTAGTTAAATGCAGCGCTGTAATGAAATCATACCTGAATTAGTGTATACATGTTCACAATCGCCATAATTCAGCTCTAAGGAGACTGTTTTTGACAGAAGAATTATCTGAGGGATATCTCATTTGGACCATCTTGAGATTAAGCAATGAACCCTAAGCGCATATGATTTGTGATGGAATAGAAAGGGTAAGCTCTCAAAATACTTTTCTATGTTTAGGGAGCATTTCAAAAGAGCACTGATTAAAAATTGTGAAAGCGAAGCTTAGGATAAACGGTAATAGATTAGATGTTGTCAACTAGCGGTATTGGCTGACAGGAATGTCACTGGGCCAAGATCTTTCAAGAATCGGATGAATATTAATTAAAAAAAGTTGGTATTTTGGAAGGATAGGATCAAATGAGGAATGTTTACCATGTGATTTCAGTTAGGGCTTTATTTTGAAACTAGCTATCACTTCATGGCAGCTGTTGAATTTAATGCTGACCATTTTTTCATTTGTTTCTGTATAGGATATTCTCCTAATTAATGTAATCATTGAACAGATGATCTGTGATGCTGATCCTGAGCTTGGTGGAGCAGTTCAGCTAATGGGGCTGCTGAGAACTTTAATTGACCCTGAGAATATGTTAGCTACAGCAAATGTAAGACATTTAAAATATTTTAACAATCTTGGGTAATAGAATGGTAAATGTGAACTATATATGCTTATTGGGATAATTTGATTTGCAGTTAATGATCTTGTACCTCCAATTGTTTTATAAAAGTAAAGTTCAAATACATTTAGTACATTGATTTTGATTTTAATAGTACTCCATATTAAGAACTGCACTTCTATGATGTGTTATATATTTCTATTTTAGAAAGTCTCAATTATTTTAAAAACTTTTGAGGTTAGTGTTTGAAGGAGTCTGAGTCTTAAACTCTTGATTACTCATTTACCTCTTAGCCCATGCTTGTTGGCATTATTGATGTACTCCCTTTGCCCAAGCCTGATTCTCCACTTTCATCTCTCTCCACAAAATACCACCCCTTCCAACAACCACCTGCTGTTCCACTTAGTTCCTTCAACTCGTCTCCAGTTCTTTCCAATGCACACTTTAGTTTAAATTCCTTTTGTCTGTGTGCCTCATCAAGACTGCTGTAGACCAAGCTAGACCATGAATAATATATTATTCCCTCTTTGTTCATTGGAACACAGGAGCAGGAGTGGGGCTTTCTGTCTGATTGAGCCTGCTGTGCAATTCAGTATTTTCTTTTTGTCACTGATATCACCACTCATTCTTCAAAACTCTAGAGAATCTAAGCCCAGTTTCCTAAAATTTCTCTGTTGGACTGCCCTGCCACTCTGGGAACAGATATTGCAAACTTTCTTGCACTCCCTCCATGGGAATAATATTCTCCCTTGGGTATAGGGACCAAAACTGCGCACACTGCTAGAGGTATAATCTAACCAGGGTTCTCTACAATTGAAATAAGATGTCATTACTCCTGTCCTCTCTTCCTCTTGTGATAAAGGCCAACATACCATTAGACTTCCTAATTGCTTGCTGCATCTCCATGTTAGCCTTCAATTACTTATCAATACAGACTGATAGATCCCTTTGTGCACTGACACTTTCTAATCTCTTACTATTAAAGAATTACTTTGCACTTCTATTACTTCTGCCAAAATGGACAGCATCACATTTTTCTACATTATATTCCATCGGTCATGTTCTTGCTCGCTCATGAAATCTGTCCAAATACCATTGAAACTGCCTTTCTGCATCCTCACAGCACTCATTTCAACCTATTCACGAATTTGGAAATATTACATTTTAATTCCCCCATCTAAATCATTGATATATACCATAACCAGCTGAGGCCTTGAGTACTAATCCTTATGATACACCACTGGTCCCAGCCTGCCAATGCAAGATTAACCTATTTATTCCTATTTTCTGCTTTCTGCCTGTGGCCAATCCTGAATTCATGCCAGTACATTATCTTCTATTTCATTTGTTTTAATTTTGCTAACCAATTTCTCTTGGGGGATCTCATCAAATGTCTTCTGAAAATCCAAGTAAAACACATGCACTGACTTCTCTATCAACACTGTAACATCCTCAATAAACGCCAACAGGTTTGTCAAAAACTATTTCCTATTGACAAATCCACATTTACTATGCTCAAGCAGACTATTATTGTCCAAGTGTCATTTATCATATCATTGTTATAGATTCTAGCCTTTCCCTTACTCTTGAGAGATTCTCTTACTATTTCCCTTACAAAGCAGCTTTGTAATTTTCTTTTTTCTCTCTCCCTTCCTGCTTAAATAGTGGGGTGATATTTGCTACCTTCCAGTCTGCAAGAACTATTTCAGAATCGCGTAGTCACCCTCAAAAAAAATTCTACAATGTAACCAGTATCGCCATGTGACCTCTTCCAATATTCTGCAATGTATTGTATCAGGTCCTGGGGACTTGATCTTTTGTCGTTTGTTTTCTCTAAAAGAACCTTCTTAATAATACAAATCTTCTTCAAATTGATTTCATTCTAGACCCTAGACTTGAGCACTGTTATTCTTCTGGTTTTTCATTTTGTTGTCTCTAAATTTTGTGGTCCAATATTCAGCTTCTCTTATCCTGTCTCTGTCTCTCTCCCCCCTCTCTCTCCCTCCCCCTCTCTCTCCCCCCTCTCTCTCCCTCCCTCTCTCTCTCCCTCCCTCTCTCTCTCCCCCCTCTGTCTCTCTCTCTCTCTCCCCCCTCTCTCTCTCTCTCTCTCTCTCTCCCCCTCTCTCTC
>JAHRHZ010000019.1:49379754-49442267 GCA_024137785.1 Ginglymostoma cirratum | reverse complement strand
CTCTCCCCCCCCCTCTCTCTCTCTCTCTCCCCCCCTCTCTCTCAGTATCCTGTTTTACTTGTTCTTAATTCAACACAGTTTATATCTTTTATCACCGACAAGTTCTTTTTCATCCCCTGATTCTACCCAGTGTATTCCACTGTTTAAGCATTCCATTTGTCCTGAGTCGCGCATCTCCTGCTGTCCATGCCTTTCCTATTTGGCAAATTATCTGTTATCTCCACCATACTCCAGGATTTCTCAAAACCCTTGCAATTAGTACCTTTAACATAACAGCATGTTCGAATCTAACACTGGGTGTTTATTACTGGAGAAGGCATACAAAAGATTAACTTATTACATGATGTGATTCATGCTTATTCGTTGAGCCCTAGTTTTTACAGATTGCTGATATTTTATCTCTGTTGTTCTTGGGTGTTTATATTTCTGTTTCTGATTTTTGAATGTTTTAAGTTCATTTTTCAAGTGTTTTCCATTTTTGGGATTTGAAGTACTTACAACGGTTTATCTTATTTGTGTGCTGAACCTTGATTTGAATTCAAAAGTTGCATTCTGCAATTGCATAATATTAAAGTATGAATATTCAATTAAAAAAATTTAAAACTTCAATTATCTAATAGTTAAACTCTCTAATTACCAGCATGTAATCTTGTCATCTTTCTTAGAAAACTGAGAAGACAGAGTTCCTTAGCTTTTTTTACAAGCATTGCATGCATGTTCTCAGTGCTCCTTTGCTGGCTAATACCACAGATGAAAAACACAGTGGTAAAGGTGAGTTTCAAACTCATTCAATTAAACTCATTCAATTCAATTTATTTGCCTTTCCTTATGTAAATACTTATGAACTTCAGAATGTTGATTGTGCCTATACTTCATCACATTTGTTATTTCCTGTGTGATTTGTAGGTGGTGCACTAGTTTTTCCATTTGGAGCACTTGAACCTTTAGACATTTTCCAGCCCAGTAATTCTGCCATTTCCCTACTTAAAAACTGGAGTGTTGATTGACACCACTGTCAGCCAATGAATTGGAGGCAAGGTGGGACATATGGCTACCGCATACATTACATGAATAGCAAAACAATCCAAATTGCACTGAGCAAATGAAGCTGTTTGATTAAAGGGGCTCCACAAACTGCAGCCAACAGAAGTCATAACTTACTCTCAATAAAAACATGGCAGTTTCTCCAGCCAGTTGTGGTATCTGGAGGATAGTTGCATGAGAATTGTCTATCCCAGTCACAGGATATTGCAGCCTCCAGATGTGTCGGAGGAAATAATTCAGTCTTCTGTATTCTGTCTGGGGATAGTGGTGCTTAGGTATGCAGTCATTTAAAACAGGGGTAGATTTTCAACTTTGAGTGCAATTACTAATCAAGAGGTCAAATATGCCTGTTTTCCGAAATGTGCCCTCCACCTAAATTCTGCTCGAACTCATTTGCGTACTGCTAGATGCAAACTTTGCTGTAAATCGGTGGAAACAGGCAATACTTTCAAACTGAATTGGTAATCTGAAATCACGTGGGCATTACTCTGAGTTTAGATATCGGTGAGAAATTCACCATTTTCGTTAGAAAAATAGATTCTTGATTTGTTTGAGTGTTAACTACGATTAATGGAGTTGAAAATTGGTTTATCTGTTACAACAAGCATACTTAATCCATGTCAATCCACCACTTGCAAAATTTTAAATTACTGAATGATTTGCTAATTGTATTGGTGAATTTTAGATGGGTTACATTAACTTGTTTTCAAGCTTTTAAAATTTGTTTAAATATGTCCATTAGTGGCCAATGGGTCAGTTTAATTTATACACCATCTTCAAAGTCCTGCAAGCAAGCTGTTAACAGAAATTCCAGGCAATAATTATTTATTCCTGATGGTGTGGTTAGTTTTTAGGTAGGCCCAGCTACAGATTAAGATGATTTGCTTAATTCTCTGAATCTTTTTGATGCCTCTGTTAAATTCAAATGAACAAATCTGTGCAACTGACCAGAAATTCAGCCCCTCAGTTTCAGTTTGCATACAATTGCACAAGATTGTGAGAGTTACAATCTCCATGGAGACTGATGACAACTTCCTTTTTAAAAAAAAGGGACCCCAACATTACCAACTGAAGTTAACTTATGGACAAGTTTTCACCATCCAGGACTTGTACTGTGACAAGCTAATCAGTGTAGATCAAACATTGATAAACAAGTTACTAGTGCCTCAGCCTAAAGGAGTTGCGATTTTGCATTAATGAACTGACAAAGTACAACCTACAAAAAGCTTTTATTCTATGTAACGCTTCAGAAAAACATGTAACATCAGATGGATGATCCCACTGTCACTCCTAGCCTCTTTTGCATGGATTCGCCTCTCGTCACCTTTGCTAGCTTGAAACCTCCACGTGTCTTTCAGCAGCATTTCTATACCACCAGGGAGGCAACCTTAATGATTCTCAGTTCCCAAAATTTTCAAGAACCCCACTGGGTTTTCCCCCCTTTCTTTAGACATAAACTGAGCCCTAAAAGCTTGGCAACGCAAACTGTTTTCCCTGCTGCTACATTGTGCAACTTTTGTGCTCTCTGCTGCCTGCGTTTCTTCTCTGTGAGCCCCGGGAAAGATGCTTAAAAACTGCCACTTAATACCTTGATGGATTTCTATTTGTGTTTTTCTCCTATGGTAATTGGGGATCGCATGGGTGTTAATCTGAATGCAGATGTTTGAAGAATTCACCTTTCCTGTTTTTAAAAACTCCCACTTTCCTGGAAGTTCAAGGGGCATTCTTAAAGTATTTTTTAAGAGATCAGCATTTGTTACATTTGAGAGCAGATTTAACGGCCCTTCATTTGAACATATAGCTAAGCATTTCAATGCAATATCAATTATTTAGACTGGAATATGGTTCTAAGCAAATTTAAATTTAGGAAAAAAAGGTATTTTACCATGAGATTAAATTTATCCAGTCATTATCTTATTATAGTACCTTAATTAACAATTTGCTTCAGTCTCCAAAGCCTGAAATTGGCAGTTACTTTTCTTGAACTTGATACCTAACAATATCTTTCCAGGGCACTATTTGCCAGTCTTGGAGCCTGGAGCTGTTTTATCTACCTGCCAAATCCCCTAAAAATATGGCTACCATACAAACTGTTGTATATAGAATATGGTTTGAGGCTTTTCTTGTGTATTTCTGCCTGCCCTTGAGAACTGCCGAGCTCTTTAAACTGATTGGTCTGACTTGGTCAAAGGTTCTCCCTGGACCAGTGTCTGTAGGGAAAATGCCCTAAGGCTAGGCTGAGGAGCCCATTCCAAAAGTACTATTTGAAAAGTTTTCGCTCTTAATCACTTTGTAATGAGAATTGTATCTAGATTAGAGCTTGATCTTTATTAATGGATTCATAAACTGCATGCCCTTGTAGAACTTTAGGGTGGGTCAAGTATCTTGAATTTATTGCTGTCTTTTCCAAGTTATCTAGGTTGATACACTATGCCACTCTGTTAGGGAGTGACAAAAATCCAAAGGCAAGTTGAATTGGTATCTTAGCCTTGTTGGCAGCTATTAACAAAGTTGGCATAAACAGCCCTTGCACATGCTAGTGTTAATGTAGGGATGGAACTATTTATCTGCATAGCTAGGAGTCTGTTGCAGTCTTAGCCTCAAATGGAGCACCAGGGACTGAAATGACCTAAATGATGGTAGCTCATTTTAAATTAAGTAGTCAGTGATGCTTTACTGCTGAAAGTTCTTAACTTGTTTTTTGGGAAATATGTTACTTCCTTGAGATGAGATTTAAAATTAACAATAAATTTAGAACAATATTAAATCTACAGTAATGTGGTCTTTCCATCACAAGGATTAGAGTTAAAGTTATGAAAGTGAAAAATTGAAATAATTTAAACTATAAATACTAGAGTGTGGGGACCTCAAGTTTTCTGAGTGAATGGCTTCCTAATTTAGCCTTGAGAACTGCATTAACAAGTAATGTTTTTAACATAATCCTGTACTTGATTTATTTATTAGATACAGGAATAGATGAATCCAACAAGAATACTGCTTTTTGTTCTGGTAAGTTTCATGTTTATTTATTGAACTGGTGGATTTTGTGAGTGGATTGTGTCTCATTTGGATTTTAAGCGCTAAATAGCAGCAAAGCACTTGCTTTGTTTCTGAAGAAAAAAGTGTAATGTACCTGAATGGCTATTGACAAGCTGCTTGAAAGTAGCTGTTAAACAATGATGATTAGTGATTGCCTGCATAAAACATTTGTAACCCGCAAGATAATTTTCTATGGGTGTTTAGTTTTGTAGAAAGTTGTTTTCAACTATTATGCCATCTAGCTCGTGTTGGCACATCCATTTAAAACAGCAAGAAATATAGTTCTGATGTTAAAGCAATGTTGTAAGTGCATGCTGTGCTTGAGTGGCATGGATTATCTGTAATTAAATAACTACATTTTGATGCTAAACAGTTTAGACCAGAAGGTTCTAGGCCTCATGAGCTGTGTTGAGGTACTGATAGCAACTAACGTGCCTTTCGGAGTCCTAACATTTAGCTTCAGTGACTTTGAACTCTGTCGGCAAAGAATTAGCTAATTGCTGTTGCTCTTGATTGCTGTCTTTCACCTGCTAGAAGATGTGTGTGCCCACATTTGTGTGGTGCTGGGCAGATCATAGAATGATACATCATAGGACGAGGCCCTGCATACCTGTGTAAATAGTTCGGTGGGCTGTCATTTAATCCTGATTCTTTGTTCTTGTACATTGTTGTAAATTGAGTATTTCCAAGTGTTGCTATTGAATCTATTTCAGACAGTGCATTTCGGATCACAGCATGCTGTTTCTTTTAAGTAACTTTATTGTTCCTCTGGTTCTTTTGCCAGTAAGCTTACACATATGTTCTCTGGTCACCAACCTTTCTACCACCAGCAATAGTCTCCTTTACTCTATCAAATTTCCCCTTCACATATTGCACTCCACAGGGTACAGTCATAGCTGCCGCAACCTCCTCTTAAGACTCAGGTCTGCCATTCCTGGCTTCATCGTGATAAATCTTCTCTGTACCCTTTCTGTGACCTTGAATATTTTTTCTAAGTATGGTGCCCAGAATTGAAAGCTGCTTATCAGCTGAGGCCTCGCCAGTTTATGAAGGTTTTGTATAGCCTTTATACTCAGCTCAACTAATGAAGCCATGTCTTGTCTGCTTAAACTTCCATTTCGGTATGTCCTGGCATTGTCAAAGATTGTTATATACCTTCTTGAGTCTCTCTACCTGCACTTCCTTCAAAATTATACCATGATCCACTCCCATTAGGTGATATATATAAAATATATATTGCTAATCAGACTTTATTTGAGAAGAATGAAGATATTGACAGGCAGCCAGGACTTTTGAAATTGCAGTACGTAAATATCCTGCGGGGTGGGGGAAGGAAAATTATGGTGGTACCTTTAGTGGGAACATAGCTTTCATCTTTACTACTGCATGAAGTGCAATCTTAAGCAGCTTAAGTAAGAGTAAAACTTAATTTGCACTTGCCCAACATGTTATTAAGTCAAACAAACTTTATTTCTTATTGTATCTGCAAAATATTTATTTGCAAGATATATGTTTTCAACTGTTTTGAGACTGCCAAAATTCAAATGTGTTCTGACCTTAGCTTTAAGGTTTTGTGATTGCCTCAATTTCCCACTGATATTGAACACAGGCAAATGATTTCTTTTGGGACCCTATCTTCTTTGAAAGAAGAAAGTCTTGCATTCCATTGGTCTGGCTTGGTTTTGAACCTAAGTGCCAGAGGTTAAATACAGCTTTGTATTATGCATTACTCCTTTCACCCTATTTCTGACTTTTTAAAATGATTCCAAAGATGTTACTTGCAAATGTATGACAAAATTTTATTTTTTTTTAGATAACTTTCAGACAGCACAGCTGTTGGCCTTGATTCTAGAGCTACTCACTTTCTGTGTAGAGCATCACACATATCACATCAAGAACTACATCATGAATAAAGATTTACTTCGAAGAGTTTTGGTGCTGATGAATTCAAAACATACTTTCCTTGCCTTATGTAAGTGAACACTTGTAAAAGTAAAACTAATGACAGTCCTGGTATTTATCTGTCTTTTATAGAGACATACAGTGTAGAACCAGGTCCTTTGGCCCACCATGTCTATGCCAACCATCTAGGTCAGATGTTAACCAGTGTTTGCCACCTATTTTGACATGTTCTTTAATAAGTTATCAGATTTTCATCACATCTATTAATTTGAATAGTAAATATATGTCTGTCCAAGAAACCTGAGTAGCTCAGTCAAATTATGATTGGAAGTCCCCCTTCTAATGTTCTTTTGCTGTTATATGGCAGTTTTCATGATTCACTTTAATGTACTGGAGGTGGTAAGTGGTTCCTATCGTCCACCAGAAGATGGTATTCTCTGTGCACCTAATAGGGCTAGACCAGGATACTTCTGAAATAGTGCAAATTTAGAATAGTAAAAGCTCAAAAATAATTGGTGATCTTGATCTAGAGAACATTACTAATCACTCAATTCCTACAGAATATTATGAAAAATATTAAGAATGGAATGTTCTCTCTATTGAGAATACTAGACTATAAAGCATGGCAAGCCATATTTCCAACTAAACAGAGCACGGGTTAGACAGCACCTGAATTGAGCTGTTGTGGCACCAAAGCTTAGGATGTATTGGCCTTCAGATTGATAGGTGGAAAAGATAATTTATATGTAGGATGAAACAAGTGGTCATGGCATGTATCTCTTTCCACAAAGTGGAAAACAACATGGATCTTGTAGCTGAGTGTAAAATGTTGGATGAAATAAATGTAAGATTTCTAACAGGGACCTATGTGGCACGCTAGTCAAAATAATAAATGCAGTTTTTTCGATGAGGTGATCAAATGTGTAGGTGAGAGTAGTGCAGTTGATATAGTTTGTGGGTTTTAGCAAACCTTTGACAGGGTCCCACATGGCAGTCAAACAAGGAAAGCAATAAACGCACATGGGATCCAGGGTAACTTAACAAGATGGATCAAAAATTGCTTTCATGGCAGAAGGCTGTTTTTGTGACTGAAGGACAGTATTCAGTGGTCTGAATCAGTGTTCATAGGTGGTTTTCATATTGTTTGTGATAATAAACGATATAGATGAGAATTTAGGGGGCATGGTAAATAAGATAACACAAAGATTGGTCAAGTGGTTAATATTGTGGAAGAAGATCTTAAGTTACAGGAGGATGTAAACAGGTTGGTCAGATCGGCAGATAAGTGGCAGATGGAATTTAACCCTGAGAAGTGTTTGGTGATGCTGTTTGGAAGAAATAAGGAGACGATTGAGTAGTGAATGGCAAGACATTAGGAAGCTCAAAGGTATGGAGATCTCGCAGTGCTAGTCCAGAGATCACTGAATGTGGCAGAACAGGTGAATAGGGTAGTTAAAGACACATACGAGATGCTTGTCTTTATCTTCAAAACTGGGTAGGCTGCAGCTGGACTACTGTGTGTAGTTCTGGTCACCGCACTGTAGTCAGGAAAAAATTGCATTGGAGGGAGTGCAGAAGAGATCCACCAGGATGTCGCCTATGTGGCAGCATTTAACTATGAAGAAAGGCTGCATAAGTTCAGAGATAGTAGGAACTGCCGATGTTCATTTTCTGAAGAAGGGTCTCAACCCGAAACGTCAGCCTTCCTGCTCCTCTGATGCTGCTTGGCCTGCTGTGTTCATCCAGCTCTACACCTTGTTATCTCTGCATAAGTTGAAGTTTTCTTTTGAGCACAGAAGGCTAAAGGAGGAACCTGACTGAGGTGTATAACATGGAGGAGCATGGACAGAATGTATATGAATAAGAGTCTATTAAGGGAGGCATAATTTTAAGGTGATGGACAGGAGGTTTAGAGGGGATGTGTGAAATATTTTCACTGACTGTTAGGAATCTGGAGTGCACTGTCTGGGAAAGTAATATCTCATCACCATTTAAAAAGGACAGGGATGGGTGCTTAAAATTTCATCTATTCAGGTTTACGAGCCTAATGCTGGAAAATGGGATTTGTGTAGGTAGGTTGGTGCAGACGTGGTTGCTGAGAGGGTCTTCTGTTGTTTGCCTGAGAACAAAAATAATAGTCGGCAAATATTTTGTGACTAAAAGGCTGTTTGTATTTTTTTTGTTACGTATCAATGATCTGGAATTAAATATATAGCAAGCTTGAGACTTCTGCAGATGGCAAATAAAATCCTCATGAAGAGCACTGCAAACTGGTCATGTGGGCAGAAAGTGACAAATGAAATTCAATTCAGAGGATTGAGGTAGTACGTTTGGAGTTGATGAACAATACATAATTATATGCCATAACTGTTCAGGGAAGAGTAACGATAAATAAGGTGTATGTCCAAACATTCATGAAGATAGCTGAACAAGTAGATAATGTGGTTAAGAAAACAGAATGGGAGACAATGCAGAGACCCAGCTAATGTTTTGGGGACCCAGGTTTGAATGGTGGAATTTGAATTCATTAAAAATAAAGTCTGGAATTAAGAATCTAATGTTGACCATAAATGTTTTTTTGATCTGTAATTAAAAACCCATCTGGTTCACTGTACTTCAGGAAAGGAAATGTCTGTCCTTGCCTGGCCTACATGTGACTCCAGACTCTCAGCAATGTGATTGCCAAGACAGTAGTTAAACGTCAATAAGGGATGAAAAATAAATGCTGGCCTATCCAATGATGCCTCTATCCTTTGAATTTTTAAAAAAATATGCTGTTTTAGCTGAGGCAGTATAAGAAGGAAATTATGCTTAAAAAGTATATCAGATAGGTTGCAGTTCAAGTTACCGTTCATCACAAATGATATGTTGCACTGAAGAGGTTACAGAGGCCATTTCTCTGTACTCGGGAATGGAGAATTTTAGTTTTGTTTGGATGGGTTAGGCCTGTTTTCTTTGAAACCAACAAAGCTATAAAGCAAAGCTGATGGTCCGTGACAGAGTGGACAGGTTTACCTTTTTCCGCTTGGAATACTGGTCAGTCCCCATGGAGTACGGAGTTTAAATAATTAGATTGATTAGAGGGGATTGAAATTTTTTTTGTTTCCTCCAAATGTTGGAACTCACTGCCTGAAAAGGTGGTTGTGGCAGAAGCCCTCACCACTTTTTAAACAGCACCTGGATGCACAGGGCCACACAGACTTAGGGGCTGGAATGTGGGATTAGGCTGTAGGGCCCATTTTTGGTTGGTGCAGACAAATGGGCTGATTGTGTCCTGTGTTGTGAATTTTGGGTCTTATTGTAGTGGGGTGCATCAGAATTACACCTGGACTCCAAGGGTTGATATAAGATCGGGACTTGAGCACAAAAGTCAAGGATCACTTACCTGGTATCCAAGATGCCATCTTTCAAATGAGACATTAAACTGTGATCCTATGGAGTTATTTGGATGAAAGTGGGGTAGTTACTACAGTATTCTGATCACCATTTGTGGTTTGTGTTGGAAGGTGCTGTTGGCTGGATAACCTTTTACAGAATCCAAACTAAGATTATGTGTCAACAGCCACACAATTCTGACAGTCATTGCTAGCCATTCCAGAGTTCATAAGTAACGAACTCTGCTTAACATCAAGCCTCAAATCAAAACTGAGTTTGCGGGCAATTTATTACTTACTGACTGCCTCTAGGTAGCACTGTTAATAGCTGAGCATCATTTTGCTGCTGATAGTGTAAATTGGAGCACTGATTGGCCAGATTGGATTCATTCTGCCTTTTGTGGATGTTATTGGACGTGAAACATTTATAAAGTAATAGCATGTAAACAAAATTTGAGTTTTTAAAAGAAGTGCTATTAATGGAAAAGGAAAGGATGGAAGAGATGTGATCAGATGTTAAGCAGGACGTTAAAATTCTTTGCGACTGAAGTTGTCCTAAATGGACAGTCAGCAATATTGGCATTAAAACTGAAGCCACTTGCATGCTACGTGGAGTTGAGTGGTCTCCAGTTTTAGTGGTACAGAGCTTAAAGAAATCCTGAGTCATCTGAGACTTGATGTTAAACAGTCACCGTATTTAAACACTTTGGAGTTGTTGATTTAAGGGAGTCCAGGCTTTGTATTATCAGTATGTATGCGGAAGCTGATCCTGTTCAAGATAATGTTGCTAAAGAGTCTTGTTTAAACGATAAATAACAGGAATCAAGAATGGAGCTTTCAGCTCAGTGGAAAAACATGTGACTCAGGATGAGAAATTTGAGTTATGCATCAGTATAATTGACTCTAACCACAAGGAAGAGGTGCACGAAAGATGCTGAGGAGGAAATGCTGGAAGACAGAAAATAAAAGCGCACGGGTGAAGAGGAACCATAACCTAGCAGCCTCAAGAATTCCATAATTTTAGGCTAAATGATATGCAAGCTGAATCAAAGAATCACATGCTGACAATGTTATTGAACTGCAATGCTTTTAAGGCCTTGGAGAGTAAAGGCAGTCTGAGAGAAAAAGGGAATGAACCTGAGACTGATGATTTTGGAGAAAATAAAGGTGGGGAAAGTGCTGTAGGAAAGAGATTATGTTGGTAAACAAGAGGCCAGGCAGAAACCATGTTCGAGCAGATTACAGAAGTAGGATCTTAAAGAGATGCAGTTGAAAAGGGAGAGTGTGTGCACAGGTGTATAGTATGGTGCAGTGGAGCCTAAATCTTGAAGGGTTGCTGAGGGAAGTTGAGGCAATCCCCAAATTGGATGCAGTTCATGAATTGGTCTTGTGCCAGTAGGTTTGAGGTGATTTTTGGAGTAACGAAAGGATTTGACCACACAGCAAAATGAGCTATGTTGGAGGAAGTAGTCCAAACTAGTGAGAAGTACTGAGACCTAAGTAAACAGTTTTTTTTTCTGAAAACAGGTGCGCTGCGTTTCATGAGGAGGATAATTGGACTAAAGGATGAATTTTATAATCGTTACATCACAAAAGGAAATCTCTTTGAACCAGTTATAAATGCCTTTTTGGATAATGGAACCAGATATAATCTACTTAATTCAGCAATAATTGAACTTTTTGAATTTATCAGAGTGGTGAGTTTCTATTTTTGTAATAGTTTGTAAAGGAACATATTTTTATAGGTTTCCTTAGACTAACTTTTCTTCTGTAAATTAAGATTTTGTACCATTCTGAAGTATCTTGTCAGTGCTTTTTGTTGTCATGTTTGATACCACAGGAAGATATCAAGTCACTTACAACACATATAGTTGACAACTTCTACAAATCACTGGAACACATAGAATATGTGCAAACATTTAAAGGACTCAAGCTGAGATATGAGCAAGAAAGGGATAGACTTCAAAATCAGAAACTGAACAGGTAGGAGAATTAATTGAATCCTTCACGTATGTTCACCTCTGATAATTGTATTTCACAAATCATTGTTTTAGATTCAACAGTTTTAAGCAATCAGTTCAAGTTCAGTATATGTGTATACTCTAGATTGTGGCTTGTATGATCATGAACAGTGTATGTTTATAAATTATTAGCCTTATTACTATCATCAGACATGTAATGAAGTCTTAGTTTTAAGATTCTCAGACTGTGATCTGATTTGAAGAATAGAACCAAGTTTACATTTGGAATGGAGAGGAGCTGAAGGTAGGAACAAGAACATGAGCAAAGATTCGTTCAGGCATCTTAGGTCTGACCAGTTGCAGGTGCCATCTAGAGAAAAGTGGTATGGTACTATCACTTCCAAATTCGATTACTGCATTCCGTAGCAAATATTATTTGACAGCTGGCATCTCACAATATGTTATTCCCAACCAGTGATCTTGCTGGCTGCATGGCAAGCATTTTATTTTGCCAAATTGCTGATTAAATCTATATAAATCTGGTGCTTGATCGGTAAGTGGCTACTAACCAGTGACTAAAAGCATTATAGCACAACACTATACACAAATGGAATACTTCATAATTTCAATTTGCTCATTTCAACCAAAACACAGTTCCTGTTGGTCTAGTAGGACAGCAGGTGGAATGATTAAATGGCAAGGCTAATAATGTTTGTACTTTGAAAACTATGTAGCCCAATTAGAGCTGGGAGGAGATCAAATGTTAAAACTAATTGACAAAATATTGAGCATGCGTAGCTGTTGCACATTTTTTGGATTTCCTGTGTTGTACTTAAATATCACAGATTGAATATTCTAATTTGATACCAAAGGGGAGAAATTTTAATGTCACATACTGATTATCCAGGCTTGCAATGAAAACTTACAATTTACAACTTTGAACTATTTAAATTATTAATTGATTTCACTGGTGATTGCTAACATTTTGGGTTGGTATTCCACAATTTTGGATTGGTGTTGGAGTTGTTACGTTGTTCTTGTCAAGTGACTGTGTTTTTAAAAAAAAATTAAGCACTCTGAGCTACCCACAACTTGGTTCTATAAGTGAGCAATATGTGCTACAGTGACTTATTAGTTTTTTTTTAATCATACCAGTATAGGGGAATTGATAATACTAATATTGGTAAACAGTCTTTTCTCTAGCTGAAAATAAGGGAAGGTATTTTCATCAGGCTTGAATGCAGATCTCTACTGAGATTGAACTTTTATATTTTTTTTGACATCTGCATTTCTTTAGTTTGTGAGTGTTTACTGTTCTGCTTTGGGGCGGGTTTTTTTGGGATGTAAACGCCAGGTACTGGTCCACAGACCGTGCCTTACTGAAATTTGAACCAATGTATTGACTGTGTAGGGAGCCTTTATAATAAAAGTCTCAGTAAGGAAATGGACTTCACTATGCACTTAAATATGTTTGTGGAGTTTTCAAAAGAAAATGATAAATGTTAGTTTGCATTCATTTAGATAATGCTGTACTTATGTATATAATATTTAAGAAAACTTGTTTTTGAGCAGGTGTTATAATTGACAGCAAAATTGTACAAAATATATCAACAAACTTGACAATGTTGGTGTTTTCTTTGTTGGATGGATTTGCAGTCTTATATAGTATTTCATGCAAGCTAGGAATTATGCTATAGGTTTCCAGTTCCATTTCTCAATTAATTTCAGCAGAATCAACTTTGAAATGTTTCAGTTGGCTTACAGGCCTTGCCAGCAAGTGTTTCTGTTTCTCAATCTACTTATGAATTCAAGCTGCAGAGTGCTTGTTTGTCAACATCGGGTGAGCCAAGGATCAGACTTGGCTCTGATGCTTTCTGTAATAGAATGTTTGCCAATGCACACTGTTTTGGTTCATGCACGAAGTATGATGACTTGGGAAATGTGTCAGAGGGCTGCAGCCATCCACAAAGCCAAGTCACCAATAAGGATCAGCACCTTCTGGTGAAAAGGGAAGAAGAGGAGGAGAAAATGATGAAGGGATTGTACGAGGAATAAAATTGGGGCTTGACAGCTTGCATAACTCAGGTTAGCTGATGTGATTGTAAATATGTCTGTCTGTAAGCAATATATAACTACCTCAGTTTGGAAGTCAAAAAAACAATTCAGCATTCTAGATAATATTTTGTGTTTTCTGTAGAACTTAGTGATTAATTGTTTATTACGTTTTTCAATTCAGCGTTCCATCCATATTACGTAATAATCGGTACCGGAGAGATGCACGTGCATTGGAGGAAGATGAAGAGATGTGGTTTAATGAGGATGAGGAGGAGGAAGAAGGAGAGGCTCTAGTACCACATGTAGAGAAGTCCAAATCAGAGGATGATTATCCAGACAGTTACGGAAAATTTCTGGAAACTAAAAAGGGTACCGTAATTTTCAGCACTGTTGTGATACATTTTTGATGTCCTGTACTTGATCTTAAAAATCTGAATGCTAAGTACCAAAAGAAAAGGTTGCTGCACATGCTGCTTCCATGTGCATTTAATTGTCTTACAGTTTCCAGATGGTTGGCCTTTGACCGTCCACGTTGTTAGTGAGCGGTATATAGCTAATGTGCTTCCGTTTAAAGGTCCCTGTTTTGCTGTGAATATCTGTCAGCCTGTCACTGTCCATATATACTTGGAAGTCTGAAAATAACAAGGAGAATTTTTGTCCATGTAGATATTAAGTGGCTGGAATAAAATAATGTATTTTAAATTTTGAAGTAAAAACCTATCATTCTAACCATTTGATAGAAATGCATTTCTATCGTATTTTTGTTTGCAAGATGTTATAGCATATCTTTAGTATTTCCTTCCTTAAAAACTTTAATCTGCATAATTATTAATTCATTATTTTGATATAGTTAAAGTCATTGAAACATTGCCTGTGGACTGTTTAAATGTGAAAAATCCATGGAAATTAATTGCTCCAGCAGATTAAAAGTAGGACCTCTTGGGTTATTGGTTGTGTGACTCATTCAGTTACTGCTGATTTTGTAACTGATAGAATTTACCTACAATTACCTATAATTAGTTACAGCACAGAATGCTGGGAAGCTACGGTTTTGCTTTCACTACTCCTGTTTCTGGAGGAGTTTGAAATTTAAAACTTCCAGGCTTTCAGTCTATCTAATTCAGAGAAAGTTTTATTTATTTGCAAAATTTGGAAATCTAAAATTGAGATTTCACTTATTTCTGTTTCTTATAACCGGTGTAGCAAATGTGGATGCTTGCAATGTACTGATACAATATAAATAGTTGTTAGTTAATCAATTAATAGTTAATCCTGTCATGTTGACTCTCACTTAATTTAAGGGAGCTTCCTAATTCTCCCATTCATGATACATTACAAATAGGATGCTATTTGGCCCATGGTGCCTCATCCATTTCTTGGAGCTACTGAATCCACTTACCCCACCTTTTATCAGGCAGTGGATGCCAGATCAAAACTTGTAATGCTTCTTTTCTCCTCTCCTACCTTAAATGTGTATTAGCAGGCTACTGATACAACGGCAAGTGTAAGTCATTTCTCTACGCTTTATAAAAACCCCTCATCTTGAATGCCTGATCCTCCTCCCTTTTTGGAAAATATATTGCAGAAGCTGGACCAAACAATACCAAAATATGTTTTTGGAGAAACCCAGTCAGGCCGCATCTGCAGAGAGAAAAGAATTAACGTTTTGAAACCCGTGACTCATCTTCAGAATTGATTGTTGCCGGAGCTGCAGAGTTTCTCCAGGAATTTTGTTTTTGTCTGTTTCACATCTCTGGCATCTGCAATTCTTCATTAGTGACTGGGATTGTCCATGTAACTGAAGGCCTTCAGCACCTATATTGCCTTTCCTGCATACTTTCACTTCACATCATTTGTGAACAGCATTTTATCTT
Organism: Ginglymostoma cirratum; assembly: GCA_024137785.1. Taxonomy (NCBI): domain Eukaryota; kingdom Metazoa; phylum Chordata; class Chondrichthyes; order Orectolobiformes; family Ginglymostomatidae; genus Ginglymostoma; species Ginglymostoma cirratum. The sequence continues at coordinate 49,427,018 of JAHRHZ010000019.1, read as the reverse complement.
CAATATATTTGCCCAATTCTACGTTCTGTGCCCCCACTGAAATAGTGGGTTAGCGAGGGAAGTTTTCATAGATCGTAGAATTCCGACAATGTGGAAACAGGCCCTTTGGCCCAACAAGTCCACACCAACCCTCAGAGCATCCCACCCAGATCCATCCCCATATGACTCACGTCCCTGTACACTATGGGCAATTTAGCATGGCCAATCCACCTAGCCTGCACAACTTTAGACTGTGGGAGGAAACCGGAGCACCCGGATGAAACCCACGCAGATGGTCACCCGAGGGTGGCATCGAAGCCAGGTCCCTGGCGCTGTGAGGCAGCAGTGCTAACCACTGAGCCGCCATGCCAAATTTTTGAAAAATAGGCAAAGCGTTGTATAGCTAGAGGTCTAGATAATAACCAGAGAATGATGGACCATACAACAAGAGTGCAACAGCAAATAAGGCTACTTAGTGACCCAGAGAAAAATTGTAAAAAAATTGTTTTATTTTTGTGAATACAAACAGCATGTGTAACAAGATGGGTAAATTAATAACATAAATATAAGTAAATGAGCATGATATACTAGACATTAGAGACAAGTTGCAGGGCAACTATTGCTTAGATGACTATTCAAAGGTATTTGATGTTTGGGAAGTAGAGGAAGAAGGTGGTGGGGTGGTTCCTTTAACAAAGGCCAATTAAATTCAGTGAGAAATGATGTTGGCTCAGAGGATAAAAGTGTAAAGTTAGTTTGGGTGGAGGTAAGAACTAGGGAACAAAGGAAGTCACTGCTGGGACCTCGGACTGATTTCTCAGAACGTTGGTTGGAGGTGTTGCACCAAAGATGATGATTTATTTAATCAACAGGAAGCTACAGTGTTCAGCACCGTTCCTGAATCCTCGTACTGAAACTGCCAGTGTCAATATGCAGCTAGACTTGGACAACATTGGACTTAAAAATGGCTAGTTACATTTGTGTCACACCAGTGGCAGGGAATAACCATCTCCAACAAGGCAAAATATAACCACCATCCTTGGACATTCAGTGGTATTGCTATTGATGAATTACTAACATCCTGGGAATTATCATTGACCAGCCGTATAAATACCGTGGCTACAAAAACAGGTTACAAACAAGAAATCTGATGGCAAGTAGGTCAACCACCTGACTCCTCAAAGCCTGTAAATCATCTATAAAAGGCACGTCAAGATTGTGGTGGCATATTCTTCGCTTGCCTGAATGACTGCAACTGCTTCAGCACAATTTCTACCAGACACTGCTAAATTGTCCATAGCGCCCAGGGATGTTTAGGACAGTGTGGACTTGTTGGGCTGAATGGCCTGTTTCCACGCTGTAGAGATTCTTGTGTTTTTTTTTTTAAAAAGCAGCCGCACATTCACTCTTTAAACTAACACAGTGTGCACCATCTACAAGATCATGGTTCTTTCAGCACTTTCTGAACCTGCAACCTCTGCTATCAATTTGGACAAGGGGCAGAAAGTTACCCTTTAACTGACACGCCACCATGACTTGGAAGTGTATTTCCTTTCCTGCACTGTCGAAAGTCCTGTGCCCTTCCTAACAGCACTGTGCAAGTAACTGCACTCAAAGGACTCCAGTGGTTCAAGGACAGCTCGCCATCCACAGCACCTCAAGGTATTTGAGAATAGGCGATTAAGGCTGGGCCGACCAGTGACATACATTCTGGTTTTCAAAAAAGTTTTAAAATCTTCCAAAATTTTCTTCCTTCTGGAAAGGTTGCAGTGGATTGAAAAATGCAAATGTAACAGCGGTATTAAAGAAGGGAGGGAGACACAAAGCAGTAATCTACGTAGGACAAGCTAACGTTGGGCAAAATGCTGGAATCTGTTATTAAAGGAGAGAGTAGCAGGACATTTAGAAAATCATGTTAATATGTTTTGGCAAATTTATTAGGTGACTTTGAGGACATGAGATTTGATAAAGGGGAGCCATAGTAGTTGTGTATTTGGATTTACAAAAGTTATTTGATAGAGATTCATAAAAGGTCACTGCACAAGGTAAGTGTTCACAGTGGTTGTGATAATAGGTTAGCATGGAAAAAGAATTGTTTAACTAAATGAAAGCAGTTAGAATAATTTTTAATCGGCTTGTTTGGATTTGGAATGACACTTGTCTGGGGTAAATAGGACTTAACCCAGACTTTCTGGCCCAGAGATAGGGTGACCACTACTGCACCAAATGGGTCATTTCACGTCAGCAAACTAGCAAGTGGATTGCTGCAGGAATCTGTGCTGGGGCCTCAACTGTTTAATGTTGGTCTTGACTCGGATGAAGGGACTTGCCTATATTGTAACCAATTTGCTGCTGATACAAAGAGAAGTAGGAGGGCAGTTTGTGAGGAAGATCAGTAGATAGATCATTTAGCAAATAAATCTGTGTATGTGGGAAGATGAGTTTCACCAGCAGAAAAGCAGAATATTATTGAAATGGAGAGAGAACCTGCCAAATGTTCCTGTGCAGAAGGATGTGTGTTCGTATTCATGAAGAGTGACAGATGAGATGAGATTGTTAAAACACAAGATTCTGATGAGGCTTGGTAGTGTAGGTGCTGGGCAGATGTTTCAGCTCATGTAATGTAGAACTAGGAAGCATAGTTTAAAACAGACTCTCCTGTTTGTTTAAGCAGAGGATGAGGAGGAAATTCTTTTCTGGAAGTCTTTTGTACACAGAACTGTAAAGATTCTATAATCCAGGCTGTTAGACAGATCTTTGACTGACAAGGTCGTTGAGGTCACAGTCCAATCAGCCATGATCATATTGAATGATGGAACAGACTCAGTGGGCATAATGACCACCTCCTGTTACGCTTTCTTAAAAAAATCTATTACATCTCCAAGTGTTATAATCAACAACTTTATAAATATGTTTCCTATACTGATGTGCAAATCAGTACCACACTTTTTGATGTGTTAAAATTAACTCTGATCTTTGGGGACGTCGCTAAATACTTAACCAGAGTCTGAGAAACAAACCGTATGTCCATTACTCTTAAACGAAAACCAAAAAATCAGAAACAAAAACAGAAATTGCTGGAAAAGCTCAGCAGGTTTGGCAGCATCTGTGGGTAGAAATCAAGAGTTAATGTTTTGGGTTGGTTTCTGAGGAAGGATCACTTGACCAAAAACATTAACTCTGATTTCTTTTCCACAGATGCTGCCAAAACTGCTGAGCTTTTCTAGCAAGTTTTGTTAATGTTCAGTCTTTATATCTTAACTGATTTTGTTTACTACTGCTACTATCCATTTCACTCCATGGGCTATGATTTTGCAAACACGTTACTTCAACTTCATACCAGCCATGTTACAAAGTTGGTGCACCGTACTAATATTTTTTCAAAAGCATCCTGTGTTTACATTCTTATTGAAAGAACCAATTCCAGAATCTCTTCTGGCAAAGGCTGCCACTGATTGCAGCTCTGCATGTTTTACATGTGCCTTGCGTGAAAGTTTGCCTAGAAGGCCATGGAATCAGAATAGCACAACTTGAAAGAGTGCCACTGTCAATATAGATGTTGAAATATAAAACTTAAGGTTATTGTTTAACTGAGATAATCACTTTAATTTGGTGTTGTCTGAGCCTTTAAATGTTTCCTTTTTAGCTAAAGAAAGTGAGGACAAGGAAAACTTTCCAAAACGTTCTTCAAGTCCAAGCTTCAAATTTACGTTTTCGCATACCTGTGCATCTGGTGCAGCAAATGGAACAAACGGGACTAATAGTAAATCAACGGCAGCTCAGACCGCTCCAGCCAGTTCCACTAGTTCCGCAAAGCATACCAGTTCATCTACTGCAATGACGACAAAGGTTTGAATCACCTTGTGTTCAAATATCTGTTTCATGTTTTAAGTATAAATTTGGAATTTGATTACTTCCTAGGCGTCAAATTTAGATTCTTGTTTTACATTTACTTAGATGCAAGGATTTGAACTCTTGATCAACTTAATCTATTGGAAATTTTGTCTTGGTGGGACTGTTTTGTTAGTAATAAATTTGTTAATGAATGAAGGTAGATTGAAGTAAATCTGAATGAGGTGTCAAAATTAAATTGGTATTTTTTGACTTAGTTTTTAATCTTTTGGAACTATTTCAAACAAACTTTAGACCAGTGTAGTGAAAATGCTGTGGAATGCTGTAAGTTTGTTCTGCAGTGTAAACTGTGTGTAAATTATCTACTTCAAATTGGCAAGGATACAATGTTCTAATATGTTTTCAATAGGAAAACTACATGTTGCTTTAAATGTTTGTTTTTCTTGAATTTCCTTAGGGAGGTCTAGTGGGACTTGTAGATTATCCTGATGATGAGGAAGAGGAGGAGGAAGAAGAAGCATCACCAAGAAAACGACCTCGTCTAGGCTCATAATTGACGCGTGTGATGGCTTACTTTGGGGTCTGATACAATGGTGCAACTGTTCCTTAAGCTTGGGGTCTTAATCAGGAATGGCTGCTTCACTGTGACTACAGAAGATGCAACACAAGGAGTAGCAAACAGTGTGCCAATGTTTCAACTAGAGGGCTTGAGTTCTGTGTGGCAGCAACACGCCACTGGGGAACTGGACCTCTCTGGAACAAACTTGGAAAGGAAAACCGGCCAATCAGGCTGGCAGGGCTAGCAGTTAGTGATTGGGAGCCTGATTGACAGTTTCCCAAATGGGGAAGAGATTCAGATTTGGGGCGGGTTAGGGAAAGCTTGAGCAAGGGAGCAGGAACTGCACAAAAATGATGTTTTGGAATTCTTTGCCAGGAAACAAAAACTGGGATAGGCGTGCAAAGTATCAGTTGAAAATCCTTTCAGTCTGAAATGAATTAGTTGCTGTCCCATGTGTTAATCCTCATTCTTGTTTTGTTTACCTCCAATTCCAAGTGTAAATTGGAGGGAAGGAAACCTGTCAAAATCTTCCTTAGCCGAGGAATTCAACCTACTACTGGGACCATAATGATGAGACTGCCATCATGTTCACTGGATCTTTGAGCATCCAATGGGCCTGTTAAGCATTTTCTAATCAAAATGGTGAATGGTTGGAAAAGCACAGAAGAACATGCACCTCAGTCATGTGCTGTACTACAGATAGACTGTTTCACAAGCCTGTGTGTAAAAGCTGGTACTCATGACTGCAGCGAGAGTGGTTTATGATCAAGACTGTTGCTTTTATCTCACCTACTGTTATACATTGTGGCAGTTCCCCAGGCCAAACATGCCACTTAACAAAAATAACATTATCCCAATCTGATTTTTATGTATATTTTTGGGTATTATATTGCAGGTTAACATTTCATTATAACTGTTAGGCAAGTTTCTTTTAGGGAACACTAATTTTAACAGCTGACTGATGGTAACACTGGGGAGTTGTAACAGATAGCTGCAACAAACGTGGGTCTTAACTAGTCTGCCTTTGCTCAGACAGTCAGTCAGTCATTTCTGTGCAGTAGTTAAGATCTAAGCACAGTAGAAGGCTCAAGTTAGGTTCCAGATGCTTTTATTGCACAGTGTGGTGTTCTAGTTCATTTTTAATACAGTGGTTAACGCAGGTTGTTAAACCAGCTGTAGCCAAATAGCCAACTGGCAATCTGTGTGTTACAAAATGAAATCAAAACTTTTTACAGCTCTTTTTTTTTTTTTTTGAAGTCATCTGCATCCCTTGGTATTTTGGAGGTTTTGTAGCTCAACTTAAATATTCTTTGGAAAAAATGGGCCGTCTGTCATGTAGATATGAAGTATAGTTTTTCCATAAAACAGAAGTTTATTTTGTATGGATGAATAACCACCACTGTAACTGTTATTTTACACTGTTTGTATACATGTGTTGATATTAATGAAGCGATGTAAGATTCAGGAATTAAAATGTGACCCTGTAATTCCATAAACAGAATGCTGTTGTGTCTATTTTCTGGTAAAGGTCAGAACTTTTTTACTGGTGCTGAATTGTAAACTGAGAATCAATTAATTGATTGTTTTAGGACTTAGTTTTATTTATAGGATTACGCACAATGTTTTAAAAATAAACCAAAGCAGCAACTAAATGTGTCATGCTAATCAAAGTTGATTTTCAGTTGTCATTTGGGTTAATTAAATGACTTTTATATGAAGTTATTTTGTATGGAAGTGTGTAATTAACATATATTTAGATCTTTTTCTTTCTTCATAGTGTTGTCATTCATTACATTTCACTTTAGAAGATGTATCTTCAGCCATAATCCCTTCCATAAATGAGCACTAAACTTTTAAACTATGCAGAACTACATCAACGTTCCTCCCTCATATAGAGTTTTACATGTGCTATACCAAACATTCATACAGTGTAACAAGAGAGCTAGAATCTCCATATTACTTGCATCCTACCATACAGGTAACTGTGTATGTTACTTGTCTGTAACTAGTTAATTTTGAAACGAGTGATTTTTGTGATAAATGTTGCTGCTTGTGATTTAAATACAAAGTAGAATTTTTTAATCTGTTTACCTAACAGCAGTTTGAGAACTTTTGCGTTTATTTTTCAAGCAATAGTTTGATAATCCAAGAACTTCAATTAGTTTTGGTAAACTTGGCCTTTTATATTCCAATTACCAATGAACAGAGTTAAAATTTATTGTGTAACTTGTCTCTCTCTCTTATCTTCCTGCTGCATGTGACTGGAGGACCTATGTGCACTGGCCCTGGTCCATCACAGTCTCTTTCACTGCAGCCCAGGTAATGTCTCACTCTTAAATTCTCCTTAAATTTACTTCCCCAGGTCAGTCTTCTCTGCCGTACTATGTTGCGTCTGGTGGTGCCCATTCACTGCTACTCTGGCAGGGTATGTCCGGATGACAAAATGTGCCCTGCCTATCTCGGTTGGCTCTCATTGTGATGACATTTTGGTCCTTCTGACTAGTTGTGTGTCACTCAACTTCACTTGGTAATGACTTTTGAAGCGATGCCCGAAATTCAGCCTTGAATCATTTTGAGTCTGTTGACGTCAGGTGAATTTGGCAAATGGTCAGTAACATCTTAACAGTTTTCAGATGTAGAAAAAAATCAAGTTATCATTTTAGGTCATGCACTTTAACATTTCCCAAATAGAATAACTCTCAAGTACCTGTTGCATGAGAGATTCTGCACCAGTTGTTGGACTGTGAGCAGCAGTTTAGAAACTATTCAGTTTAATTTGTTGAACTGTGAGCCTAACGTTAGAAATACCCCTAGTTAAGCTGCTTGATTTTCTTGTTTTTTTTTTCCTGCTGGATGTCACTGGCAAGGTGAGTTACCCATCTCTAATTGCATTTTGAAGTAAGGGCTTGCTAGGCCTTTTTCAGATATCAGTTGAGTCATCCACATTCCTGTGGGTCTGGGGTCACATATAGGTCAGACCAGCCAAGGATGACAGATTTATTAGTGAACAAGATAAATTTTTAAGACAATCTTTTAGTTTCTCGGTAATCATTATAATTGGTCCTCGGACAAATTAAATAGGACTAAATACAATTCTAACTCATCATGTAGTCAATATAGCAGATCAAGAATGGGACAAGTTGAAAGAGAAAAATCATCATGTGCCGTTTCTTTTGGACAGCCAATGTTGAAATAGTACTTGGAGCAATTGTAAAAGCTCAGTTGAGCACTGCACTTCCCATTGGAATGCAATCACTTTTTAGATTTGATCTTACAGAATCACTGCACTTTATTGGAGGGATTCTGTGAGAATTGTTCACTTTTATACTTTGTCTTGTTTTAAAGTCACTGTGTTGAAATCTAAGGAGTGATTTGAAATTTTAGTTCTGTTTTTGATTTAGACTTCATAAAATGTTGTGCATAATCCAATTAACTTCCAAGTGTTCGCCCAAGTACCTGTAATTGTTTCAGGATGTTGTATTATAGTGCTACCTTTTTAGAATTGCCTGTTAAATATTCTTTGTTAAATGATTTTATTGCTCTTGCTGTCTCAGTGCCGATCTAACAATTGTAGGGATTTTTATTAGATTAAGAATAATTTAAGTAAAATTGTTTATTAAAGATCACTGTACTACTTGACACCAGTTTTTAATGAGTGAGGAATTGAGTAAATTGTTTCGTAAACATACCTGAATGCCTCATTACTTCTAAAATTAATGAAAATGTACATTTGCATGTTGCATTTCAAATGTTTGAAAATGCATTATTAGCATATTGCAGAAGGGATTTACTATTTTTAAATATGTAGAATGCTTTCATTCTTTCATATTTAACATTATAGAAATAAGTATACCCAGTTATTTTATGGTTTTTCTAAGAGGCCAAAGACACCTGTTACAACATGTGTAGAATATCAGCATAATTTACTATATTGGGAGCTCTTGCTTGATTGTTTTAGGGATCATGGAGAGATTTCAGATTTTCCCTATGGATGTTTATTCTAGTTTATATTGCTCAGGAAATTGTCAGTCTTTGTAAGTTTACATAGTTAATGGCAACAAACTTGATTTACAAATGCTATTGAGAAAATGTGGGTAAGAGTTCTAATTCACAGAAGCAGCTAACATAATGAAGTTACCTCCTCATAAAGGCACATATTCAGTTCTGCTGCATCCTCAATATGACCTAAAATGTTATCGACCAATATTTGAAATGCAGTTACTGCTATAATTGAATGTGGCAGGGACTTAGCAGAGCATGGTGCTGTAGAGTTTCCCATATTATCTTTGCTGCTTTGAGGATAAAATTGTTGGTCAAGGCTCAAAGAATTTCTGACTCTTTCAACAATTCTTTGCTTGAACTGGCAGATGGGGCCTTAGCATAATAGTGGCTCTACTAAAAGTTAGTACAAGTAGTATACTCATATCAAGAAACAAACATTGCAGAATTTTACATTCTCCGCACTGAATTAAAGATGAAGGAGAAAGGCTATGTGCCAACCTATCCTTTAGTTGTAAATGCAGCACTAAATGTGAATATACTAGATACTTAGGTGTTAATTGAAAATGGCCGCCTTTGTCTGAAATTTAAAATTACTTAAATGATGCCGAACCAAATACGATTGCTTATTGGAGACATGGTTACCTATTCTACAGCGTGGATTGCAAGCAAGTTCCAAATATTTGTAGGTTCAGCTGTCTAAAGTGAAGGATAGTATGAAGCTTGAGTCAGGAGAAATTACACTTATAGACTCTAAGTCCCTGTGAAAATAGATGCTATGTGACATATTCCTGTCAAGCAGTAATTTAGGGGCACAGGTGCAATAAGTTGTTAACTTGGTTGTATTAAAATTTCTTTCTAACAAGCTGCTGTCAGCATGTTTAAAACTTGCTATCCCAGCGGAAGGTACTTGAATATCTTCCGTGATGATGTACTGTGAAAGATGTTAAACTTGAGAGGGTGCAGAAAAGATTAACAGGATGTTGCTCGGAATGGAGGGTTTAAGAGGAGGAATAGTCTGGGTTTTTTTTCCTGGAACGTCAGAGGCTAAGGGGTGACCTTATAGAGGCTTATAAAGTCATGAGGGGCATGGATAGGATAAATAGGCAAGGTCTTCTTCCTAGGATGGGAGTCTAAAACTAGAGGGCATAGGTTTAAAGTGAGAGGGTAAAAATTAAAAAAGGACCTGAGGGGTAACTTTTTCATGCAGAGGGTAGTGTGTGTATGGAACAAGCTGTCAGAGGAAGTGGTTGGGAGGTGGGTACCATTGCAACCTTTGAAAGACATCTAGATAGGTATGTGGATAGGAAAGGTTTAGAGGAATATGTGCCAGATGGGACTAGGTCAGTTTGGAATGTCTGGTCAGCATGTCCTTGTTCCTGTGCTGTATGACTGAGAATGTGCTTAGTTCATGAGCCTTTTTTCTAGATTCCAGCAGAGTCTTTCTTCAAGTATTTTACCTATAACAACTTCGGAAAATACAAGTCTTAAGACACTTAATGCTGCCGTTCTCTTGGACATTATAGGATGGAATTCAGAACAGGTTGTATAGTGAGGGAAATGTTTATATACTTGCAATAGTAGGACTAGAAATTTGGAATTACAACTCTTCAGGGGTTGTTATGGGGAGAGATAATGCAAATTAGGCCTGTTTTCTGTAGAATTTAGAACATGCAGTGGTGATCTGATTGAAGTCAACATATTAACAGGAAAAGACATATATAAACAATTCCGTTGGTTGGAGATTCTAGAAGTAAGGGACATTGTCTAAAAATTAGAGCCACGCCATTCAGGAGAGATGTTAGGATGCACTTCTACAAGCACAGAGTGGTAGGTACTTGAGACTCCGTTCCACAAATGGCAGTGGATGCTAGATCAATTGTGAATTTTAAATCTGAGAGAGAAATTATTAAGCAAAGGTATTGAGGGATATGGGCCAAAGACAGAAGTTAGACAACAGGTCAGTCATTATCTTATTTAATAGTGGAGCATGCTTAGGGGCCTGAATGGCCTGTTCGTGTTTCTACATTCCTAAATGTAATCTTTGGATATCTCCAAGCCTGAGGGAAGTTGGTGTGGTTAAATAAGACCAGAGTTGTGTCTGGCTCAAAGATTGGTATGAGAGAAATGAGTTTTGATTCATTGGCACTGGCACCAATATCGGAATGAAGAGGAATTTTACTGGTAGGATGGCTCTCACTGCAACCATACTGGAACCAGTGCACTTGTGAATTATAGAGATAGGGCTGTAGGGGGTACTTTAGATTTGAGGAGGTCAGGGTTTGAGAGAGGTGATTTGGGAACTTGGAGAAAGGACAGGATTAAAAATATAGGTGATGACTAGAACATAATAGGAACGGAGGGAAATCATTCTCCGGTTCACTCGTGTTAATATCATTGTCCCTTTAATCATGCTTCCACAGAGTGAAAGACTGTGCCTCAGTAATAAGAGGGATAGATTCATGGCACAAATAGAAATAAATAGGTGGTCTGTCTCCTGGTGCCTCCAAAAGGCACATTGCGCAGGGAGAAAGTTGTGCACAAGCATGTTGTGTGAAATGCCCTGCCGGTAAGAAACATTGTTACCAAGTAAATGCAATAAATATGTGAACAGCGCATGTCACTGGCATGGGTACTGCATGTCCATGTTTTGCACATGAGCTGAGAGCGTTTTTGGGATGTCAGTGGACATTTTCAAATGGGTATGTTAGCCTTTAAGTTTTACAGTGAGCACAGGTGAGGCATGAAAGTTTAAAGCATTACTTGACATTTTGGAAGGACTGTAAGGTATCGGAGGTGGGAAGGCTCTGAATAAAGGAAGTTATCAGTTCACTAATGAAAAGTGATTTTGGTTCAGAGGAAAAGTAGAGTCAATCTGTGGGGGATTTTAAAAGTTGAATAAAAATCACAATGCTTTATAGGCCATCAGATAGCAGCTACACTGCAGAAAAAAAATAAATTCACAAAATGATAAGGTCTTGTAATAAAGGTGCTACCACAATATTCAACATATGCAAGGGGCAGCCACCGAACCCCCCACCCCTAAAATAGCGCAGGAAAATACATTCGGTGACCAGTTAGAGAAGACTGGACCCTGTAAATGAAAACAAGTGTGTTAATGTTTTGCTGAAGCTGGAAAGTGGAACTACGCTGGAAGCAGATGTTTTGCCAAAGCCAGTAAGGGCAGTCGAGAACTTTTTTTTTTGCTAAGGAGGCCACCTGCCTGCCAGTTTCAAAGTGGAGTTGGGAAGAGAAGCTTTGAGACAATGGGCCTGAGAGGGAGGCTGCCAAAAAGGGAACTTTCAAACCTGTTGAGGAAGGCATACAAGTACAAGGAGCTTAGAAAATCCAGTCACTGAAGTAATGACTTACTTACTTAACATGGGATCCCCCTACAGTGTGAAAGCAGTCCAGTTGGCCCATCGAGCGCACACTGACCCTCCAAAGAGCATCCCACCCAGAGCTACCTCCTTACCATATTCCTGTAACCTTTCATTTCCCATGGCTTGTCCACCTAACTGTACATCCCTGGACTATAGAGGAAACCGTAGCAACCTGGAGGAAACCCACACACACAGAATGTGCAAACTCCACAGGGACAGAACCCAGCACAGTCAGGCAGCAATGTTAACCACTGAGCTGTCATGCTGTCTTATGTATGTCTTTGGTTTAAAGCTGCATTTATTCAGGAGCAACTCTTATGTGGAAGATTATAACGGGTGCTATTGGGAACATATGTTTTGTATTTAAAAGCTGAGGAAAAGTGAAATTGGATATTTTCCAATTTGAAAAGGATTTTTAACCATGTGATTTCTTGGGAAATGAGGTCAACAGTTTGATGTGTTGTTTACCTGTTGTGTTTGGTTTTGGAGGAAAGAGATAGGCAAAGCTATGATGTAACTTATTGTCCTTAACTGCTGGGAAACCTGGCTTTTGATAAATAGACTATAGAAGGGTCCTGTGCTGACGGCTACTTGGCAATCCTTTATAAACTTGATTTCCATTTTCACGGACCTAGGTGGTCAGTAAAGAAGGAAACCTAGATTACGTGTCTCTCTTGGCATTGTTGGTAACCTGATAATGTTTCCAAATATCAGTTTTTTTGTTTTGTAAATCTTGAAAATCTGAACTATAGTCACTTTCCAAAGACTGCCATCCAAATTGGTTTCAATCTAAACTGAAGATCTTCCATCAGTAAATCTACAGGTTTTTGTCAACGAGAAACCAAGTGACCTGCAGTCAACAAAACTTTTTTTAACGTGCAAGTGTGTTATTCTTTTGGTTTTTCAAAACTTGATCTCTGCAAATATTTTAGGATTCCAAAGGAATGCAGTTCTAGTTCCAGATTACAACTTGGTTGTTAACTAGTTTTGTTACTTATTTTTGGAAGTTTTGTTTTATAATAAAGATGTATTTATTTGAGTTCAACAAAGAAAACTGGTGAAAGTCTCCCTTCTGTTCTGAATAGTAGTACAAAATGGGATTGATTTTGGAGGTTGAATCAAAATGGCACCAAATATTTCATTGAGAGTGAGTGATGCAAGGCCAATACAACCATCCAAGCAAAAGGATGATGTTGTCGTACAATGCAGCAAAGATTAGTGGTAGCCCAGGTGATTGTGAAACCTGCAACAGATGCATTAACTCTATTTATCTCGAGAGAAAACTAGTAGCTTAATTTTTATTTGAAAACTTCACACATTCAGTAAAAGCGTGAAGTTACTAAGAAGGAAAATGTAGAAAGTGAATATTTGTCCTTAAAGGGTAAGATTGGGTAATTAATGGGATGCAAGCAAATGGCCAAGTTTTTGAGCAAATATTTTGATTGTTTTTACTACAAAAGACAAAAAAAAAAGCCTAAAATTGGTAAAATACAAAGCAGAGGCCAGAGGGAGGGAGGATCCAAAAACAATTGCATCAAAAACCTGGCACCACAGGCTGATATGTCTCCTGGCCCTTAATTGACAGCATCCAAAATTATTCTCTTAAAGTAGCTAACTGAGGTAGTAGAGAAAATGCATTGTTTGCAAACTTCCAAAATTTCCTTGAATTTAGAAAAGTTCCGGCAAATTGGAAAACTGCACATATAAGGCCATATTTCTGCAAAGGAAGGAGAATGCATGAAATGAGAATTACACGTTTATTAATGTGATAATAGCGGGGCATGGACAAAGTCATAACCATGTTGACCATACCCAGTTGCATTTTGTGAAAGGGAAACAGGCAAATTTATTATTGTTTAACAGTGGGATAAATTGGACATTATCAGATTGGCAAGTGCTTTTGGGTTGGTACCTCAACTATTTACAATCTGCATTAATGAGTTGGATGAAGGAACTGAAACCAAATTTGCAGATAGGGTGAAGAGAGTCTATTAAAGGATCTTGTTTGAAAATGTTGGCAGTGTATAATTTAGAAAAACATCTTTTCTGTTTGGGCAGGCAGAGCAAAAAATGTTGAAATGGAGGCGAGATAATTGCAGTACAGTGGGATGAATGTCCTTGTGCATTTTTGCTTATTTATGGTATAAGGGCATCACTGGCTAGGCCACTATTTATTGCTTATCCCTGATTGCTGTGGAAAAGTTTGCAGTGGGTTATCATTTCGAATCACAGGAGTCCTTTGGGTGTACGGTCATACACAGTGCTGTTGGAAAGAATTCCAGATATTGACCCAGCAACATTGAAGGCAAAGAATGTTCTGTGGTTTGGAGGAGAACTTTTAGTTGGTGTCCCTGTGTACCTGCTGCCTGTGTTTTGGGAGCAGAGGTTGCAGGTTTGGAAGGTGCTTTTAAAGTTTCCTTTGGTCAGTTACTACGGTTCATCTTGTGCACCATCAGGGAAGGAAGTGAATGTTTTTAGGTGGTGGATGGAATGCCAATCAAGCAGGCTGCTTTGTTCTGGGTAGTGTCAAATTTCTTGAGTTTTGATGGACCTTCACCGTCCAGGCAAGTGGAAATCAATCCATCATACTCCTATCTTGTGCCTGTTGTTTGACAAGCATTGGGTGAATAAGAGTTACTTGCTGCAGAATTCTTAGTGACCTGCTCTGTAGATGCAGCATTTATGTGGCTAATTCATATCAATGGTAACCACCAGGATTTAGTGATGGGGGATTCAGTGATGGTGGCGTCATTGAATATCAAGAAGTGGTTAGATTCCCCTTTCTTAGAGATGATCATTGTCCTACATTTATGTGCTGTGAACATTGTCTGGTCTTTAGCTGATAAATAACAAGTTATTGTCCAGGTGTTTTTGCAAGAGAGCAATGGCTGCTTCAATATTTTGAGATGTCACAAATGGTGCTGAATGTTGTGCAAACATCAGAAACTATCCCCATTTTTTGCTGACCTTCTGATGCAGGGAAGGTCATTGAAGCAGCTGAAGGTGGTTGCACCTAGGTTATTACTCTGGGGAACTGGGACTGTTGTGATGCAATGGGTCGTCTCTACTTTTGAGCCAGAGACCTGGGTTCAAGTCCCAACAGCTCCAGTGGTGTGTAATAACCTCTCTGAACAGGTTGATCAGAAAATATCTATTCTGAAGAGTGAAACAACTCGAGGCTGCTATCCTATTACCAAATCACCCTTTATTTACACATGGAGCGTCCTTGACTCTGATCCAGCTCCTTCAGAGCCAGCTCTTGTCAGACATGTTGTTCACTCGTGCTTATTTATATGTCAGCCAGGGGGCTCCTGATTGGGGCCGTTAACCTGGACCAATCAGGGAATTCATTTTAGGAGGTCCACCTGGCTGACCTCATTATAATTACTACATTTCCCCCCCCCCCCCCGCCAAGTCTAAGAACATAGACTGGTTCATGTTTTTGTACCTTCTCCAGGTGTGTGTTAGCATCGGATGCGGTTCCTCCAACTCTACCTCTGATATGGGTGGCGTGTAACATGCAGTAGCTCACCTCTTGCGCCTGGAACGTCTAAGAAGAAACTCAATCTTTTCTTCAGACGCAGTATCTGCCCTGTCCACCTGTCCAGATACTGAGGGATCTTTAATGCGCAACAGAGGGGGGAACCCCATGGGTTCCAGAACATTTGGAAAGGCTGTCAAGGAGCTGGGCGTGTTTTGCTCCCACACAGTTTGCGAGTTTGTGGCCCAAGTGCTTGTTCAGGACCATCACCACCTACCCAAACTTTATATATCACTGGACCTGACCTTGGATTGACCATGCCTCTTACCCATGCTGGGCCATTCCCGTGGTTCCTACACCAAACGTCCCCTGAAGTAAACTCACTTAGTGGATTCTTGTGTCCAGTGTTGGCATTATTGATGCCGTTTCCCTCTACTTCTTCCCCACCCCCTCCTGGTCCAGTAAGATCAGATTTAACCTGGTGTTGAGTCTTCTCTCCATTAGCAACTTTGTTGGAGATATCCCTGTGGTTGTGTGAGTGTTAGTCCTATAACCAAATAGGAACAGGGATAGTTTGATATCCAGTGAAGCTGTAGGCTGTTTCTGTAAGCCTGCCTTCAGAGTTTGGACTGTTCTTTCTGCTAGACTATTGGATGATGGATGATATGGAGCTGTCTTTGTATGTTGAATGCTATTCAACTTTAGGAAATACTCAAATTTTCTGCTGGCCCCTTGTCCATGACCAATGTTTCCAGGAGTTCTTGTATTGCAAAAGATGTGTGCAGATTTTCCATTGTCTCCACGTTTGATGAATGAATACTGTACACTATGCACTTCCAGCCACTTTGGGTGGGCATTGAAAATGACTAAAAATATTGAGCCCATGAAAGGCCCTGCATAGTCGATGTGTGACTGATCTAGGGTCATTGAGGGTGCTGCTGGCGGTAACTTTTGTCTTTGTTGGCACTCTGAGCACTACCCAACCAATTTTTTTTTTTCGATCACTAACGCTGAAAATCTAGCAAGAGAAGTTTGTAAAATTTGTGTCCCATTTGTCAATGTGCAAAACAGAGGAAATGTGTTGGCATTTCATTTCATATAAATTAAACGACTAGCTTTTGTGTTAAAGTCAAATTTCAAGGCACAAATGAATTATAAAAACAGTGCTTGTTTGTGCTTTTAATAAGAACTGAATCCTCCTGGTGCTGTTGAACATGACAGCATTCTTTTGATATAATTAATTTTGGGCTAAGTGGGCAACTATTTTGCAGGTCAGCTCCTCCCATTTCTTGACATCAAATGAAAGGGTGGCACGGTGGCTCAGTGGTTAATACTGCTGCCTCACGGCACCAGGGACCCGGGTTCAATTCCACCCTCGGGCAACTGTCTGTGTGGAGTTTGCACATTCTCCCCATGTCTGTGTGGGTTTCCTCCGGGTGCTCCAGTTTCCTCTCTCAGTCCAAAGATATGCAGGCTAGATGGATTGGCTATACTAAATTGCCGTAGTGTTCAGGGATGTGTAGCTTAGGTGGGTTATAGGTTTATAGGGGGATGGGTCTGGGCAGGATGCTCCGTGGGTTGGTGAGGACTTGTTGGGCTGAAGGGGATTCTACGTACTGTAGGGATTCTATGAAATCTATAAAACGCAGCTATGTTTGTATCCAGTCCTGGCCGACATAAATTCTCGCTAACATTTTCATTTTGTAGACCCTTGGTAGAGTCCAGCCGGTATCTGGTGACGACCTGCGTTCAGGACAATCACTCTTGCTTCCCATAGGAATATATCAGCCTATACCCTGATCTGGTTTATCTGTGTCTCAAAAAGGTTTCAATTCTGACGGCCGTTTGGTTTCCCCCATCACCACCAGCTGTTTCAGTTTTGGCAGAACGGGATTTTTCTGCGTCGAAAGTATGAAATTGTCAGCTGCGACTGGAAGTGTGTCTAGAAGCATTATGGACTCTTCCACTGGGGGTGTCCCCCGTGGTGTATCTGCCCCTGGGACGTGACTCAGTGCATCCGCATTTGCTACTTGTCCTCCCGGATGGTGTTCCAACTTGTAATTATATGCACTTAGTATTAGAGCCCACCAGTAAATTTGACCTGAAGCTATGGGCTGCACTGCCTTGTCCTCTTTAAGTAGACCTAGCACGGGTTTGTGATCCATTATTATTACAAATTTACATCTATAAAGGTATTGGTGCAACTTCCTGACTCCAAATATGACCGTCAAGCCTTCCTTCTCTATCTGGATGTATTTACGCTCTGCATTAGCCAGTCCTGGATGCTTATGTTATTGGGTGTTCCTGTCCATTGGGCCACCTATAAGCTAATACTACTCTGATGCGATATTGGGAGGCATTACATGTCAATACCAGATCTCATTCAGGATCATAGTGTGCTAACACCTCAGAGCATGATAGCTGTTTTTTCTCTTCCCAGAAAGCTATGGCTAGGCTACCTGACCCCCTTTTTAAGAGTTGATGTAAAGGTACCAGGATGGATACCAGGTTATGTATGAATTTTCTGTAATAATTCACAAGCCCAACAAAAGACCTAAGTTCCAGTACAAACGTTGGAGCTGGGGCACCCTTGATTATCCTCATATTATCCCAGTTTTGTTGACTCTGTAGCCTAAGTAGGGCACTTGGAGTGCCTGGAACACACATTTGGCCCTTCTAAGGTGTACACCTGCCTGAGAGAAATGTCTAAGAACTATGTCCAAGTTCTCTAAGTGCTCCTTATTGGTCTTCCCTAATATTAGCACTCATCTTGATAACCGGTGACCTGGGGTTGAGCTTGTGAAATGTTTTCCATTGTCTGCTGAAAAATTGCACAGGCTGATGGTACCCCAAATGGCAGTCTCATATTGGTGCAAACCCTTATGGTTTTAATTCTAGCCTAGCCAGTGGCACCCTCATTCTGTTAATTTCTGAATAAAGAAGAAACAAGTACTTCTGGGAATCCTCATCTAACTGCAATTGCAAGTACGCATGGCTCGTGTCCAGCTTTGTGAAGTACAGCCCCCCTGCCAACTTTGAGTATAAATGCTTTATGCGAGGGATCGGATATTCATCCGGCTGTGAAAAGCAATTTACCATTTGTTTAAAATCCCCACAAAGGAAAACTGACCTTTCAGGCTTCACAATTGGTACGACTGGCGCTACACATTCTGCAAACTGGATTAGTCTGATGATTCCTTCACCTTCCAGTCTTCTGATTTCTGCCTCTACTTTAGCCCAAAAGGCAAATGGCACCGGGTGGGCCTTGCAGAATCAAGGCTTTGCATTCTGGTCAACATGTAAGGTGGCCTTAGCTTCTTTGATAGTCCCTACACCTTCCTGAAAAACCGCTGGGTATTTAATTAGGACTTCAAACAGGCTGCCATTTTCTAATCAAAAAATGTTGAGCCAATCTAGTTGAATCTTTCTCAACCAATTTCACCCCAACAGGCTTGGGCCCAAGCCTTTTACTACAATCAGTGGAAACTGAGCCAACTGCTTTTCAAAGGAGACCATAACCGTCAAGGTTCCCCAGTATAGGTCCTCAATCTAGATGAGGTCCTGCGCAAACTGAAGGGTTGGAGTCTGGAGGGAAGGGAATTTTGATAAGGACTGGTCCTGCGATCACTGAAACGGCCGTGCCAGTATCAACCTCCATTGGAACTGGGTGACCAATTAACCAGATGTTTTATTGGTTCTGATTTGGATGTTGATCAGCGATTTATCTGTTCCAAACCAGATGTAGGTAGACATTCCAAGTTGTGAACTCTCCTGGATACCGACCTACAAGTTCTCTTACTCAGTTTAGGTTTAGTCGGACTCTTGCTGTCTCAAGTCCGCACAGCAGCAGCAACTTAAATGGTTTGCTTGCCCAGATCCTGAAGAAAATTCTAACTGTTTGGCTTTGTTTTGGGGTTTTGCTGTGGGCTGACCTAGAGTCCCTCTGTTCAAGATGTGTCCTCAGTGAGGCTAAAGAAATTGGTGGTGTTCCCCAAGCTCAGTCAGACTGGTGAGGGTGTCAACTTCCATTGGATACCCTGTTACTTTTATGTTCCATGTGCTGCATTTTTCAATGATTAAGCCAGTTGTAGTGCCTGTTGAAGTCCAGTTGGGCTTCAGCTAATAGATGCTTTTGCATGGTTACATCATTAATACCACTCTTATCGCCACTGAAATAACTTCATAGAGACCAGTATCCTGTTACCAAATCACCTTTTATTTACATGTGGCGAGTCCTTGACACTGATCTAGCTCCCTCAGACCCCAGCTTTCAGGTGAAAAGAGTCTCTGACACTCCTGTTTATAGCTGTCAGCGAGGGTGCCCTGATCAGACCAGAATAACAGCCCCAATCAAGAAACTCATATTCTATGAAGTCCACCTGACTGATCTCATTACATTCACTATAGGGAGCTAAGGGGCTGTTGTGGTGCAGTGGTGTTGACCTCTGAGCCTGAAGAATTGGCTTCAAGTCCCTCATGTTCCAGAGGTATGAAATAATATCTCTGAACAGGTGGATTAGGAAATATTTAATCTGAGGAGGTCCTGCAGTGATGTCCTGTTTTTGAAATGATAGACCACCGACGACCACAATTGTCCTTGTTATAACTCCACCCAACAGAGTTTTCCTACTGCTCCCATTGACTCCAGTTTTGCTTGCTGCCATGTTGAGTGAAGTGCTATCTTGATCTAAAGGATAGTCGCTCTAGCTTCACCTCTGGGATTCAGTTCTTTTACCCATGTTTGGACCAAAGCCGAAATGGCATCAAAAGACCAGTGCCGTGGTGGAACCAAAATTGAAAGTTAATAAACAGACTAATTCCTTACAAAGGCTGCTAGATACCACTGTCGATGAACCCTTCAATCACTTTGCTGATGATAGAGAGTAGATTGATACGGCAGTAATTGGTTAGGTTGGATTTATTCTGCTTTTGGTGTACAATATATCTGAGCAATTTTTCACATTGTTGAATAGGTGCCAGTGTTGCGGCTATGCTGGAACAGTTTGACCAGAGGTGTGCTCTACAACTAGCCACAAGTCTTCAGTACTGTTGCCAGAATGTTGTCAGGGCCCGAAGTCTTTGCAATATCCAGTGCCTTCCGCCACTTCTTGAAATCATGTGGAGTCAATCAGTGATGATGGGGACCTCAGAACGAGGGTGAGATTGATCATCCACTTTGCACTTCTGGCTAAAGATTGATACAAATACTTCAGCTTTGGCTTTTGCATTGATCTATGAGGATGGGGTATTTGTGAAGCCTCCACTACCTGTTAGTTTACTTGTCCACCACTGATCACAACTGGATGTGGTAGGGCTGCAGAGCTTGGATTGATTGCTCATTGTGACCTATTTTGAATTGCTTCTGCCATTTGGCAAGTGTCATAAATCACAAAATTTAGCATACAGGACGTAATTAGGAAGACCCCCCCCCAATGGAATTAGCCTTTATTGCACCAGATTTGTGATGTAACAAAGTATTGCTGCGGTTGACCTGGGTGTTTCTGAGATCGCACCTAGGGTACCTGAAATGTAGAAAATAAGAGCAAATGTAGGCCATTTTGGCCCATTGAGTCTGCTCTGTTATTCTTTCATTCATTGATCATGGTTGATCTTCTGTTTCATTGCCATACTCCTGTGCTCTCCCTATGCCCGTGACTCCTTTGGACTCTGGAAATCCACCTCTTTCTTAAATATATCAGCGACTTGGACTCACTGTTTCATGCTGCAGAGAATTTCATAGGCTTACCACCTTCTGAGAGAAGCAATTTCTTCTCATCTCAATTCTGAATGGTCTTCCCTGTTTACTGAGGCTGACATCCCTTGTACTGCAAACTAGGGGAATATCATTCCTTCATTATTCTGTCCAGCCTGTCAGAATTTTATATGTTTTCAGTGAGAAGCCCTCTCATTCTTCTAAACTTCAGTGAATACAGGCCCAGTCAACCCAATCTTTCGTCCTGTGACAGATCTGCCAATCCAGGAATCGATCTGGTGAATGTTTCCTACTCTCCCTATAGGACAAATATATCTTTTCTCAGATGAGAGCAAAACTGCGCATGCAATTCCAGGTGTGCTCTAGTATTTATATCCTCTTGCAATAAAAGCCAATATACCATTTCCTTTCCTAACTCGTAGGTGCCTGTTTGCTTTCAGTGAATGGTATACAAGGACAGAACAATGAAAACCATGTCCAATGTTCCATGGTTTTGTTGAAATCCACACCAGCTTTCAGGATGGATTTCCTCAGTCTCTGAACGTGTGCCTAGTGAAGATTCAGGCAATGGTCTTCCTGGCAATGGAGAGTAGGGAGATTCCTCGGTAGTTCCCACAGTTAGTTTCCACTCCCTTTTTGAAGATGGTGGTAATAGCAGCATCCCTGAGAATGGCAAGAATTTCTTCTTTGTCCCAGATTTTCAAGAAAAGTTGATGGAGATGACAAATAAACTCTGCTCCTCCAAGTTTGAAAATCTCGATTGGAATCCCGTCCACTCCTTCAGTTTTTCGATTCTGCAAATGTCTAATGGCAGTTTCAACTTCTGCCACACTAGGTGGGAGCCCAAGATCATCTTTGGGGAGTTGGGGGATTTTCTCAACATTTCCGTGGTGATGATTGGATCACAGTATATGAGTTTCTTAAAGTACTTTATCCATTGGAGGCTGCCATTTTCTCGGTCTCTCAAAAGGTTTCAATTTTTTTCTCCATACTGATTTGAGGCCAAGGTTAACGGGTTTTTCTCCGTAATGATTTGAGGCCAAGGTTAACGGGTCTGTACATTGCCTTGGTGGCACTGGAGGAAACAGGCGTCATACTTACTAGCAAGGAGTTGCAGCTTCTTAGCTTTCTCAGTCCACCATTGGTTCTTGACTTGTCTTGTTCTTCTTTGTACACTGACTTAGCTGTTTGATTACTTTCCGCCCCCCACTTTGCCTCACTGGTGATGGTGTATTACCAGCAAGGAGAGCTTACCTCTTCTGTAAATGAGGTATTGGATGATGTAGTCATTCTCATTGAATCAGTCTTGGTGTTTCCTGGTTGTGTAGCTGATGATTTCTTCACAGCATGAGATGATGGCTGTCTCCGGCTCTTTCCAGATTTCCTCCCCTCTATTGGGATAAATTCTTTGGAGATTTTGATGCAGACATTATTGGAAGTCTGCTAAGTCTGCTTTGCTCTTGAAGCCACTCAATGTTGAGCTTTTTTCTGAGTTTCTTTTCCACCCTCAGCTGCTTCTGGACACATTTGATGGACATGGAAGAGCGGATGAGCTGGTGGCCTGTCTAGCAATATTTGCACTGATCATCACTTTGGTAATGAGGACATTCTTTTTGTCTCAGGTCCTTTACCAACCTGTCCCAATCAAGTTCTGGTCCATCCCTCCCTTAAGATCATTAGAGAAATCCTCCCAAACGCAGAACATTTCCTCGATCTGGCAAGCTACCTCCTCTCATTAAAGCTTGACATTGATGTGGAGATTCAACATCACATCCAATTTATAAGCTGCTTTCAGATGCCTAAAGATAAGTCTTTGACGACAGTGACATCTGTCCTGATACCAAGATCGTTGTGTATAAGGCAGTCATCAATACGACTCTTCCATGTGCCTTTGAAACTTGGACTCCATATTGACATCCTGTCAAGGCCCTTGAACAGTACTATCAACACTTTTTGAGACAAATACTCCATATCAGGTGGAAGGACAGGCACATTAACATCGGTATCCTTTAAGCAGCCAATAACACCACCATCAAGGCCATGGTCATCCAAAACCAACTTTGCTGGACTGGCTACATGCTTAGGATGCCTGAGTTCTGACTGTCAAAGCAAACCATCCTTGCCCAACTCAAGGAAGGTACTTGAACAAAATGAGGCATTTCAAAGACTCATTGAAGATTTCCCTCAAGAAATGCAACATGAGTGTCAATGCTATTTAAAAGATTATTAAATGTCATCTATATGCATTACTATTTCTACCCTAAACATTAATTAAAGACCAATTTTTGCTTTTATAAACTACAGTAGAAATAGCCAACACTTATGGCTGATTGCTTGCCCTCTGCTCTTCTCCTCAACCATTGAGCCGATGGTTGCCTTGTGATGACATTCTGATTTCTTTTCAAACTCTGCATTCTTCTGAGTAGAGATTCCTCCTGCAGATCCAGTTCTTTCTGCGTACAAAGGCAAGTGATGCTGATTTTCCCTGAGTGCTCCTTTCACCCATTCCTCAACTGTGTACAGTTTTGGTCTCCTTACTTAATGAAGGACACAATTGTTCTGAAAGTCATGCAGAGCCAGTTCACTGGACTGTTTCCTTTAGATGAAGGAGTTGCTTTATGAGGAAAGCTTGGGCCTACATTCAGTTAAATTCGGAAAAATGTGATGATCTTATTGAAACATATAAAATTCTGAGAGTAAGACCAGGGCAGTTGCTTCATCTTGTGGGGAGATTAGAACTGACAGCACAATTTTAAAATAAGAGGTCTTCTTTACTGAGATGAAGAGTAATTTTTTCTGAGGGTCTGAGTTTATGGAAATCTCTTCTGCAGAAAACTGTGGAGACTGGTTCATTGAATATTTTCAAAGCTGAGTTAGATTGTTGATCAACAAGGATTTGAGGGCTCTGGGATAGGGAGGAACGTGAAATTAAAGTCACAATCAAATTAGCTATGATTTTCCTGAATGTAGAGCAAGCTCAATGGGCGGAATGGCCTCTTCCTATTTCTTATGATCTTAAAATAGAATACTGTGTAATTACTGTTCAACTGTCTGCAGTTGGAATAATTCAATGATGTGTAATTTTATTCTTCAAATGGAAATGTACATTCTATAATAAGTCTGAGTTCACAAACTTTTTCTCAAAGAAAAATCAATTTTGATTGGAATAGCCAAAATCCCAAATTGTGTATTTTTCTGATTGGAGGCTGACCTCACTCACTGTGGTATGAATCATATAAGATGTGCAGCATAAACATAGATGAATCTGTCTATGCCAGTGCCTGAACATAACCCTATTCAGGAAGGGGGCAAGTAAGTAACCTTACAGATTGTAACCTAACAAAAATAGTAGTGAAAATGCAAGAATCCATTAGACTAATGGTTAGAGGACAATTAGAAGATGTCACTTAGACGTAGTTTGTATAGTTGAAAAATTGTTTGACAAGCTGTTTCTGCAATGGTTTAACTAACAGGGTAAATGAGGTCAAAGCTGCATTTTGATTTTCAGAAGACATCTAGTAAGGTGCCATGTGTTTTTCTTCTCCTCATATTTATCTTGTAGGTAAATATAAAGCATCAACCACATATGGATTGGTTAACATTAAAATATGCAGGTTCATTCATTAAAGATTCCAGAAGTTGGTGGTAGAATTATAGTTAACTTTTGCACATTTGAGTTTGGAGCTTGGTCAGAAGAAATAGTTTGATTAACATGGTATATGGTTTCATATTCCCTCTAATGATGTGTATCGAAACCACAACCACACCCATTTAAAGGCATACTGCAATAAGTCTCCTTTTACAAATAAATAACGTTGCCTTACAAATAATGCTAACTATTTACAATGGATAGAAATGTTTGGTTATATATTACAAAGTATTGAGCTAAGAAACTCAGCCTCAAGTCCCTAAAGCATTGTGATGGTCTGTTCATACCTTATATGCCCATACCCTACTCACTAAGTAATGTTAGCATAACTTTGAATTTGCTCATTGGTCTGATGGAGTTTAACACTTGAATATTGTTTTGGATTTTTCCTAGCACCATGGCATGGGAGCAGTGGTGTTGCACAGTAGTGGAGGATTTGCTGCTTCACTAATTTTGTCCTCTGTTCTGTCTCTCTGCACCATTGTATGTGATGACATTGGTTCTGGACAGACCCTTGTCAATGCAGAAGAATGCAACATACATTACTTAGAATGCGAATCTGAATCAGTTGTCCAATCTTTAAATTTGGCAACACTTCACCTGTGTTCCTGTCATGCAAGCATCTTTCACTATTCCCTTTTTCTTCTAGTGAAAACGAGATCTGTTCATTCACACTGTTTTGTGTGACGATGCTGGGACTTTACGAGGTTATTTTGTTCTGGTTTTTTTTTAAAAGAGAGGTTTTAACACAGCAGTCTAATTAGAAACCTAGTTAACAGCTTGTAGGCCTCGGGGTTTCGTTGTAAAATTGGAACAATAGAAGCAGCCTGAGTGTGTGTGGTCAAGCTCTCACAGAACTAGGATTTTTAGTTAGCTTTCAGCAAAAGCTGCTGGGGTTGTAAAAAGCTGCCATATCTCTCTTTGCTATGGCTGAAAACTGGAGTTATCTCTCTCAGAATTGTCTTTCAGCATGTGAGGCAATCTGTCTTCTGAATTTGCCTTTTGCCAAGAATGTGTTTATAGGATGTTGCTCTATTGGAACAGTTAATTTGTGATACTTATTGTATCTATTGTTGTGTTAAGTTTTCAAATAGTCAATTTACTCCAATCCCTTTTCTCTTTTGTTGCATTTTAACTGTAGGGAATGAATGAAGTGTATTTTGCTTTAAATCCGATAGTTTGAAAAATTGAATTGCATCTGAAACACAACACCTTATATTTACCTTTAAATTAAGAAAAGGTTAGGGTCCAGACTATTTACTGAATAGTTTGAGGGGCTTTGGCCTGGTCCATAACATCCAGCAAACATAAATTTCACTTGTGACAGAATGGTTGCACTTAGAAGTTTTGGCATAACGTGTAACATCTGTTGGGACTTTTTTTTTTGTTTGATATTAAAGCCCAAAGTCTTAACATTTTTGGTAATGATGCTATTGGTAGATATCATTAACTAAGACACAAATATACAGGCATAGCGGTAATGTCACTGGATGAGTAATCCAAAGTCTTATGCTAATGTTCTGCGAACATCAATTTGATTCCATATGGCTGATACTGGAATTTAAGTTCAGTATAAATCTGGAATAAAAGAAAGCTCACCTAACAGCGATCATGTAACCAACCCACTGTCAAATGTCACAAGAACTCATTTGGTTCATTAATGTCATTTAAGGAAGGAAAACTCCCATCTTGCCCTGGTCTGGTCTGCATGTGACTGCAGACTCTCAACAAACGGGCAATAAATGATGGCTTAATATTTAGTAATAAATCATTGTCACATGCATTATAAGCCCCATTCACTTGAGTTAATTGTGCCTTTTATATAACACTCATATGTGTAATGGAAGCCTCTAACTAGTAACTTCTCTTCCTAAATTAGTTGTTCTGGTAAAGTCAAACATGATTGATTAAATTTGAATTCTCCTTTACATACTCTAACATTGTCATTTTAAAGAGGTCATACTGCCTCGTACTCCCACGAAGAGCTCGAACAGTTCATCCACTTTGTTAACACCTTCACCCCAACCTTAAGTTCACCTGGACCATCTTTGATACCTCTCTCTCCTTCCTGGACCTCTCTGTCTCCATCTCTGGTAACCACCTTGAAACTGATATCTATTTCAAGCCCACCGACTCCCACAGCTACCTAGGCTACACCTCCTCTCACCCACCTTCCTGTTAGGATGCAATCCCTTATTCCCAGCTCCTCCGCCTCCGCCGCATCTGCTCCCAAAATAAGGCGTTCCACTCTCGGACATCCCAGATGTCCTCGTTTTTCAAGAACCGCAATTTCCCCCCCTCATTGGTCGAAAACGCCCTCGACCACATTTCTTGCGTTTCCCGCATCTCAGCCCTCACACCCCGTCCCCGCAATAAAAACAAAGACAGAATTCCCCTTGTCCTCACGTATCACCCCATCAACCTTCGGATTCAACACATCATTCTCTGCCACATCCGCCACCTGCAATCTGACTTCACTACGAAGGATATATTTCCCTCCCCACCCTTATCTGCCTTCTGGAGCGACCGCTGTCTCTGCGACTCCCTTGTCTGCTCCACACTCCCCACCAGCCCCGCCACCCCTGGTACCTTTCCCTGCAACCGCAGGAAGTGCTACACCTGCCCCTACACCTCCCCCCTCACCCCCATCCCAGGCCCCAAGAAAACCTTCCACGTTAAACAGATGTTCACCTGCACATCTGCTAATGTGGTATATTGTATCCGCTGTTCCCGATGTGGCCTGTACATTAGGGGGACCAAGCAGAGGCTCGGAGACTGCTTTGTAGAGCACCTACGCTCAGTTCGCGACAAACGACAACACCTCCCAGTCGCGAACCACTTAAACCACACCCCTCCCCCGCTCCCCCCCCCCCCCCAACAACTCCCTGGACAACATGTCCATTCTGGGCCTCCTCCAGTGTCACAACTATGCCACCCGAAAACTGGAGGAGCAGCACCTCATATTCCTCTTTGGAATCCTACAACCCAATGGTCTCAATGTGGACTTTACGAGCTTCAAAATCTCCCCACCCGCAACCTCATCTGAAGACCAGCCCTCCTTCTCATCCCCACCTCCTTGACCTGTCCGTCTTTTCTCCCACCGATCCACTCCTCCCACCTCACTGACTAACCCCCATCCCCACTTCCTACCTACTAGCCTCATCCACGCCTCCTTGATCTGTCGGTCTTCTCACCTACCCACCCCTCCTTCCTCACTGACCAACCCCCATCCCAACTTCCTTCCTACACTCACCTTTACTGGCTTCATCCCCGCCTCCTTGACCTGTCTGTCCTCTCTCCACCTATCTGCTCCACTATCCAACTTCTATCACCACCTCTCCGTTTCTCTATTTATTTATTTGAGCCCCCTTCCCCTCCCCCATTTCTCAAGAAGGATCCAGACCCAAAATGTCAGCTTTCCTGCTCCTCTGATGCTGCCTGGCCTGTTGTGTTCATCCAGCTCCACACCTTGTATTCTTAAATGTTTATTGTGGGGTTTTTTTACTGCTGCAATGACCAAATGTTTGTTTTGAAATTTACATTGTGAACATGAGAAAATCTTTTTTAAAATTTTCCTTACATGGCTAATTTTGACATTTGCTGGAAAATATGTTTAAGAAAAGTTAAATCTCTCAAATTTTATCAGGCAGCAAAAAGTACCTGACTAATGGATAGTTATGTTACAAAGAGTTCAGCATTGTCTGTCTGTCTGTCTATGTGTCTCTCCTGTGGGTCTCAGGACCTCTATTGCCTTCTCTTGGCTGCTTGAACTGATCTTTCTCTTAACTTCAGTAGCTTTAATTTATATAGCTATATAAATTCTTTTGTAGCTTTAAAATTTCAACTTGAATTTCCTAGTTTACTGCTAGAATTCTCAGCCCACCTTAATTGCTGCAGCTGCATACTTTGCACTCCATCATCTCCTCTTCTCTCCCACAAGGCCTCCTTTATCCTTCTCCTTTATCCCTCTGTTTCCTCTTCTTCCACCCCTCCTTTCCCTCTCCCTCCATCCCTCCTTTGCCCTTTCTCCCCACTATTTTGCTTCTTCAGTTATAACAGTTGCTTCTCTATCTCAGCTGACATAATTTTGACAATTTCTTGAACCAGATGCTCTCTTTAATCCTCCTAACTCAAACTCTTAATGCTCCTCACTCAAATTCGCTTGGGAAATGAGAGCACTTGTCTCCTTTAGCAAGTATTCCCCTGACAATCACCATCATCGGACCTCAGTAATATGTCTGCTATTGTAGCCTATTTTTCTGAAGGTGATTTTGCAATATTCAAACCAAGTCTCTGTATTCGTGCCAACAAAATCCACAACTCTTCATTAATATGTACAATCATTGACCAATGTACAAGGTGTGAGTAAGCTTCCACAACGTGATGCTTGGAGATCTTCCATTGAGTCAATAAGCTTCTGTCTGTTCTAACTGTTCTGTAATTTCTGTATAGAAAAGGATGTCCTGCAGTGCCATGTACCCTTGTTACTTAGGAGGAAAATTTCAGTTTTCCTCCTAAAGCTGCATTACATGTGTCTTAAAACACTAAAGACTGCAATTTAAGATTGTACACACAATAAACTTTTATAGTACAATTTACAGGAGGTTGAGGTGTGTTCTCATTGAGGTTAATAAAATCATAAGGGGCACGGTTACGTTGAATGACAAGGGCCTTTTCTCTAAGGTGGGTGAGTTCAAAACTAAGGGGCATATTTTTAAGGTGAGAGGAGAAGGACATGAGGGGCAACTTTTCTCTACAGAGTGGTTAGTATATGGAATAAACTGCCAGAGGAAGTGGTGGATGCAGGTCCAGTTACAATGTTTAAAAGACATTTGGATAAGTACATGAATAGGAAAGTTTTGGAGGGATATGGGCCAAGTGCAGGCAGGTGAGACAAGTTTAGTTTGGGAACATGGTCAGTGTGCAATAGCTGGACTGAAGGGTCTGTTTCCATGCTGTATGACTCCATGACTCTACCTTGTAAGTTCCATTAACAGCACAAAAATATATGCCACCAAGGTGAATTCTAATAAAGCCCCATCCTTGAAGCTTAGCGAAACAATTCCAATCCCCTTTTAATGACTTCTAAGAAATATGTATCTTTATGTCTGGTTTTGTTTTTTCAAAGCCTCAGAACTTGAAGATTTTCTATTAGCTGGAAAAAACTGAAGGGCAACGTTTACACTTTGTTGATTTAAATTTGGTTTATATTCCATCTTATCACTTTATTTCCCTTTGAAAACATTATAGAATATGTTGTTGGATTTATTATCCAGTATTGGAAATGGACCCTTCTGTTGAACATTGAAACATTTCCATTCTTGCTATAATTCCTGGCCATGATGGCATCCCCAATTTGCTGCCCAAAATGTTTGACCTTTACATCAAAATGCTTCTTAGCCTGGTCTTTAAATGTCCCAATATTCCTTAAAATAAATTTATTAACTGTTTGTATACACTCCACAGTCTACTCAAACCATGTCCTATTGCATGATTGATCCATAACAGGATTTACACCTATGAATGTTAAATAACCTGAAGAACTCATTAACCTTTCAGTCATAACCTGGTGCAGTGACACCCCCCGGTTAGTTCTGTTTGGACATGTTACAACACACCTCCAGGGGTAGGTGAGAATTGAACCCAGACCTCCTGGCCCAGAGGTTGCATAGACTGCTGCATTGAAGGAACAACCCATGTAATTCTGACATGGCATTCAGATCCATGCCTCAAACAACAAGATAACATGCTTTTCCATTGAGGAGGGTTAGCCAAAATTAGTTTTTCCAACATATTTCTTTAATATTCTATTTCTAAATTCAACGATCTTGCAATGGCAGTTCTGCTTTTTGGAAAACTGACACCAGTATTGGAGAAAGTGGGAGATGTGTCATTGGGACTGTCTACAAATGAACCAAACTGGCGCCAGCGTACTAGTGAGCTGCATAATGAGAGAAATGGGAAGGATTTAAAGCCAGATAGTAAGGGCAAGGGATCAAATCAAAGAGTAGGGACAACGGAAGAGAGAAAGGTGTTACAGGATGGGTATCCTTTATCCGCACCCCTAAAAACCAAAAGGATCTAAAAACAGAAGATCTTTCATAAAGTGGACCTGAATAGACCTATAGACATGTTGTCTCTGAACTAGTCTTTCCAAATCATCCAAATATTTTGGTCAGGGTTTGCTGGAGAAGGGCACTCACCTCCACTCCATCGCCCCACCTATTGGTCCTCAGCACTGAGGGCATTGCAAGATGCTGAAGGAAAACCTTGACGCCAGTCCAGCTGCCCCTCCCCACCTCCTCACAAGGACACAGGGTAGTACCAGGAGACACCCAGCCAGCGATGGTAACCACATGCAGTGGACACTGCCAAGGTGGCTGGGCCCTCCACCTCAGCACTGTCTATCCCTTTCCAACCTTTGGAAGCATAAGCCGAGGAGGATTAACTTGCCTCTGGCAAGAAGACCCTTGTTATGTCTGGCCCATCCAGACACAAGCATCTCCAGGATTGCCCCATGAAATCTCCAGGGCCAATGGGCTCCATTGCTGAGCGGACCCCACCCCCACCCCAGCTGTTGAAACAGGGAGTGCACTAAGATGAAATAGGTGAGAAAGAGAGAGAGAAGAAGATTCTATTGAAAAAGGCTTGTAAGGCACTCTCAGTTCCTGCATAAATATTCCCGGTGTTAACTGTCATGTGTCTCTGTGCAGGTGCTAAGCACAACTTCAGACAATCCAGAAGCAACCCATGGCTACAGATGAGGCTCACTGGGTGGGGTATCTGATCTGAGAACCTTCTGCACCATCTGGAACCAGAGGAACAATGTGTGGACATGGCACTGGATCATGATGGTAACTTTATCCCTCCTCATTCAACATCCCCAGTGTTTAGTTCCCTCTGTGCATAACGCTGTATCTGTCAATGAGTTGTCTGGCAGTGGCTGTGTCAGGGAGATGCAGCATACATAGAGGGTCAATGCTGTAGCATGTGTAGGGAGTAGGCAGCCCAGGTGCCTGTGTGCTGTACATTGCATGAGCCTGTGACCAATGTTTACTCCATTTAAAGCCCTATGATCAGTATTAGCTACAGCCCTTCCTTCACTCAAGTCCCTCACTCTGCCCACTCCCTGTGTGGCCGCAGCTATTTTCTTCCCTAATGTGCACGTCCGATTTCCAGCACGATGGAAGGTGACAGTGACCTCTTGACCCCTCCTCTGCCAGTGGCTTCCGACCTCGGCCTGAACATGTCGACGAGGTGCCAAACGTCCACATTCTTTTCCTACTAGCCCATCCTGTCAATCTGAGAGGCATCACACACCCACCAGTCCCAGCCAGAACTACCTTTGCCTACAGCTGCTTACCTTTACCACTCAGCCCCTGGCATATGAAGTGACCGTATCCGGTTTGGTCATTCACTACTGTCCATGAAGCCAGGGTGCTCCTGACAGTGGACCCATCCAAATTTACACCCAGCCGTGCTTTACCATATCAATCCTATTGCAAATCTTGCTGCTCCCTTCACAATCATACTGCACCCTGCCCAGAACCTGCAGACCCCAGTCCAAAATTCTAATCTGCTGGGGCTCAGCCCCATGGCAATGGCTGTACTTGCCAACATTCCCCTTCGTTTTTTTTGGACAGACCAAATGGGCTGATGGTGACTCACGCCTTTGACTGACATGACCAGGCAAAGCAGGCGTAGACTTAGTTAGAGACTAAAAAACTGCAGATGCTGGAATCCAAGGTAGACAAATGAGAGGCTGGAAAAACATAGCAGGCCTAGTAGCAACTGGAGGAAAGGTGCAGTCAACATTTCGGGTATCACCCTTCTTCAAGAGAGTAATACCCGAAACGTTGACTGCTGCTTTCCTCCAGATGCTGCCTGGCCTGCTGTGTTTTTCCAGTCTTTTGTTTGTCTATGCAGGCATAGGCCCTAACCAGTGTCTTTACATCAGCCCAGTCGTATCAGTCCTTACCCCATATGGAGCCAACAGACTGACTGTGACCCACTTGCTTTTCTGCAAAGGCACAGAGCCCCTGACCAAGAACACTCCAACCAGATGCCTGACCATGGCCAATTCCTTGCAGTGGTATGGGAGACTGCTCCTAACTTACTGTGTCTGGACCCCTGACTGACGGATGTGTCTGTGGTGTTTCAGTGAGGACTATTCTCACATGATTTTGAGACATCGCTGCCTGCTTGCTGTGCATGCAATGTGCTTGCTGTGTAAGTTGCTGGCACAAGGTGTGTATATGAGACTGACATATCACACTCCTGCACTACAAGCTGTGTGCCCCCTAGACTGAGGTCTACTTAACAGGAAGGCAAGCTGCCTGTTTTGTGACTGTGCTAATAGGCACAACAGGGAAGCTGTGAGCTGCAGCAAGGTGCTAAGTAAGTGAGAAAGCAAGCAGCCTCAAAATGTAGCCTAGTCCGGTTTATGAGTGCCTGTCCCTGTGCTCAAATTTTACCTGCTTCAGCCTTTCAGTTCGAGTTGCTAGGGTGCCGTGCGATGTAAGTCTCTAACCCCAGAATGTGCTGCCAGTAAACAGTAGAGTTGTCAGGATGGTTGTGATCAGTTGGAAAATGCCAGATGCCAATATCTGTGTAGGCAGGTGTTTGTCCTTGGTGTCTGTCACTGTGTCCCGTGCTGTGGTTTGTTTGTAGACAACATGGAGGTTGTTCAGAGCAGACAGACAGCTGAATCCACCAGGTACATACTCTAGCTTCCTTGTCGCGTTCTCCCCACATTGAGCTTGTTTGGCAAACGTAATAACATGGCAGGCTGAATATAAATGAGGTGAGAGGGCGGTTAAAGCATTTTAACAAGCATGATTCCTTATCAAATTGACATCTCAACTGCTGTCTTGTGAGAATTTGACTACACCACTTGTGAAAAGCATGAAGGTTGGAGAATGAGCATTTTGATGTTGAGATGGGCCTCATTGAACTTCTCAGCAAATTCTGCCACACATCTCACCACAGGCCACATTCCTCAGGCCCCTGTAAAGTTCTGTCCATAGAAGCTTTTTGGCACAAAAGAAAAAGCCAATTGGCCCATCACGTGTTTGCCAGCTAAAAAGAGCTATTCAGCCTATCCCACTTTCAAACTCTTGGTCCATAATTCTGCAAAATGTGGAATTTCACATGTATATCCAAGTATTTCGCACTTGCAATGAGATTCTCTGCCTCTATAACCCTTTTCAACTTCATACTCATACCGTTCTCTAGGTGAAATTTCTCAATTTCACTCACATCCTTTTGCCAGTTATTTAAGTCTATACCTCCTTCTCATCCATCTTTCTATGGGACATATCCATTCCAACTAAACCCATGATTCTTATGTTATGATTTGTATTAAATCTCTCCTCTTTTTCAAAATGAACCCAGTTTATCTCAAATCTAAAATTTTCTGTTCCTGGCAACTTCTTTGTAATATTTCACTGTTCACTATTGCAATGACCTACTTTCTGTAATACGCTGATCATATTTATACACAGCACTCTACCTATAGACTGACTAAAATTTTATACATTTCAAGTACAACTTGCATGCCATTTAATATTGACTGTTCAGCTAATAAAGTATCCCGTATACCTTTTTAAACACCTTATCTACTTGTCCTGCTACCATCAGGGATCTGTGGACATGCATAGAGTTCAGCTACGTTTCTCATTATCCTAGCATTTATTCTACTTTCCCTTGTCTTGATTACCCTCCCCAAATGCATTAATGTATTGTTCATATTTTTAGATTGAACATTTGCCACTTTTTGGCCCATTTGACCAGTCCACTGATATTTTCCTGATATTCCTTTATGACATTTGATCAAGTTCAGCGACACACATGTGGACTCTGGTCCTTCCTATTCCTATTAATTCACTGGTTTTTATTTCAACCTTCTAAAGATGGTGTCCCATGATTGAGTCTCTCAGACAAAGATTTACCACAATATCATTTTATCTATTTTTACAACTCTCTTGCTGACAATCCTGCATTTCTTGCAGGCTTTTCATGCAAATGAGAACTATTTTTATATTTTGTTGCGCTGCTCAAACAGTTGTGTCAGGAATATCAAGCATAAACATGTTCCTGATGCAGCTAACTTTCAAGGTTTTATTGATGTAAGTATAGTCAGGTGGCAATAAGTTCTTCTTCAACTGCTGCATTCCCTGGAGTGTAGGTACACCCACAGTGCTGTTACAAAGGGATTTCCAGGGTTTTGACTCAGTGACAATGAACAAGTGGGAACGTAGTTCCAAGTCAGGATAGTGTGTGGCTTGGAGGGAAACCAGATCAGAAAGTTAGAGGGGAAACCAGACTGATTCCTGGGATGGCAGGACTGAACTATGAAGAGAGACGAGGTCAGTTAGAACAATATTCACTGGAGTTTAGAAGAATGAATGGGATCTCATAGGAACCTATAAATTCTAACAGAACTAGATAGGATAAATGCAGGTAAGATGTACCCAGTAACCAGGGAATCCAGAACAGGGGCCACAGTCTAAGGATATGGGGTAGGCCATTTAGCACTGAGATATGGAGAGTTTTTTTTTCCCCCAGAGAGTGGTGAGCCTGTGGAATTTTCTGCCACAGGAAACAGTTGAGGCTAAAACATTGGAGTCAAATGTAATTCTTGGGACTAAAGGGATCAAAGGTTAGGGGGAGAAAGCAGGAGCAGGTACTGAGTTGGATGATCAGCCATGAACACATTGAATGGTAGAACAGGTTGGAGGGTCAAATGGACTATTCCTGATCCTATTATCTATGTTTCCAGTTGGACATGTTCCCATGCATCTGCTGCTCTTCTATCTGTGGTGGACATGGAAAATGTCAGGGAACCCTTCGAGAATTACTGCACTCCATCTTGGATATGGTGCATACTGCTCTGCTGGTGATGAAGACACAATGTTGGAAGTCGTGGATGAGGTGCCATCAAGCAGATTGCTTTATACCAGATGGTGTGGAGCTTCATTATTATTACAAGAATAGTTTCCAGATAAGTGGAGAGCTTTCCAACACACTCCTGACTTCTGCCTTACGGATAGTGGGCTGGCACGAGGAGACAAGAGATAAATTACTTGCCAAAGAATTCTCATCCTCTGACTTGCTCTTGAAGCCACAGTAATTATACAACTGTCCCAGAGCAGTTTCTGGTTAATTGTAACTCCCTGGACATTGAGAGTGTGAGAGTTAACATTGATAATACCATTAAATGTTGAAGGGAGATGGTTTGATGCTCCCTTCTTTGAAATAATTACTGCTTTAGTGACATGAATATCAGTTGCCATGTATCAGCCAGAACCTCAATGCTTTCCAGATCTTGCTTCATTTGGACACAAACTACTTCAGAAGCTGAGGTGTTGTGAATGGTACAGTGTGTTGTGTAATCAATATTCAACATTTCTATTTCTGACCTTTTGACCATAAGACCACAAGACATAGGAGCAAAAATTAGGCCATTTGGCCCATTGACTCTGGTCTGCCATTCAATCATGGCTGATATGTTCCTCAATCCCATTCTCCCGCTTTCTCCCCTTAACCCTTGATCCCCTTGACAATCAAGAACCTATTTATCACTGTCTTAAATATATTCAATGATCTGGCCTCCACAGACTTCTGTGGTAATGAATTCCATAGATTCACCACTCTCTGGATGAAGAAGTTTCTCTTCCTCTCCCTTCTAAAGGATCTTCCCTTTACTCTAAGGCTACACTCTTGGGCCCTAGTCTCTCCACCATTTGGAAACATCTTCCCAACGTCCAATCTGTCCTGGCCATTCAGTATTTTTAAGTTTCAACTAGATTCCCCCCCCACGTCCTTCTAAACTCCATCAAGTATAGACCCACAGTCCTCAAACATTCTTCATATGTTAAGCCTTTCATTCCTGGGATCATTCTCGTGAACCTTCTCTGCACCCGCTCCAGGGCCAGTACATCCTTCCTGAGGAAAGGGGCCCAAAATTGCTCACAATATTCTAAATGTGGTCTGACTAGAGCTTTATAAAGCCCCAGAAGTACATCCCTGCTTTTATATTCTAGTCCTCAAAATAAATGCCACCATTGTATTTGCCTTTCTAACTACCAACTCAACCTGCAAGTTTATCTTAGGAGAATCCTGGACTAGGACTCCCAAGTTGCTTTACACTTCAGATTTCTGAATTTTTTTCCCCACTTAGAAAATAGTCTATGCCTCTATTCTTCCAAAGTGCATGACCTCACACTTTCCCACTTTGTATTCCATCTGCCACTTCTTTGATCACTCTCCTAACCTGTCTAAATCCTTCTGCAGCCACCCCGCTTCCTCAATACTACCTGTACCTCCACCTATCTTTGTATCATCTGCAAATTTACCCAGAATGCCCTTGGTTCCTTCATTAATGTATAAAGTGAAAACTTGTGGTCCCATCACTGACTCTTATGGAACACCACTAGCCATTGGCTGCCATCCTGAGAAGGACCCTTTTATCCCCACTCTTTCCTTTCTGCCAGATAGACAATCTTCTATCCATGCTAATACCTTGCCTCTAACACCATGGCCTCTTATCTTACTCAGCATCCTCTTGTCAAAGGCCTTCTGGAAGTCCAGGTAAATAACATCCATTGGCTTTTCATGGTCTAACCTGCTTGTTACCTCCTCAAGAATTCTAACAGATTTGTCAGGCATGACCTCCCTTTGATGAAGCAATTCCAACTTTGCCTATTTTAATTTGCACTTCCAAGTATTCAGAAATCTCATCCTTCACAATAGACTCCAAAATCTTACCAACGACTGAAGTCAGGCTATTTGGCCTTTAATTTCCCAAATTTTGCCTTACACCCTTCTAAAACAGGGGAGTTACATTAACAATTTTCATTCCTCTTGGACCCTCCCTGACTCCAGTGATTCCTCAAAGATCGCTACTAATGCCTCCACTATCTCTTCAGCTATCTCCTTCAGAACTCTGGGGTGTAGTCCATCTGGTCCTGGTTCATTTATCCACCTTCAGACCTTTCAGTATTTCTAGCACCTTCTCCTTAGAGATGACAACCATACTTACCTCTGCCCCCTCCTCCCACCAACTCTCTTGAATTTTTGAGATATTACTCGTGTTTTCCACTGTGAAGACTGATGCAAAGTACTTATTCAGTTCCTCAGCCATTGTTTGTTCGTTGTTATTACTTCTCCAGCATCATTTTCTGGTAGCCCAATGTCTACTTTTGCCTCTCTTTTTCGCTTTATATATTTAAAGAAATTCTTGCAATCATCTTTTGTATTAGTCTACCTCATATTTAATCTTCTCCCTCCTTTTTTTTGTTGTTGTCCTCTGTTGGTCTTTGTAGGTTTCCCAATCCTCTGGTTTCCCACCGCCATTCGCCACATTATATGCTTTCTCTTTTGCTTTCATGCTGTCCCTGACTTCCTTTGTCAGCTATGGCTGCCTCATCATCCCTTTAGTATGCTTCTTTTGCCTAGGGTCGAATTTTTGCTGAGTCTCCCAAATTATTCTCAGAAACTCTTGCCATTGCTGTTCCACTGTCTTTCCTGCGAGGCTCCTGTCCCAGCCAATTCTGTCCAGGTCCTCCCTCATGGCTCTGAAGTTGCCTTTATTCAGATGTAATACTGTTATGTCTGACTCCAGCTTCTCCCTCTCAAATTCAATCATATTATGGTCACTGCCTCCCAAGGCTTCCTTTATCTTAAGGTCCCTCATCAAGTCTGCCTCATTGCACATCACTAAACCCAATATTGCCTGTTCCGTAGTGGGCTCCTCTGCAAGCTGCTCCAAAAAGCCATCTTGTAGACATCGCACAAATTCCTTTTCTCGTGATCCACCACCAAACTGATTTTCCCAGTCCACCTGCATAATAAAATCCCCCATAATCACTGTAACCTTGCCTTTCTTACACACCTTCTCTATCTCCTGGTGTGTCTTATGCCCCAAATCCTGACTACTGTTTGGAGGCCTGTACATAACTCCCGTTATGGTTTTTTTACATTTGCAGTTTCTCAATTCTACCCATACAAATTCTACATCATCTGACCCTACTTCATGGTTTGCTATTGATTTAATTTCATTTCTTACTAATAATGCAACCCCACCCCTTCTGCTCACCTGCCTATCTTTTCAATAGCATGTAAGTCCTTGGATATTTATCTCTCAGTTCTGATCCCGTTGAGGCCACATCTTTGTGATGCCCACCACATCATACCTGCCAATTTTGATCTGTGCCACGAGGTCATTTACCTTATTCCTTATACTGCGTGCATTCAGATATAACACCTTCAGTCCTGTATTGACTGTCCCTCTTCTCATTGCCATTCATTTATCTTGTGTGCTTGAATAACCCTTTCCAAACACTATGTCCTATTTTGTGTGCTGGAGACTTTAATAACCTCTTCTGAGTTCTCCTTTCTTTTCATTTTTTCACACTTTTCCACGCAGTTGAATCCACCCCCACAGATGTTAACCTGCTGCTTTGTTTCCTGGTGGCCATTATACTTCTTGGAGTTTTACCCTTCCCTTGCTCCACACTTTCTAGTTTAAAGTCCTGTTGACTGGCCTATTTACCCTTTTTGCTGGAACATTGGTCCCAGCTCGGTTCAGGTGGAGACCGTCCCAGTGGT
The DNA here is from genome assembly GCA_024137785.1 of Ginglymostoma cirratum. Lineage (NCBI taxonomy): Eukaryota > Metazoa > Chordata > Chondrichthyes > Orectolobiformes > Ginglymostomatidae > Ginglymostoma > Ginglymostoma cirratum. The sequence continues at coordinate 49,387,793 of JAHRHZ010000019.1, read as the reverse complement.
ACAGATCCCTCCTGTCCCAATACTGATGCCAGTGCCCCATGAAAAGAAAGGCCTCTTTCCCACACCACTCTTTTAGCCACGTGTTTACTTCCCTTATTGTCATGTCCCTATGCTCGGGCAGTGATCCAGAGATTATAAACCTGAGGACTTGTTCTTTAATTTCGCTCCTAATTCTTGATAATCCCTGAACAGGTCCTCTTTCCTAGTCTTGCTTATGTTGTTTTTCCCAAATTGGACTACTACAACCCCCTCTCCAATATCCTTTTAAACCAGTCAGAAATATCCCTCACCCTGGCACCAGGCAGGCAATATACCTTGCAGGATTCTCTAGCCTGCTCAAATAGCATTTATTCCCTTAATTATAGAATCCCCTACAACTACCACTTGTCTTAATGTAACACCACCCCCCCAACCCCCAAATGGCCAAGGTGCCAAGGTGCTGTGGTCAGTTGGCTCATCCTCTCTACAGCCCTGTTCCTTGTCCACACAGGGAGCAAGTACCTCGTACCTGTTCGACGAGGTCAATAGCTGAGGCTCCTCTGCTCCTGAATGCAGGATCCCTCTACCTGCCTCACTTGCAGTCACCCCTTGCTGTCCCTGGCCACTGACCGTATTTGTGGCACTTAATCTACCAAGTGTGACTGCCTCCTGAAACAACGTCCAGGTAACTGTCCCCCTCCTGGATGTGCTGTTGTGTTTGAAGCTCGGACTCCAGCTCATCTGTTTTGAGCTGAGGGTCCTCCAGCACCAACGCTTGCTGCAGATGTGGGCACTGCAGTTCACAATGGGATCAGCCAGCTTCCATATCATACATCTACAGCACATCACCTGCCCCTCCATCTCTACTTAGTTATTTAAATTATTAGCTAGTTTATCCCTGGTTAGTTAATTATATTTATTAATTAGTTTTGTAGTTTTCTTTCCCCCCCCCTCCAAATTTAGGACAGATTTCCTACCAGCCAATCAGGTCGCAGCCCTCCTGTGATGTCACTTTTTTCAGCGATAGTAAGAACTGCAGATGCTGGAGTCAGAGATAACACAGTGTGGAGCTGGAGGAACACAGCAGGCCAGGCAGCATCAGAGGAACAGAAGGCTGACGTTTCGTGTCGGGATCCTTCTTCAGAAACTTTTTTCAGTTAGTCTGTTTTCAGTTAGATGTGTGCTCCTCCCTCTGTCTCTGCTCCTGGAAACAAGGCCAGAATGGTCATTGATGAAACAACTAAAGGTGGTTGAGCTTAGGACACCATCTTGAGGGGCTAATTCAGTGATATCCTTGGACAATCTCCAGTAACCGCAACCAACTTCCTTTATGTTACGTCTGACTCCAACAAGTGCAGTGTTTTCCCTGATACCTTTTGTTTCTCCTATTGCTGGATGTTGGTAATGTCATACTCCGTGAAATACTGCCTGATGTCAAGGACAGTCACTCATATCTCACCTCTGGTGTTCAGCATTTTTGTCCACGTTTGATCAGGATAAGGTCAAGAATTGAATGGCCCTGTTGGAGCTTAATCAGTGTATCAGTGAGCATGTGCTGAACAAGTGCCACTTATTAGCATTACCAATGATTCCTTCCATTACTGTGGTGATGATTGAGGGTAGACTGATAAGGCAGTAACTGGCTAAGTTAGATTTGTTGTGCTTTTGGTGGAGAAGACATTTTTCCACATTGTTGGGTAGTTGCCAATGACGTAGCTGGAGTAGAACGGCTTGGTTGGGGGAGTGGGGGGTGGGGTGGGGACGGCCTACTTCCAGAATGCAAATCTTTGGTACTGTTGCCAGAATGTTGTTGGGGCCCATAGCCTTTGCAGTATCCAGTGCCTTCAGATGTTTCCTGATATCATGTAGAGTGAATCAAACTGGTTGGGGGCTAGCATATGCGATGCCGGGGGCTTAAGGAGGAGGCCAAGATAGATCATCCACTCAGCACTATTAGCTGAAGATGGATGCAGGTGCTTCAGTTTTGTTGTTTCCACTGATGTGTTAAGCTACCCCATTGTTGAGAATCACAATATTTGTGAAGCTGCTTCCTCCTGGTAGTTAACTACCTATCACTATTCACAACTAGATGTGGCAGGACTGCAGAGCTTAGATCTGAACTGTTGGTTGCTTATCACTGTCTTTTGCACATGCCTTCCACTGTTTGTCTTGCAAGTAGTCCTACGTTTTAACTTCACCAGGTTGACACTTCATTTTTAATTATGCCTGGTGCTGTTCCTGGTATGCCCTCATCCACTCTCCCTTGAACATAGAACATAGAACAGTACGGCTCAGTACAGGCCCTTCGGCCCACGATGTTGTGCCGAACTTTTGATCCAGGACTGTCCCCAGCTTGATGGTTTTCTATGGCTTAAACTAACAGAACTTGCTAACAGACTTGTCCTAGCATTCTTTACTGAACTCCATTTTGTATGATTTGATTTTGAGCTGTAACTCCTTTACAAGGTAGTTGGCTTCTGGCAAGTTCTTGGTTGGAGGGGATATTATTTTCAAACAATCTGTCAGACAGTAATAACAAAAAGAGCTAGGGTAGGTTACATGGGTAGAGTTTGTGATGGAGCTTGTCATCAGGAGAATTTTCTTTGTGCTAGTCTATTTCTCAGGTTCGATTCTCAGATCAGCTAATGTTACCATGAAGGGACTCTACTCCTCAACCTTTCCCCTTGCCTAAGATGTGGTGACCCTCCGGTTAAACCACCACCACTTTCTAATGGGAAAGCAGGCATGTGGTCTGGTAAGACTATAGTAACTTTACTGTTACCAAGAGCCAGTTTGCAGCAGTTAGACCAAAATGATAATGTAATAAACTCTGGTCCACATTTAGTAAATTCCTGATTTGATAAGTTGGAAAAATCAACAGTATTTAACAATTCTGCTGATTTAACAGGACTGGTCATGGACACCATACAATATACAACTTGCATTTTGACTCGAAACAAATTGCTTGAATCCAATTACTTACACTGTGAAAATCTTTTAAACATTTGCAAGAGCACTATCAACTACAGCACTATCACTAGTGACTAGTAACTAATGTTATTAAGTCAATATTTCTCCCCTATGAAATGTAACCCATATAATTTAGCTTTGCAAAAAATGCTGCCAGTTGCTTTTGTAGAACATGATCCCCCCTCACTGCTCTATAAAATCTAGAATAAAATAAATATAACATAACCATGTTAATACAGGTGAGAGATTTGTAGCTGTTTACAGGTTTTATTTTTAATTAGCCATCACATTATGCATTTACAGAGTAATGCCATTAGTGTGTATCAATTAGGTGAAATAAAATATACTTACAAATCACAATCCGATGAATACAATTGGTGTATAGCATGGTATGCAGCCTTTAAATTTATAGATAGGAATGCTGCAACAGCAGTTATTATCTCCTCTCAAACAATGCTGCTCTTGTTAGTCTTCACTTGCGTGTCTCAGATAATATCAGAGATTTCCATTCCCATACTGCTGAATCATCTTTCCATATTTTTAATTACTTCTTACTGGAACCCTGGACCAAGAGTATATAGGTGAAATATACCTCCTTTTCTCAACTTCAGTTGCCAGTCTGTTACAATCTGTAAGTCAATTTAGCAAAAGTCATCCTCTACAAATCACCCGTGACCTTTTCCAGTCATATTGTGCATGGAGAGAGATGAAAAGTTTTAAGACCAAACTGCTCAGATATGAAACATTTAGATGGTTTAATTAAGAAATTACAAATTAGTTTTCAATGTTGACATTTATAAAGTTATAAGTCTAGGGCAGAAGAATAAATTGAACTTTAAACTAAACAGTATCAAGTCCATAGGATATAGCAAAAATAAAAAAAATTATAGACAATGATGTATGGCACTGATTTTTTTTAAAAATAGGAAATATTTCTTGGATTGTGTAGAGCAATAGTATAGAAGTCAAGATGCAACTAAAGTATATTTTTCATCGGATGCTCCCAGGGAAGAATGGAAGTGGCAAGAAATTATGGAACTGTGGACCACAAATTCTATTAATTTCAATTGATAGAATAAAGATATGTAAGGTCGTAACTTCTGAATCAATGGTCTTTGCAAAGGTCATTCTTCACTGGAAGTGCCTGATTAGGTATGCAATCCAACTACTGCTGCGATGCGCTGAACCCAAAGATCCTGAGAGAAAAGGCCTACTCAGGCGGTGTCTCACAGTCAACCTGGCAAAGATCAACATCCCAAAGTATCTGGGTGCCCTCAACACTTGGTCCACCCCAAAAGCCACCATCATCAGCACTTGTTTGGAGTCGCTTGGCCTCTTGACCAGGAAACACCAAGACTGGTTCAACGAGAATAATCAGGTGCACCCGACGAAGGGGCTGCACTCCAAAAGCTTGTGTGATTCCAAATAAACCTGTTGGACTATAACCTGGTGTCATGTGACTTCTGACTTTGTCCACTCAATCCAACACCAGCAACTCCGCATTAAAGAATAGATGGTGGATGGAAAGAGCACAGAAGACTCAGCAACTTGTCAATAATCATGATGTGCATGGCATTTTCAGCGCAATCAAAGCCATCTATGAATTGATGACCCATGGACCTGCTCCACTGAGACAGCACCAAAAATACAGTCGCTTATCAAAAACTGAAGAACAGTCAACATCTGCTGGAGACAACGCTTCGAAGGGCACCTCAACCAAGATGCAGCCTGCAATGCAACAGCTCTTCACACTGTCCTGCAACACTCCACCACTGCCAGATTAGCACACCTCCAACCTATCATGAGGTGAAAAAAACTATCTGAAAGCTGATAAACAGGCTTCTGGCATTAATGGAATTCCAGCTGAAGTACTGAAATATGGTGGACAGGCACATTTGACACAAATCCAAGACCTTATCACTCAACTGGAAGGAGGATCTCAGAGATGCCTTAATTGTGACCATCTTCAAGAAAAGAGACAGGTCCAACTGTGGAACTGAGAGGGATTTCCCTACTGTCCTCTATAGGAGAGCTCATCATGAGAATCCTTCTCAACTGCCTCCACCTGGGTCTCAATGCAGCTTCTTCCCATCAAGAGGTACAATGGACATGGGTTTCAGTGCATGGAAAATTCAAAAAAAGAGCTAGGGAGCAGTACCAACCTTTGTACATGGCCTTCTTCAATCTCACAAAAGTCTTTGACTTTCTCAACAATGAATGATTGTGGAATATTCTCCTCAAATTCAGCTGCCTACAGAATTTCATCATTCATCTGCTTCACGATAGCATGCAAACCATCTTCCTCACCAACAGACTCCACGGACTCAACGAGTGCAAACTGGTTAAGCAGGGCTGCATCTTTGCACCATCAGCTTTTCTCCATCTTTCTTGCTACAATGCTCCAGACCACCTCCATGAACATCTCTGCTAGAGTGGAGCTAACTCACCGATGAGTGGGAAACTGTTCAATCTCCAACTCTAGGCCAGAACCAGAACCAGAACCATCCCAACTTCTGTCATCAAGCTGCTGTATGCAGATAACGTCTACAAGAGTGCCCCTCAGAGGCTGAGCTACAAACCATTGTTGACATGTTCACTAAGGCATATGATAGAATGGGCCTCGGACTAATATCCGGAAAACAAAGGTTCTCTACCAGCCCAGTCCTGCCACACAACACTGTCCCCTGACCATCAAAATTGACAGCAGGTCCCTGGACAACATGGATCATTTTCTATACCTCAGAAACGTCCTTTCAGTGCAAGTAGGCATTGACAATGAAATCCAATATCAACTCCAATATGCTACTACAGTCTTCAGATGCCTAAGGAGCACAGTGTTTAAAGTCTGTGACCTCAAATCAGCATTAAGCTCAAGGTTTACAGAACAATGTGGTCCCCATCCTCCTGCATGCAGAAGAAACATAAACCATGTACACCAGATGCTTCAAATTCTTGGAGAATTATTACCAACACCGCCTTTGCAAAATCCTACAATCCACAGGCAGAGTAGGTATACCAAAGTGAGTGTCCTCCCAGGCCAATATCCCCAGTTATCAAGGCAATGATGTCACAGGTGACCAACTGTGATGGACAGTTCACACAGTCTGCATGCCTGACATAAGACTCCGTAAACAAGTGCTTGACTCCAAGCTATGCAATGGTTAAGTGGTCACTAGAAAGGCAGAGGAAATGCTACAAGGACAGCCTGAAAGCCTTCCTAAACAAATGTATATATCCACTGACTCGCAGGGATTACTTGCCCTAGAACACACAAACTGCATCCCACCCAACCACCTCAACAGTCATCACCTGTCCCACCTGTGACAGAATCTGCAGCTCCTGGACTGGACTATTTACCCACTACACAACCCTCCATGCCTCTGGAGAGAAAACAAGTCATCCTAAACCCTGATTGCTAAAGAAGAGTCTGACTCAACCTAAACAAGGTATTGTTTTATCACTTGTGCAGTTCTGATAGTCATCTTACAGGAGAAGCATTATTGTGCCAGAAAACGTGAAAAGTGCTTCTTTTCTAATCCCTGACATTAAATACAAAAAAAAATTGACAGAAGTTGAATTTGTTTACATTAGAAATAAATAGTTTAAGAAAGTTTTGAGGAATTTAAGATCCATTAGGTTGTCTGTGAGATGAACCTTGACTGACTGTTTATCACAGGCCCTGAGATTATGGAACAGGAGGTTGAATTGATCAGATAAAACTAATTCACCACTGGAAAATGAGCTGAGGAATGGTAATCAGGTCAATGTCATCGGTCATTTTAAAAATGGTGAGAAAATAAATTGTGGTATTATAGTTAGTTAATTATGAATATTGTTTTAAATTCTTGGACTTACCAGATGGACCAAGTAGCTATCTCATTGCCTTTCCTATGAAAGGCACTGTGTGGTTTCCAGTGAGCCTGAATACGTAATTCCTCTACATTCTTGGTTTTCTAATTTAGTTAGTTATATTGTGTCCAGTTAATATGAATATATACAACAACAAATAGTAAAGAATGGTCATCGCTGGAAGTAAACATTTCCTTTCCATCCTTGCTGTACTCTCCCATATTTGACTTATAGATTTTGGACGGAAATTGCACAAATTGAAAAAAGTACCTTGCATTCAGAGCTAATCTAAAGAATAAGGGGCATAAAATTAACATTGATTGGTCAGCTGTTACTTCCTGAATTGCTGTTGATAATTTTGCCATTAGTAATAATCCAAGCAATTTTATTTTCTACTCCAAAGGCTCAAATTAACTGCAAACTCTAAATTCTTACACGGAGTGCTCCTACAATACGTCTTTGGTTTCAAAAGTACAATGGCCAATGGCTGTCTCCATTCTACATAATGGCGGAGTTTAGAATTTAAAAAGAATTGGACAGGGAATTACTCTTAGTCATAGAGTTATACAGCATGGAAAGAGACACCTTGGTCCAACTTGTCCACGCCGACCAGATACCCTAAACTGATCTAGTCCCATTTGACAGCATTTGTCCCATATCCCTCTAAACCTTTCCTATTCGTATACCCATCCAGATCCCTTTTAAACGTTGTAATTGTACCCACTTCCACCACCTCATCTGGTAGATCGTATTCCAGCAAATTAGTCTGACTGTTGCAAATCCACTTCGTAAATTCACAATGTTAGATAGGAGATCGAGGACACACAAAGAATCATAACAATTAAGTACCATGTATTTGATATTATGTTCATATTCATGGTTTAATCCATCAGATACAGAACAAGATTGCTCTGCTAATTGAATTACATGGCACTTGCAATTTAAATCTACATTTAGCTGTTTGGCTGATAGCTTGCGGGAAATTTTATACATACTATGACAGGTCGGAGTGTCAATGGAAAGTGGCAAATTCGAATCACTCTGGATGTGCCAACCTCTGATTTAACCTTGGCGTGTTTGGGGTATCCAAGTAATCTGCTGTGGCAAGGTGGGTCCAGATTGTAATATATTAATGAGGTTCCCTCGCTCAGATTTTGGTAACTAAAGGAATGGATGCAGGTGGATCAAGTAGTGACGTGCTGTTTACAGAACTGCTTGTGCGTCAACAGGAAGAGAGTTGC